>VZSC01011164.1:2903-23541 GCA_013398225.1 Steatornis caripensis
AAAACTGCTCTGAGAGGCGTCCCAGCTCAGAGGCAGATACACGGTCACAGCCTGCTGTGGTCCCGGAGAGCTCAAAGGGTCTCGCTTTAGAACCATTATTTATAGAATCTCAAGATGATTGACTTTGGTCAATGTTATCATTTCGTTGCCGTAAGTCTTGTCAGATAATTAGTCTTGGCACGTCTGAGACATGTGGGCTGCAACCCATGCAAGAGGAGATTTAGGTACGTTTCCTGGGTAGCAGGAGTTCCGGAGATGGTCAGGGAGCGCCTGATCACTTCAACTCACTGTGATTGCATCAGGAGTTCCAGGTGCAATTAGGGAGTGCCTAATTGTCCCAACTCACTGTGCTCATCCTGGGACAGAGAGGTACCGTATTACCTCCTATCTTGGCCCATTGCACCAACAGGCAGGGTCGTAGAGTGCCCAAATATCCCAGCTCTTTGTTCTCATATGGTGCTGAATGATCTGACATTGCAATGCGGCTTGTTAGTAGGGGGAAGCAGGGCTTACACCACGACAGGTACATAAGAAAAAAAAATATTTGTTTTTGTTGCATGCTATTTAATACTATTCTGTTTCCCTTTCCCACTGCCAAATGCATTGACCTGCAAACACAAATTCTTTTTGATGTTTTTTTTAATAGAGAATAGATTCAGAAAAAGTTGGTTTGAGAGGAACCCTTTATGAGCATCTATTACAGCAGGAATGATATAACCTTACCCGTTTTGAGGAAATCACTATTAAATGGGGTGAATGTGTAAAAGAACTGTAAACTTTTTTAAAGTGTTGCTTTTGCAAGAGGAACATTATCATGGTCACCAGCACAGCTCCCAGATGTTTGGTGCCTGCCTGCCTGGATGAATCCACAGCACTGGGTGAACTGATGTTACTTATAGAGTGAATGGGGAGAGTTAGGTACTTCAGAGTGGATTTTAAAAAAAATCATATTAGACAAGAATCAAGAGAAAAGGCTGACAAAATATTTAAGGGCCATTAAAAAAGAAAGATCTACATTTCTGTGTCTTTCCCTAAGAAACATTCATGTATTTTCTGCAATAACTGCTTCCCATACTCAGATGCAGTCGTTAGATCAGCCTTTTAATCCCAGATTCTTCCACCTAAGTGAAAGTGCTGATTATTGAACTATAAAGTCAAGTTGTATTTGGCATCTGTCATTAGCCTAATCAGTCTTTAGGAATTCAATGATCAGTATTTAGTTTTGGTTGGAGGGCTCAATGCATTCAAAACAGTCTTTAGGTGTAGTGCTGTGAGTCAGATACTCTCCAGAGAGGTAAAAGAATATTTTGGTCCCTTCAGCAATGGAATCTTGCATGTAACTAGAGATGGAAGGTGTTGTACAAGAGGAAAGTCTACGTTACTGACTATGTCAAAGGATTCAGCATGAAATGGAGTTCGTGTTCCTCATCCATGACATCGATAAAGCTGTCACCTTCAGGCTGAGGAAATATTGAGTATCTGTGGGATTTCATTGCAAAACAAAATACAAGGCAGAACCAACCTTAGGTACTCGTTTGATTATACAGTAACTCAATATGATTTTGAAGACAAATACATTGATCAGTCACTGACATAATTTTGTAAAACTACCCCAAGATGATTTGTTCAAAGTTGCATGGAATATTTTTGAAAGCACAGGCAGCAGAACATCTATATCGAAGCCCTCTCTGAGTGCCTTACACCATTTTCCTCTGCACACTATTGGCCTTGGAAATGAGATCATAGAGTGATAGAATCATGGAATGGCTGGGGTTGGAAGAGACCTTTAAACATCATCTAGTCCAACCACCCTGCCATGGGCAGGGACACCTTCCACTACAACAAGTTGCTCAAAGCCCCATCAAACCTGACCTTGAATGTTGACAGGGATGGGGCATCTACCACCTCTCTGGGCAACCTGTGCCACTGTTTCACCACCCTCATTGTAAAAAATTTCTTCCTTATATCTACTCTGAATCTACCCTCTTTTAGTTTAAAACCATTACCCCTTGTCCTATCACAACAAGCCCTGCTAAAAAGTCCCCATCTTTCTTATAGGCCCCCTTTAAGTACTGAAAGGCTGCAATAAGGTCTCCCTGGAGCCTTCTCCGGGCTGAACAACTCTAACTCTCTCTCTCAGCCTTTCCTCATAGCAGAGATGTTCCATTGCTCTGATCATTTTTGTGGCCTTCTCTGGACTTGCTCCAACAGGTCCATGTCTTTCTTGTGCTGAGGGCCCCAGAACTGAATGCAGTACTGCAGGTGGTGTCTCACCAGAGCAGAGTAGAGGGGCAGAAACACCCCCCTTGACCTGCTGGCTGTGCTTCTTTTGATGCTACCCAAGATATGGTTGGCCATTTGGATGCAAGTGCGTATTGCTGGCTCATGTTAAGCTTTTCATCCACCCGTACCCCCAAGTAATTCTCTGCAGGTCTGCTCTCAATCTCTTCTTCTCCCAGACTATATTGATACCAGGGATTGACGTGACCCAGGTGCAGGACCTTGCACTTGGCCTTGTTGTACCTCATGAGGTTCATGTGGGCCCACTTCTCAAGATTGTCTAGGTCCCTCTGGATGGCATTCCTTCCTTTAGGCTTGTCAACAAGGTGAGCTCTACTCAGGAGCAACTTGACGTCAACTCTTATCTCTTTCATAAGTGTCCTTACTCCTGTGGGTTTGCACAAACCATTACAAAGCCCACTGAATTATTTAGTTATTTATTTAAAGTTAATTCAGACAAATAAAATGGCGTATTATTTCATTTTTTAAAAAATAAAATAAATATACATTAGATAAAATTCTCCTTTTTCTCTCACACTATAGAAACGTAATTCAGGAACATTTCAAGAGGAAACTGCCAGAACACAAAACTGCAAAAATTGCTTATTATTGAACTTCATTTGTAATTCTCAAAGTAACGATTAGAAATTTTTAAATAGTCTCCTTTTTTAGATTAAGTAATTTCTGTTGACCTGAGACTATACTGTTCAATAAATAAGCTACTCTCCAGAATCATCTTGCTCAGCTCTCTACCAGCTGCACCCTCTTGAAGTTTCAAGCAGCACCGTGTTTTCTGTCATTGTGAAGCAAAGAAGGGGGGAACGAAAGGAAAAGAAATTACAGATTTATCATAACTTCTTGTGTATAATTGATCATTGTAAAAAATAGCCTCTTGCCTGAAAAGGCAATGAGTTTAATCAGGTGCCTACTGAAACCTCTGCTTTTGCTTTACCCATGACTTCTCTTCTCACTCTTACAGGTGCCGCTGCTGCTGCCCTCACCACCACCGCTAGCGAAGAAGTGACAACCACACCACAGGCCATGGCAGAAGTATTGGTATGAATGATGTAGCAACAAGAGAAATTGTAGTGTCAAGAAGAAACAGTGAAAGGTGACACCAAAAATAGCACTTGTATGCAGACTAAACATTGGAAAATATGGTTAAATCCTAAATATTCTTCTGAAATTATATTTCACTTATCTTTTCATTGGTGTCATTTCATGATGTTTTGAGGTTTTTTAAAAAGTAGCAATTGTCAATATGAAAACTTTGCCTACTGAAAACACTTGGTGGGAAAATATTGGACTACATTCTTCATCTAAACGTAGTCTAACCCATGTATCTTCTGAAAAACTTCCAACCAGCTGGTGCTATTTAGTCTGACAAATTAAACACTTCAGACAGTTTCTCAATTGTTGTAATTAAAGACAGGAAACAGCAAGGTAAATAAAGTAATCATGGGATAAGTAAAGCATTATTATTTTAATGATGATCTCAAAAGCCCAGATTATAGAGTGCTAGATTTCAAAGTGCAGGAAATCTTAGCAAGCACACAGTGGTTTCTGATGGATTTCTTGAACGAAGAACTGGACAAAAATGAAGTATCTTGCTGAAATTCAGTCTTTGTCTCTGAAAATTAAAAAATGATTTCTGGGGAATTGCCGTAAATGAAGATGCTGCAATAAGGTGGGAGGGGTGGAAGATCAGTCAGGAATCATGACTGAAAGAGAAGATGGGGGACAAAACCTAGTATTAATGTAGGGAGAGGTATCTCCAGTGACAAAAGATACAAAATATTGAAGCATTCTACATTAGATATGTGGAGTTATTGCTTGTAAGGGGAAATAGAAAGCTAAAGCCACCTTCAGGCACATTGTGCTCTGCTGTGATCTCAGTAAAATGAGTATAGGCTGTGACAGAGAGCAAAACAGGGACACAAAATACACCACACAATCCAATGTAGTATTATGGCTGAGAGACTGTTTCCTTTCAGTGATTTCTCTTTCATGGATTTTGTGAGGCCCCTTCTAGCATCCAGTTTTCTTCCCAGTCACTACCTCTTTGTACATTTTCCTACACTTCACTCTTTCTATCACTGTGACTTGGCCAAATGAACTGAAAGTGTTAGTGAATCTCCATGTCAGCATTTGCCTGTTAAACCATATGATGGATAGTGTGAATATTTGTGTATTTGATAAGTGTGTACTTGTCTGTCATCCATTAATGTTCCGGTAGAAACCATCTTATTGTTTCAGCTGTTCTATGTTATTTGGGCATAAATTTTTAAGTGTTTAAGTTTTAAATCTCTGATCATTATGAGAACTGCATATTTGGCAATCTTTACAGGTTGCAACTTGAAACTGAATTCCAAAGCGTTAACCTCATGAGGGTCAATAATTTCAGTGTGTGTTGCAGAAGTACCGTGGAAACTTAGAGATTTATAAGAATTGTGAAACATTTGCTTTACTGGTACTGATGACCTTTAGATGAACTAACAGCAGGCTTATATATTTACAAAAAATATGTAGCAGTAAATGCATTCTGCAGTATGTGATAAATGTTGAATATTTTTCTTAGGGATTATTATTTCCTTTTAATTTCTTTAAGAACAGTAAAACGAGGTCAGATTCTTTAAAAACTATGTTAGTAGCTCCAACAGGGTATTTGTGGGAACTTTAAGCATTGTGAGGGAAGTGCATTTTAAAAAAAAAATCTAGTAGAAATACCATTGTAATCAATACATATCTGGAGTGAAATCAAGTTCTCAGTTTGTGCGTTTAAAATGCAAATATGCTTCATGTTGAAACTAACTTTTACAAAGCAGGAAGATCAAAGGCCATCCAATACCTTTGTGGTTGTACTAACGAACAGAGAGCTGTTGAAAGAGAGCAGAGTAGAAGCTTGGCAAAAAAATCTGCGGTAAAAAAAAGCTGTGATAATAGACTGAAACTAAAAGATAAGAGTGAAGGTAGACTAGGGCAAGAAACAGCAGGGAATAAACAGATCATTTAAAAGGAAGCACCAGTCTGCAGAAATGGTAAGCTTGAAAGGGAGAGATGGGGTGCATGGGAAGGCCTGAAGCACCAGTCCTGAAGAATATGCACAGTAAAGCTGGCTGGGGAGGAGATGTTGATTATCAAGGGTTTCTGCAGATATTCCAAAATCAGATTCTCTGGATAAGAGAGAACTTCCTAAGGAACTTTCTTTCTGGAAAGGCCTTGTAAAATCAAAAGGCAAAAGCTCAAGAACACTTCTAATGATGTGTCAGAGCAGAGATTAATAAACACAGTGTATGCTAAATGCTCATTCATTGTCATCATACCTGTTTTAATTTCATCATACTACCAACTTGGAATCATACCTTTGAGTCAACATGTCATACAGTAGAGGTTCTTATCCACTCTAACTGTGTAAGGTTTGCTGTTACATAAATTCAGTGAAAAAGTATACTGCTCTTTCTGTTCTGACAGTATCTTAAGTCCTTTCAGATTCATCATTCACCAAAACTGTTTTCTTGCACTTCCTGTTGGAAGCTGTCATATAAATTTTGTTGAGTCACGTCAAACATCTATTGCTGTCCTGCTAGATTTGACAGTAATGCTTGTAAGAAAAGGTCTCTGGAGAACTTTTATTTCCTTGAGTGTGTCGTGAGAATTATAAAGCTATCAGATGTGTAATTACTGAGTGAAAGCTCCATTACAGCACTACCAAAATACTTGAAACAATATTCTTGCACATTTTTAAGAGACTACAATAAACATAATGAAATAAATATCCTAACCAGCATCGAATTTTTGTAAGAAAAATTACAGAATTTTTAGCAGTACAAAAATTATGTATACGTTTGGTCCAAATTCTTCCCTCTATTACATGGCTGCAAATGACTTTGCAGTTGTATTATTAAAGTAGACCAGGCCATTTGTGTTTGTCAAAAATGTTCTTTAATGAGTAATAATTTCACAGGTAATTTGGGGAATGCCAAAAAATTGATCTATATACCTTCTTCAGAGGATTTTGCTACTAATGCATCATCTGCAGCAGTAAACTGAGATTCTTCTACTTTATAAACTTGTAATTCATAGCACTCAATGAGTTTCTGTTAAACTGGTAAGAACACTCATAACTATGTATGTTTCTGCTTGTGATCACCTATGTATCATCAGAGTTTTATTGTTCCTTGGTATCTTTTTTCCCTGAGACTCTGCTATCTATCAGTGATTAGATACATTTATAACTCTTTTCTCATGTTCTTATTTTTAATGAAATCATTATGTAGGCAGAAAGGTGCAGTAATGCACAATAGAAATAGGTAAACTTCCCTAAAGGGAGAAACATGGATCCTGTTGTTGGTATGGAGAAAAACAGTAACACGTATTGAGACAGTAAGAACATATTAAATTAAACTGTATTACCAGAACAGACCAGTGATCTTTCTAATATGGCTGTTTGTCTCTGGCAATAGCCTACAGATGATGCTTAAAATGAAGATTTTAAACCCTCTGTAAAGCACCTAATTGAGCAATGCCATGTTATAGAGAAAAAAAGTCTTCTGGTCTCCAGGTGCTGACTGGCTTGAAGTGTTTATGCATGAGAATTGACAGACTTCATTGTTATTTCTTCAAAAGAGGAAGTACATTCAAATGTTGGTGACACCTCAAAGTTAAGTTAGAACTAATTACTACATTCATTTTTTCCCCAAAAATAATTTAGTACAAAAAATTTGAAATATTTCATATTTTGCCATTGTCCTGGTTTGACCTAATGCAGTATTCCATCCCATGCACATCATGCTCAGTATAAAGCTGAGGGATCACCAGGGTCACTCCCTCTCCTTTTATGACCAGGGGCCTGAGGGCACTGATGGGCTTTACTGGCCCCAGACAGCCTCACCTGATGCTTCCACCCACACCCATGGCCCAGGAGCCTATTTCAGCCAAGCATGGAGCTGTCAGTGGGAGTCTTAGTGATGTTGCAGGATACTGCTCTCCAACTCCACCCAGCTCTGTGCTCAAGCATTGGAGGGCTGATTCTTCTGCCTTCAGTCCCGATCTGTGCATTCCTGAATCCACTTCCTGCCTGTTGTTGAGTACAGGCTGGGACTTTCCTGGGGCGTGCCCCACAGCATCTGGGTGATGTATTCATCATTGGGGAGGGGGGACCTCAATATTGGTTTTGCATATATTTGTATATATTTCATTATTATTTTTCCTATCATTATAATATATTATTATTGTGGTTAGATAAAAGCTATTGTAACTTTTCCAACTCTTAAGTCTCTTTCCCTTTTCTCTTTACCCCCTTTTGTGGAGGGAGGGGGTTAACAACGATCATCTGTTGAGTGTTTAATAGCCAACCCATCTTTAAACTGTGACAGCCATGTATTTTGCTGATAGAAAAATGAGTTACTCAGAAAATTCAGAGTAATTGTAAACAGTGTATTGAATTAGTCACTGCACATGAACATTTGATTTCTGTGTTGAATTGGATTTAGAAGCAGAACCACTCCACTCTTCTTAAAGATTGTTTACAATCTTTAATTTGTAACTAAATTTATTTGAAAGAATAGTGTGAATAGCCTGTATGCAACTCAGCCCATCAATTTTTTCTTGGCCTGTAATGAGCAGGGTCATCCTTTATGGATTTATTAATGCAAGCTAAAAACTATCTAATATTATTGTTAGTTGAAGTATTTTGTTTCCAGCCAACTTGATTTTAACTGAATAACTAGTTAACTGAAGAATAATGAACAAAATTAATTCAAGTAATAAAGTATTATCTGTCAATTCACTGTAGAAACATTAATGTAAGATGATGAGAAGACAGAGTCCTTCAGTTTATGGGTTCCAAATACATTTTGTAGCTACTAAGAGTTAGACAGTATTCTTGTTATGGAACTGTTTTTCCTTAACCAGTCTCCTTTCCTACTTCTTAGTGAAAAAATGAAAGGTGGTTGACTAGGATGTGTCTTGTCTATAGTAAGTGCCCAACTATAACCACACTACCAAAATTATGTGGGTATACTCCATTCTGATGTTTGTCAGGATGTTATACTTTCTTATAAATCACAGTAAATAAAAGTTTTCTAACCTACATTTACACTCTATACATTCAATGTGGATTTCTTACATTAATTACAGAGGAATGAGAGTACTGAGAGAAGAATTGAATTCAGTGGATTGTGCTTGCCTACAGTGAATTCAGTGAGCACAGTCATCCTTGGGATCAAAAGAGAGCCAAAAGGTGAATTTTTAAATGGTCTATATAAATTAAAACTCTTAGATTTAAAATCAAAGAATATTCCATTCCTTAATTAGTTTAGATCAAATTCTTTCCAAATGTCACCTAGAGTTATTAATATTTCAAGTTTTGCTACTTAATAGTATGTTCTGCTTCCAGATTTAATGACTACACTCTTTTTTTTTCCAGTTTTTATGCAAGCAGCAGATACATTTTATTTCTTCTTCTATTGCTCACTGATCACAGGTGGGACAGTGATAGTTCATGAGGCTATTTCCTTTTGCATCCATACGCTTACCATAAACTGATTTAGAGCTCCATAGACCTTATGTGACTTTCTAGAATAGTATGTTTACCTGGTTTTTTATAAGCTTATTATATCCCTGGTTTTAACATGAGCACTGATATACACAGGCAGTCAGCAATCTAATCTTCCTATTGAGTAATATTTTTTTGCAAAATATTTTAGATAATGTGAAGATTGTTGCCAAATAACGATCCAGATTTGACTCCTTAGCTAATAGGCACCATTTTTATAATCTAGATTTTTTTTTTTCCTACAACACAGTTGAATTGTAGATAACCTGGATTCAAAGAAATTACTTCAAAATAATGGTCTTGAAATTCAATTAACCTTTCAATTAATATAATGGAGTTGATTATTTATCTTGGTCATAGTTGATATACCAGCATTTTGTATGTGACTGTACATGTTTGGCTGCTGTATTGTCAATAAATATTCTTTTTGGAGAGTGAAGTTAATATCTCTGTCCATAAGACACAAATAAATCAGTAACAACTTTGGACCATGTTACACAGTTTTCTTGAAAATGCCATATGGGCAAATCATACACCAGACTTTGTTGTATATTTTTTCTGTCTTTTTAGAATTTTCTGTCCCATTATCTTCTTCATAGCATTTAGCTCATGCAACTAATTGATTGACAAAAATCTTCTAATGGCAT
The DNA here is from genome assembly GCA_013398225.1 of Steatornis caripensis. NCBI lineage: Eukaryota > Metazoa > Chordata > Aves > Caprimulgiformes > Steatornithidae > Steatornis > Steatornis caripensis. The sequence continues at coordinate 12,387 of VZSC01011164.1, forward strand.
TACATCTTGGAACTATTATCTTTCAAACATAGTTACCTTGGCATTTATGGAAGAATTGTACTCTTCAAAGCTTTAATTTTTAATGCCACTCATATTAAACCAGAATTCTTATAGTATAACCCCACAGGATGAGTCCCAGGCAAAAAATTCTCTTGAAGTCAGTATGATTACTCACAAAGACAATACAATTGTTTGGGAAGAAATGTTGTGCACAGGAAATTTAGTGCTCCAGCAAAACCCCAGTGTTGGATGTAAGTAAGTCCAACACCAGTTGTAATATAGGACAGCAGAAAGAAGCCAAGTCTTGTCACAGAATAATCATTACGAAAATGAATTTGTTCACTGTGTGGTAAAACATTTGAGATTTTTTCCTTTGTTTCCAAAAGAAAAGAAGGAGTAGATACTGCAAATATTAGAGTGTTATCATAAAAACAAGTATAACATCAGCTTAGTCTGATAAGTAGAGGTGAAATGAGAAAAAATACTGAGTGAATTCCTGCTGTTTCACTAGCTTCCCAAGTGCTACCTAAGGAGACCTGATTAGGATAATATCAGTTAATATAGTCAAAATATTGCTGGGACAAATTTTTAAAGTAAAACATAACTTAGTTTAGAGGTTTATCCAGAATGAGAATAGAAGAAATAGCAATTTCTCAGCATTATTGTCCATCTAGGCTCCCATGTATCTCAGATGACTTTACAGTCAAGCAAGGAAATGTATCATGTTTGTAACTGTGACTGTCACTTTTATCGCATTATTCCTCTTGGAGATTTACTACAGTGTCTCTACCACAATGATCACCATAATTTTTAGCTTGTCTCTCAGAAATCTGACAATAGTTGGATAGAAAGGAAAAGCAGAAAGCTCTTGAAAGTTAATTTACCTGAAAACCAGGTATTGTGTACTGAATAAAACAATTTCCATTTTATTCATTTTGTTGTGCTGCCATCAAGAAAGTTGTTCTTGATCTCACCTGTAGCTCCAGCTCTTCAACTTTTCCTATAGATAAGAAAGGACAAAGAGCCTTCCATAAACATAGGTAGCAGAAAAGATGTACCACTTTGGGCATTATTTTTAAATCACTGTATCCCTACAGCATCGTAAGTTCTTTACTTCCTTAAATTTTACATGAAGCTCATTTCGCGCATCTGCTTCAAAGTGAGACCAGCTGAGGTAGATTTTTGTATGAAGTGGTAATTCTTTTTCCTTTGTAATCACACGGAGGTGCATGAGTTTAATAGATGTTGGACAGAGGCCTGCTGAATGGAGTAGATATAAGTCACATATTCCCAAACATGAGCAGCCTGCCAGCCTCCTGTATGAGTATTTCCCATATTAACAACAAAGCAGAAACTACACCTTTGCTGTGAGTTCGTCTAGAGATGTGTTGTTTTGCACATGAACCGAGATTACAGATGAACAGAGATTACAAATTTAAAGTTTTAAAGATAATTTTAATTGAATGTTTTCAGAGCTTGGTTACATATCTGCCTTTTTTTTTTCCACAAAAGGAAAAAAAAAATCTGTGTTTAATTTCCTAGGCTGATGCACCATGTTTTTGATCTGACACATTCAGTTGTACCAGTAATATTATGTTCTGCTATGTCAATAGAGTAACGAAATATGACTGAAGTAACAGACACAGCAATTAAATAGGCCACAAAATGTAACAAGTTGAATAGGCCATAAAATGAACAAAAAGATAATATAGGAAGGCTTTATTTTTTAAAAATTATTAGAGTTTCTTACTTGAGCATCAGTTAAAATAAATTAAAATAATTTCTTTACTTTAAAAATGTTATATACTGGAGTCATGGGAATTTTCCATGCTTGACCTGGACTTGTGATTGCTATGATTATGTTACTTCATGCAGAGGTACTTTTTAATTTGACACTTTGCATTTCAGAATCTTATTGTACTTTACAAAGATGAAACAATATGATACTATTCTCAATAAATGTGTATATAACTAATATACATACACACATGTTCATGTGTGTATGTATGCATAATACACACAAATGTACACACAAAAAAAAGATAAGGCATGGAGGGCTAACATCTGTCTCTAAAGTCAAGCCTTCACTGCTCCTCATGACTAGCACAGTTAATTCACTAGTTTCTGGTGAAACTTCAGTCATACTGATGAAGTGCATTTTCATACATGTAGCTTATTCTGACTCTAAGGAGTTATTTTATTTTACCAACAAACAACATAATTTTGCCATAATTTTCCATAAGAGGAAGTCTTCCTAATTCTAATTAGAATTTCTAAACTCCTCAAAGTCATGGCTTGTCTAGAAAATGATGCGTGAAGATGGAAACCTAGGAAAACACCATGGTTTAACAAGTCTTGACTGTATAAATCATATCTGTAACACTGAAAAAACCCAACTCTGCCCTCAAACTGAGATCCCTAAAATCCCTGTGACAGCATTAGCCAGTATTTATTAGCTCAGACTTGGCATTCTGCTGCCTTTTCTTCAGCAAAACTAAAGGCACAGGATGCTTATTTATGCTTAGAATATGAATGCAATAATAACTACTATCTTGCCACATCCCGTTGTGTAAACTTTCTAATGAAAGGGTAGTTATTGCACTTAGTTGAGTATATTCACTAACCCAGAGAGTAACTAGTTCTCAGTCCTTGCACCTTGTCACAAAAAGGCAAAATACTTAAACATCTGTCTCCCAAAACTAGTGGTAAAGAGTAGGGAGTAATTGCTTATCTGGTGGAAGGATGGTGAATATTACTGAGAAAACCTATACTTGATGTGGTAGGGCAAATTGGACATGAGATGAAGAATATCTCTGTGTATTCAATGACAGATTTGATATAAAATAATAGGTTTTACAGGCCTACCTTTATTTTAATCTTGAAGCAAAAACACAGCCTGGTCGGTATGTCCTGATCAGATTATGTGCAGCACAGTAACATTCAGGTTCGAAAAAAGAAATAAATCTCAGTCCTTCTCAGGGGCTGACACTGAGACTGATGTTTAATGTCTTTGCTGCTGGCCAGAACAATGGAATGAAATGCATCTTCAGAAAGTATGCAGACAGTATCGAACTGGAGGAAGCTGGCTGAAACTTTATGACGTTGAAGAAAGCTCAATGCAACATCCTGCACAGGCTGGGGACATACTGATGTCCTGATTTGAGCTGTGACATAATCAGTTTTCTTTTAGTAATTTTCCTTTATAGTTAAGTCTCTTCTGAAAAACTGCACTCCCTGAAATTAACTGCATGTTTTTCCAGACAGTAGCTGCTTCTAGCAGTGATAAGGCTCGGTGTTTATAGTTAGTGCTGGAACATCAGTAGGAATGGTATGCAGAAAGGCTCTTGCTTATAGTTACTCCTATGGAGATCAAGATTGGTGATTGCTTCTGCTGATTTTCTTATAGGCTGGAAATAAGAGAGTGGAAAAGTGGTCCTACCTGAGACCCTCCGGTGGGGAGGAGAGGGTCAGAAAGGTGATCCAAACCTGACCAAATGGAATATTCCATCTCATACGCATCGTACTCAGTATAAAGCTGAGGAATCTCGAGGGTTAAGCTCTCTTCTTCTATGGCTGGCATCCGAGGAGGTCTTTGTCTGATTTTTCTGCTTTTGATCCCAACCTGTGCATTCCTGAATCCAGTTCCTGTCTGCTACTGAGTCCAGTCGGGACTTTCCTGGAGCCTGCCCTGCAGCATCTGGGTGACGTCATTGTGGAGAGCTTGATATCAGTTTTGTATATATTTGTAGATATTTCATTATTATTCTTTTTTCCCCTATTACTATTATATCTTACTATTATAGTTAGATTAAAACTGTTTGATTTTTTTCCAACCCATAAGTCTCTTCTCCTTTTCCCTTTTCTCTTTCCCTTCCCCTTTTGGGGAGGGAAAGGGTTAACAAAGAGCATCTGTCGTCTGTTTAATAGCCAGGCCAACTTTAAACAGTGACAGATTTATTGGCATCCGACATGGGTCTGGCTCGAACCAGGGCTCTGACAAGTTGCCTGAATTTTTCAAATTTCAGCACCAGTGGGAGGAGACCTGTATAAATCAGTTGAGAGAGTATCAGAGCTTTGATGGGTTGGAAATTAAAACAGACAGTTTACATCATGTTGTTGTGGAGTGCAATATTATACTGTGTCTTTTTACAGTTTAGTGCAGACTTAAATGCCACCATGCTGCCTTACCTGCTGCACGCTTTGTGCTATTGTTTACTTATTAGTGTTTATCTGTGGGTTGTCGGTTTCAGATGCTGGACAAAATGCGTGGTTTTGCTCTGGTGTTTGATACTGGTTTATGCTGTGATGAGATGGGCAGCGATTTTACTGGGGTACTTCAGGTGTCACTTAGCAGGCTTTGTTAATAATTACACCTTTGATTATACTATGAGAAGTCACACTTTTCCCTTTAATGACACACTGACTCCACCAGAGTTTGAGACTTCTGCATGTGGTTGTGACTATCAAAATAGCATATTGCTAGTATTGATTTTCCTGAACGTGTTTTTGGTGGGATGTCTAATTAAGAACTGGTGCATGTGTAGGTGTGATACAACCACCCCAACTCCCACTATGTGTGTTGCCACAGCAATGTGCAGCACAGACACTCAAACACCCGCAAGGAGCACTGCCATCACACGCACCCCGAAAATGAGCACTGCTACCACTCAAACTCCAAAAATAAGGCCAACTCTGAAAATGAGCACTGCTGTTATTCCAACTCCAGTGACAAGCACTGCTGCTGCGAAATGTAGCTACCCCAGCACCTGTGACAGACACTGTAGTCGCTCTGCTATCTGCCACTGACGCACGATATAAATGTGGGTGTCCTGCAGCTACTCAACCCATGCCGGTATCAGTCGCCCCAGTACAAAAGAAGAAATGGACATGTAAATCAACAAGTTCAGAAAGGGTTGAAGGACCTCAGCTTCTTGATGCTTCCAAAAAGGATGATGATGAGGAAGATATGACAGTAACCACTACCTCCTGATATTTATCCCTGTGTGAGCTGCAAGAATTACAAAAATATTTTGGCTGTCATGATGGTGAGCCCATCACCACTTGGCTGCTCAGTTGCTAGGACAACGGGGCTAGTAGCTGTGATTTAGAGGGTAAAGAAGCAGCTGGCATCCTTGCTAAGGGAAGGGGCATAGATAAAGCAATTGGAAAAGGGGCACCAGCCTGCAACTTTTGGGGGTGGCTCTTGTCAAGTGTGAAAGATACCCCTTCAAAGAAGATACTGTATGTAAACCAGGCAAGTGGGCTAACATAGAGAGAGGTATCCACTACCTGAGCGAACTAGCTGTGTGGGACAACATGACCCAAAGGACACATGGTTACCTGACAACCCAGACGAAGTACCATGCTCACAACCCATGTGGCAGAAGGTTGTACAGAGCACACAATCACTGTTTGCCAATTCACTGGCAATGTTAGATATAGGGTACCAACTGTGTGTTGAGTAGTTTTCCTAGGGGAATATGGAGATAATATCTCTTCCTCTCTGTGGGCTTGCATCTCGGCTGTAGAGAAAATGTCCCAAGAGCTCAAGCAATTCAAGGATAGGCTCTGTCTCCTACCTTTATGGACCAATGTCTCAGCCATTAAGAAAAAGCGTCTTTCTACAAAACCAGTTTGAGAAAAACAACATGCCATGGAGTGTCCTGTGGTGTCTCCTGCGTTATTATGGAGAGGACATGAGGAAATGGGATGGAAAACCCACTGCTGTCCTACAGGCACGAATACGTAAGTTGCAAGGTAAAACAAATACAAGAGAGACTTCTTCCAGGAGAATGGCTGCTCCAGTTTCCAATCAAAGTAGATGGGCTTCAGATACTTATGCACAAAATGTAAGTGAGGGGAATGAATGAGTAATTCACATGAGTGCAAATCCATTTCTCGATGGTGGATACGACATGCAAAATTAAAGGGGCCCTGCCTCCAGCCAGGTGGAGAAGAGGGACAACCAAGTTTATTGGACTGTGTGGATTCGATGGCCTGGCACTTTAGAATCACAAAGGTATAACACCTTGGTAGACACTGGTGCGCAGCTTTAAACCATGACATGTGCCTAGCAAGCAGCTTAACAGAAAAGGATTTAGGTGTCCCAGTGGACAAGCTAAACATTATTCAGCAGTGTGTCCTTGAAGAAATGAAGAATAACTGCGTGTTGGGTTATATAAGAGTGTGTCACAAATTAAAGCTGGGCTGGCTATTAAACAGACGACAGATGCTCTTTCTTAACGCCTTCCCTCCCCAAAAGGGGAAGGGAAAGAGAAAAGGAAAAGATACTTATCGGTTGGAAAAGTTAAAACAGCTTTAATCTAACCACAATAACAATGTATAATAATAATAGGAAAAATAATAATGAAATATATATGCAAATATATGCAAAACAAATATCGAGATCCCACTCTCCCGATGACAAATATGTCACCGGGATGCTGCGGGGCACGCCCCGGGAAAGTTCTGGACTGTACTCAGCAGCAGGCAGGAACTAAATTCAGGAATGCACGGATCTGGATCGAAGGCAGAAGAATTGGACAGAGTCCTCCTCGGATGCTGGCCGTAGAAGAAGAGAGAGTGACCCTCATGATCCTTCAGCTTTATACCAAGTATGATGCATATGGGATGGAATACTCCCTTTGGTCAGTTTTGGGTCACCTGTCTGACATGCTCCTCCCCACCGCAGGGTTGCAGGTGGGACCACTTCTCTGCTATTTCATTTCCAGCACATAAGAAAGTCAGCAGAAGCAAGCATTGACCTTGATCTCCATAGGGATAACTGTAAGCAAGAGGCTTTCTGCATGCCATTCCTACTGATGTTCCAGCACTAACTATAAACACTGAGCCTTATCCCTTCTAGAAGTGGCTACTGTCTGGAAAAAACATGCAGTTAACTTCAGAGGGTGCAGCTGCTCAGAAGAGACTTAACTAAAAAGCAAAGTTACTAAAAGAAAATTGGTTCTACCCTAGCCCAAACCAGGATAGCGTGTAACCCACAGGCCAAAGCGATTCTTCTCTGGCACTAAGGATGCAGCATCTAAAGTATTGTGCCCAGTTTAAGACTCTCTGGTACTTGGAAAACATTGACATGGAGGAACTAGTCAGTGTAAGACCACCAAATTGTTTAGGGGGCTGAAGCACAAGATGTTTGTTCAAAGAAAGATTAAGGGAAACACATTTGTCAGTATGGAAAAGAGATGAAAGGGAGCTGTTTTCAACTACATAGCAGGAGATAAGATAGAGCTGGATTCTTCTTGGAGGTGCACAGTGAAAATATTATGAACTACAGACATGAGCTGCAACAAAGGAAATTCGAAATTGATGTTAGAGGAAAAAGTTCACTATGTGAGTGGTCAAAGTGCCACAAATTGTCCAGAGATGCTGGAGATACTCCATACTTCACTGTAATATAAAATTGCAACTAAATATAACTTGGAGATTGCCCATGCTCTGAGTGGGAGATTGGACTGGATTACCTTCAGAAATCCCAGATGAAGTTCAGAAATCCCTTGCAAGCTTAAAATCCATGGTTCCCAGGAATTTTATTAGCAGACTCCATCACAGATTTTTGCCTTCTCTTATATGTCCTGTTCCAAAGAAAATACTGATTTTTAATATAAACAATTTTTTCTGCTATCACAGGGGCTTAAAACATTGAATTTATGATAAAGTTCTCATTGTATCTTTAATGTTTTGCACAATAAGAATTAATAAACCAAGTAAATCCTTCTACCCTGTCTTTCTATGTTCTGTCTTGGTGGATATTCTACTGACAGTTACAATTCTAGGAGCCCTGGCTACAATTATCCACTAAAAAGAGCAGGAAACACTTTTGCAGAAGTTAGTTCTGGAAACACTTTTCTTTTGTCTTCTCTAAATTTTCATGACAGGATAAAAGAATGAGGAGAGCCAGTTGCAGGGAGTGCCCAGATCCTTCTCCTGATGAAAAGGTAAATAGCTGCACTAGGTGTGCATAGGTTGTTGATATGTTATTCCGGATGGTCGAATTGAAGGACAGACTGTGTAGCATTAGTGGAGCCAAGATGGAGATAGTTCGGTCATTCCAGAACCATGTTGCTGTGGAGGACACCTCTGAGAACAAGGCACCTTGGACCTTGGTGACCTGCAAAAGCCGGACTGCACCTCATCTCCACCCTTCAGCATCAAAACCAAAAACAGATTTGAAACTTTAACCCCTATAGATGCCCATGAACAAGGACTGCAAGGATTGCGTGTACCATCACACAGTCGACACCATAAAAAGAAACGATGAGTGCTCGTAGTGGGTGACTCTGTTAAAACACACTGAAGCACACATCTGCTGACCCGACAGGGAGTCGAGAGAGGTATGTTCCCTTCCAGGAACTAAGATCAGAGACATTGCTGAGAGGGTTCCACAACCTGTTAAGAGCATGAATGAGCATGAATGCTACTGCACACTGGAAATTGGACAGGATCAAGGAATACTACAAAATCCTGGGCGTGCAGGTGAAAAACATTGGTGCCCAAGTCATCTCCTACATTTTACCGGTTAAGGGTAAGGACAAAGCCAGGAATAGACACGTAATGAACATCAACCTCTGGCTATGTCTCTGGTGTTGTCGCAAGAGTTTTGGCTTTTATAACGATGGGACATTCATCGATGTTAACCTGTTAGGGAGGGATGGGTTCCACCTGTCTAGAAGAGGCAAAGGAATATTTGGCAACAGGCTGGCCAACTGGTGAGGTGGGATTTAAACTGAAGGACTTGGGGGGTGGGATCCGAAATGGTAATACTCATGTCATTGCAGCCAACTGGGGAATAAGCCAAGACAATCAGGGCAGTACAAATGTTCCTTAGCTGTGTACCAAGATGAGAACCAGAAGGCCAAACACCTCAAGGGTGTGTATGACTGTAGTGGATCTTGCACACCCCCCCAGGGAAACCTGCACCTCTCTAAAGTGCCTGCACACCAATGCACACAGTATGGGGAATAAACATGAAGACCTGTGCACGGTAACAAGGCCATGATCACATTGCAACTACAGAGACATAGCAGGATAGTTTATATGACTGGAACGTGGTCATGGATGGCTATGTACTTTTTAGGAATGATGGGCCAACGAGGCAAGGTGGTGGAGTAGGTCTTTATGTGCGATAGAAACTGGAATGTTTTGAGGTTTGCCTAGGGGTGGATGAAGAATGAGTAGAGAGCCTATGGGTAAAAATTAAGGGGCAGGCTAATACGGGTGACACTGTTGTGAGTGTTTACTACAGGCTGCCCAATCACGAAGAGGAAGTTGATGAGGCCTTCTACAGCCAGCTGAAAGTTACTTCATGGTCAAAGGCCCTGGTTCTCATGGTGGAACTCAACCACCCTGATTTTTGCTGGAAAGACAACACAGCTAGGCACACGCAGTNAACAATACATGTACGCAAGGTAGCTAACCATCATTAACAAATTTTTAACAAAAACATATCTAAAGGTATATAATTTTTTTTTTTATTTCAAAACCAAACGCGGTTCATGCCAAGTTTCTGGACCTACTTACGGCTCTAGTGGATCAAAGGAGGAATGTGATTGTCCACAACAATAATCACAAGGCAAACAAGTGCATATTAAAAAAAAATCACAATAATAAGTACAAGAACGATTGCTCCAATATGAATTAACGCGAGTGTGTATCACATCTTTCCTTCTTTCCTCTTCTGACTCCTCATTGACGGAATCGTTCACTGATGGGTTCGTTGTTTAAGCTGTAACAGGGAAGTACTTGTCTGTGCTCACGAGGATGGTTGTGGATGTTGATCACGGCCCTTGTGGTCAATGATGAGGCTGATGGTCACACCACATTGGTCTGCGGGGATTGTGGGTTTGCCTGCGCAGTAGCGCATGTGTGGTTTGGGCCTATGTACTTCTATCACTGGCTATTCTCCCCCCGAATCATATCCCCTTGAGGTACACAGTGGACTTCCCCATCCTTCCACATTACCCACCAAGTGCACCCAGGTCCTTGAGCAAAGGCAATCCCTCGGATGGGTTTGCTTTTGCCTGACGCGGGACTAACCCAGACTCTCTTTCCTAATGTATTCTTCATGTGCACCACAGGGACTTTATCCCCATCTACAGTACGTGGAAGCTTTGATTGGGCAGGGCCAACTCGATTAGTAGACCCTCTAGTGTTAACTAACCACGTGGCTTTTGCTAAATGTGTGTCCCGATGTTTGAAGTTCCCACCACCCATTGCTCTCAGTGTAGTCTTTAACAGTCCATTGTATCGTTCAATTTTCCCAGACGCTGGTGCATGATAGGTGGTGTGATATACCTACTCAATACCATGCTATCTGGCCCAGGAATCTATGAGGTTGTTTTGGAAATGAGTCCCGTTGTCTGACTCCTCCGTTATTTCTGGGGTGCAGTGTCGCCATAGGACTTGCTTTTCAAGGCCCAGGATAGTGTTCTGGGCAGTGGCATGAGGCACAGAGTATGTTTCCATCCAGCCAGTGATTGCTTCCACCATCATAAGCACATGGCGCTTGCCTTGGGGGGTTTGTGGAAGTGCAATATAGTCAATCTGCCAGGCATCCCTGTATTTATATTTCAGCCATCGTCCTCCATACCACAGAGGTTTTAACTGCTTGGCTTGCTTGATTGCAGTGCATGTTTTGCATTCATGGATAACATGCACAATAGTGTCCATAGTCAAGTCCACCCCTCAATCACGAGCCCAATGGTAAGTTGCATCTCTTCCTTGATGGCCTGAAGTGTCATGGGCTCAGCAAGCCACAAATTTTTCACCCCTGTGTTGCCAGTCCAGATCCACCTGGGCCACGTTAATTTTAGCAGCCTGGTCCACCTTTTGGTTGTTTTGATGTGTTTTGGTGGCCCAACTCTTGGGTACATGAGCATCTACATGACGTACCTTTACAACCAGCTTCTCCAGCTGAGCAGCAATACCTTGCCATAATTCAGTGGCCCAGATGAGTTTACCTCTGCACTGCCAGTTGCTCTGCTTCCATTGCTGTAACCACCCCCACAGGGCATTTGCCACCATCCATGAGTCAGTACAGAGGTAGAGCATCGGCCACTTTTCTCACTCAGCAGTGTCTAAGGCCAGCTGGATGGCTTCCACTTCTGCAAACTGGCTCAATTCCCCTTCTCCTTCAGCA
>VZSC01011164.1:24079-39392 GCA_013398225.1 Steatornis caripensis
GTCAAGTCCACCCCTCAATCACGAGCCCAATGGTAAGTTGCATCTCTTCCTTGATGGCCTGAAGTGTCATGGGCTCAGCAAGCCACAAATTTTTCACCCCTGTGTTGCCAGTCCAGATCCACCTGGGCCACGTTAATTTTAGCAGCCTGGTCCACCTTTTGGTTGTTTTGATGTGTTTTGGTGGCCCAACTCTTGGGTACATGAGCATCTACATGACGTACCTTTACAACCAGCTTCTCCAGCTGAGCAGCAATACCTTGCCATAATTCAGTGGCCCAGATGAGTTTACCTCTGCACTGCCAGTTGCTCTGCTTCCATTGCTGTAACCACCCCCACAGGGCATTTGCCACCATCCATGAGTCAGTACAGAGGTAGAGCATCGGCCACTTTTCTCACTCAGCAGTGTCTAAGGCCAGCTGGATGGCTTCCACTTCTGCAAACTGGCTCAATTCACCTTTTCCTTCAGCAGCCTCTGTGACTCATTGCAGAACTGGAACACGGAACGTTCCACCTGAACATGAGGAAGAACTTCTTTCCTGTGCAGGTAACAGAGCACTGAAACAGACTGCCCGGAGATGTTGTGGAGTCTCCTTTTCTGGAGATATTCAAAGACCACCTGGACACATTCCTGTGCAACCTGCTCTAGGCAAACCTGCTTTAGCAGGGGGGTTGGACTAGATGATCTCCAGAGGGCCCTTCCAACCCCTGCCATTCTGTGATTCTGTGATTCTGTGGTGGATTCCCCAACATTTCCTTAATCTTTTAAGATTCAGCTGGACAGAGTGGTGAGCTGTCTTGTCTAGACTGTGCTTTTGCCCAGAAACATTGGTCCAGATGATCCTTGAGGTCCCTTTCATTTTGGTATTTTGTGATTCTATAATTTGCTTTGATTATTTCAATTGTGGAAAAATGGATGATCTCCAGAGGTCCCTTCCAACCCCTATCATCCTGTGATTTCTGTGATTCTGTGACACAGTATCACTGTCATTTTGAAGAGTAGTTTTCCAGTGGTCCTTCACTTTTATTTTAGAACACCTTCATACCTGACAGGATCAAAAAGCATTTGAATTGAAGGAAAATCTGAATATCTTTTCTTTAATCTCTGAATTTTTACATGTCAGTGAAAAACTCTATGGAGGTGAAAAATTCACAAGTAAATTTTATTCCCTAATGTAGATTTAATCTAATGTAAAAAAAAAAAAAATTAAAGGCTCAATTTCTCTAGCTGGATTTTAGTGATTTTTTTTCCTTTTATTTAATTTGTCATCAGGCTAGAAAATGGTTCGGTGAACTGAACTCAGCAAAAGTCACACGCAAAATTAGAGTCAAACACCAGTAGGCTGTTTATTAGATATTTGTTTGCATTTGGAAATCATTTCCATATATTATGTTTTCAAAAGACAAAAATTTGCTTATCAAGGCTTGATAAATAAATATTAAGTCCAGAATCTTGAAGCTTGTGACATAATTATTGGGCTGATTTGTGTTTTTGCATTTGTTGGGGGGGCGGGGTTGGGGGTTTTGTTGTGGAGGGTGATGATTGTTTTCTCTTGGGTTTTTTGTCTTTTTTTTTAGTTTTGGTTTGTTTGTTTCTCCTCAGGACTCATAATATCTTTGACCTGCTCAAATTTTGTGTACACGTATGTAGAAAATTGCTTTCTTTAAGCCCTGCAGTTTCTGAAGTTTCATGCAGTGCACAGGGTTGATACAGCCGCATACCAAGAGTTTATGCTTAAGAAGATGGTAAAGGACAGACAACTACCCTGCGTTTCAAGGAAAAGAACAGTGCATGCCATGGATTTAGGGGTCATGTCATGACCCAAGTGAAAAGGCAGTGTAGCAGCCTTTAGTATGCTATGACCTGAAAACTTGTGGTCATAGGTTGTTATGAACCACAGTCAATTTAAGACACCACAAGTCTCTTTAATCATGATGCTCTGGATGCTCTGTTATCTGTTTGTATGGTTTCACAGACCATCAGTAATCTATGGATCCACCACAGTCTGGGAATCAATGTTATATTTTCTGTTTCTCCTGCTAGGATTTTCTATCTTGCTACTTGGCAAAACTGTAAATTTCTGCAGCTGGAAAAAAGCAACAGGATGCTAATTACCCTTCCTATCTATTAACCAAAAATGTGGAAGAATATCACTCACTTTCATAACTTATACAACTTTTGAATGCATTTTCAGACTTTAACCAGGGCTATACAGTAAAGTTCTTTTCTCCTTTAAAATTCCCTCATGGATCATTACTTTCTGCCAACTCAAATTTCCAATTCACTTTCAAATGTATGAGTCACTGTTGAGCTCAATACGTATTTTATTTTGAGTGCTGATATCCCATCAAAATGATATCAACAGAACTGCATCCTTCACTTTCTGTCTTATATTTTCTGTGTGCTATTGTTGTGCCCTGGTGAGTAATATATAGTATGGTGCAGTATGGAACATAGCTTGTACTCTATTGAACAGTGCTTGTGTTTCACTCCAGAGATGTAAGTCTCTGATCATTGAAAACAAGAAGTTCTGTAACATGAAGCATCTAAAAATAGCTAATTGTTTTAGGACAGTAACATATCATTTCAACTGGATATACCTCAAAAAGCGTAACAGTACAGTGTGCAGAATGATATAAAAGGAGTTTCTATGGTGGTTTTCTTACTGAACTTTAATTAAAAATTGTTCTAGTGACTCATGAAAATGCTTATGACATGAATGATTTGAGTATCATGTGTTATGATTCATTCACAGGCTGAGTAGATGCAAAGTCTGCAGATACTTTGTAATTAGGTTCTTTGCCTTTATAGGTATTGAGATATCCAAAATATGCTTCCTAAAAAATGTTTAATGGTGTTTTATTTTGTTTAATTTTTTAACAATCAATCAACAAAAAGTGTTGCTTGATTGCTATAAACCCAGTCTTGGACTCCTTATATGATTCTGAATATGTGTATGAAAACAAAAACTAGAATGTTATTATAAAAAAAAATATTTATTTTTAAACAAAAAGCTAGTTCTAATCTTTACAGATATGTGGGATTTTTTAGTCTTTCATGATGGTCACTTAACTGCATCAAAACCAACCAAACACAAAACCCAAAGAAAAACAGTATCTATTTTAAGTTTAAGAGTTTTAGAACAGCAGAAATTCCTTTTAGAGCCTTCAAGTCAACATCTTAGTAAGTCACAGACAGAGAGAATCAAATGCCTACATATTTTTAAGGTCCTATCATCTATAGCATTGAATCCTACATCTCACTCTCCTGACATATCATGGACACTAATGCAGTCATCTGTCATGTATGATGTATCAAATATCATGTTCCAGAAATGAAGTCTGGAGATATTGGCACTGTGTAGCAGCAGGAGGAGTGTATCATCTAGCGAGCTCTCTTTGAGACTGATCATATGATATGAGAACCCAGTTGCCTGACCTACCAAACCGATAATGATTGATAGACCATGAGTTGGGAAACTCTGACTCATGTTCCTACTTATCGTTTTTACTGCCATTTATTGTGAAACTCATAGACTGAGGTAGGTCAAGTGCACATGTGAAAGGGAGCAAGAGAATATGAAGGCACACTGCAGTTCACCTGTACAGAGGTGGAGGTGTGACAGCAACCAGGCTGTACTTGTGATGCGATTATGATATCTAGCTATTATTTAGTTTGCTTCCTATGATGTTATTTCCTACATAATCAACCAATTTTTGTGAGGAAGCATAGTGTAATACCTAGTTGTGGCACCATATGCGGAGATATGTTACATTGTCTTTGAAATATTATCATCTGGTGTTACCATACAGCCTGCATGTAGTCTTTTGCTATTTAATAATGAGAAGATGTTCTGTGAGGAAGGAAGGTATATTATTTGTTATTCTTTTTTGTAGTCTTCTAGAGAAGACTAGAGACATTTTTTTTTTTAAGCAATCATACTTAGGCATACATTTTAAGCTAAGTCAGCAGTCATTACTAGACCAAACTATGATGATGAAGTAGAATTTTAAGCCCTTTGAATGTTTATCCTGTTTAAGATATCCTTCATACTAAGTATCAAGTCTAAAAATCACTTTTTTTTTTTTTTATAAAACAAGATCTCAGTAATTTGATATCTAAAGATTTCATTATGTCTGGTTTTGGTTTTGTTTTTTCTTTTCCTTTTCAGATGATAACAGGTAAGCAACCAGGTTTTCTTCATATACTTTTGTCCTATAGAGGCTTAGGAAGAGAGCAGAAAAGAATACATTACTATTTTACTTAAGAACTTGACTGGAAAGAATGGTATCTATGGCTTTGTACGTTCTCTTACTCTACTGACCAAGTGCTCTTAACAAAAGTGCATGCTTTTGTGAACAATGATCCGTATTGAATAGGTGTGGTAGTGGGTGATGTGACGTATATTCAGATAGAGTTTTTTAAAATAGACGGGCAAACTGTACTACTGTCTTGGAAACCTTGTTTTATTTTTTTCCATAAAAATACAAAACAAATCATTCAAGTGCAAAATATTAATTTGTCTTTTTATGTCTGATGAAGAACCTGGAAGATAATTAGGATCAGTACTAAAGTAAAATTTGCTTTTAGGATTCTGTTTATTTATTTATTAAATAATCTGCTCTAAACAGCTTTGGAACTCATCTATCTGTTATTTCCCACATTTGTTTTCTCATAAAATAGGTAATATAGAGAACTGCTTCATACGCTCTTCCTCCCTTCCACTCTAACTTTTTCGTATGTCACTGAGATTTTGTACACAAGATAATGAAAAAAACACAAATAGTCAGGCACTGGTGTTGATGGATGACAGTGATTTAAGACCTGGTTCCACCTCTTTACACATTTTAACACAGCATTTATTCACATAAGCAATGACTTTGAGATCAGGAAGAAGGCGGACTCTGTCACTATCATTATAGCTCTCAAAAGAGTAGGTTCACTCTCAAAAGCAAAACATCACTAGTCAACTTAATTAACAGTGAAAAACACAGTTCATTTAAATTATTCATTGGGATAAAAGCTGAAATGATAGAGGATCAGAAAGGGTTGTCTAACACTTACGATGCTGGCATTAATGTTATAAATCCTCTTGCTTGGGAGTGTTTCTGCTTAACACTCCTTGTGAGCAATGTGTGTGACATCCCCTGATGATATCCTACGTCTAGCAGAAAAATACAGATACCAAAACTGATATTATAGCCATAGGAAGAAAAGGGTACATTAATGGGAGTAGGTCATATGCAAGATAATTCATTTTTTCAAATGATCTACCCTCTGTTTTAGGATGTTGACAAGTACTTGCCTTCTATTACCCTCATGCCTCATGAAGGGGGTCATCTAGGAGTAAAGTAATATGGAGGAGATGAGCTGTGATGACCTATATAAGAAAGTGCATCATTTCAATTATCTCCATGTGTCACAGCGTGTCAAATTCAGCAGTCACAGCCCATTTGACATTAGCTATGTAACAAGGGGGCTGAAACCAGAGAATCTGATCTTGCAGAGATCCTCTTTCCTTTGTAAGCAGCCACAGATGGTCCAATGAGCCTTAAGTATCTAGTACCATGCTGAGATTCTAGATACATCCTAAATTCATCAGTGCTCAAATGGACAGCTTAATCTAAATCAAAAACTCTGTAGAGTAGCTGCAAAGACTCTTTTCTCTCTTTTTCACTTCTCCTCCCAGCCCCCAATTATATCAATATACATTAAAAAGATTGGATACTTAAGTTATTTCAAAATGGCAGATAGATGTTACTAACAAATTCATGCATTTAGATAATGGCACAAGATTATAATCTTCCCACTAGAATAAAAAAAGATGGCAACTGTAAGTGCCTAGCTCACCTACCTGAATTAGGAATCAGTCACCTCATGCAATCAATGTTGAGAAATGGACATATCTGATGGGATGAAATTGCCTTTTGGGGATGACTGTATCTCTCTTAGTGATATAGGAGAATGGCCATAACCTAAGTGCCCCTATTTAGGTGTATAAAGTTAGATTAAATTTTTAATTCACTGTAAACCATATAGGGAGTGTAGACATTGATCTTAAAGAACTTAAAATTACCTGTTGAGCTCAGCATCTTCCCCTACTTTTTCTTACACTGTCCCCAGATTAAACATGTATTGATAATAAAAGGGATGATTTATCCAGCACAACGGTATTCAGAGCTTTCATTCAAAATACGCTTGTCATTTATTTTTCTTATTTGGTCATGGAGTGTTATTTGTGTGGGTCTAGTCTGTCTCCTACAAAATATGTTGCAATTCCTTTTGTTTTGTTCGTTGTCTGTATTTTTCAGTTTCGTGTTGTTTTCCTTCTTGCAGCATCCTTCCTTTCTTTTCCCAGGGCACCCTTCCAGTCCCTCCTCTAGGGTTACCATAGAAATACATAGTCACAAGTTTCAGCAGAGAAACTCAGGCTGAAGCAATAAAATGAAATCTCAGAAAGAACCACTTTGCATAAAAAAAACCCCCAAATTGTACATTTGGATAGTTATTAATTATGTGATTTTTTATGGAATCTTGGCATAGCTCTAGGAGCTTGCTTTTAATGTTGTGCTTTTAGTTTGTACTCAACTATTTGCATTAATAACATTGGAAATAAATACACTGATCTGAAGCATATCAGCTTGGCAAGCCCTTTTATCTTCTGCCTACAGTATTCATTTTAAACTGCTACAAAAATAAAACTTGACACTTTCCAAAACAAGACTGTGAACAAAGCTAAATATGCTCTGCATAATATATACCTAAGTGTGACACAAATGCTTTGTCGGCTACATGTTGGTAATTGTGAATAGGCAAAGTGTAAGAGTTAGGTGTCATGTAAGACACCTAGAATTAACTGGCTGTCCTTGATCTAGATATTAGATATAAAATTTAGGGGGGGGGATATTTTTTTTTTAATGCTGTTTACTGCTAGATGTGAGGACATTATGAATATATTTTGACACTAGATATATAGCTAGTTAAACTCTTCACTGCAAAGCCATCTATAAATCTGGCCTGATTCTTCGTATGATGTATAGTGAACTGACCACACTTTATGCAATAGGTATTTGATGCACTGAAGTACTACTGTAACAGTTTGAAGTGGTCATTTTCAGTCCTGTAGTTATTGGCTGATTGTTCAATTGGAGCATTCATTCCTCACTTGTTGTGGTGTCTCGTTGGCCACCTATTGTTTTCACTAGATTGGCTGTTTGGAACTATTAAAATAATAGGATGATTAATATGACCGTATAAGAAGCACTGAGCAGAATACCATTAATTCATTATTAAGTTATATTTACTAATTCTATGCAGCAAAATGTCTGATACAAATTTTTCTGTTTCAATATTTACTGTTCTAGTTAATGGAAAAAATCATGTAATTATTTATGTGGGAAAGAAAATATCATCCTAAAAAACCCTTAACTGGATATTAATTTTGAATACTTTTATTTTCAATTTCTGGATCTTGAAAATTTTACTGCATAAGGTTAGATAAATTAGAAGACAACATCTGAAGGCATCTTTTGTCTTTTTTGAAGCTCAATCATAGAATCATAGAATCATAGAATGGTAGGGGTTGGAAGGGACCTCTAGAGATCATCTAGTCCAACCCCCCTGCTAAAGATACAAGTATATACAAGTATAAACTTAATACAAGTATAAACTTAATTCTCACAGTGCAGTTAGTAAAAATCTTTGGGGTAGTATAATTCGTATTCAAATATGAAGAATCTCTGGAGAAGAAGAAAAAAACATAAAGTGTAATTGTTCACAGCTGAAATTAGAATGAAATTTAGGTTAATTGAACCCTTCCAAGTTGACAACAAAATAACTTCTTATGGAGTTGGGATAAAAAGAGCAAACTCTTAAAAATTTTAAATATAAAAAAATGGTTCTGACTGTTAACTTTTGCATCATTTGTTTCCCTTCTTAACACTAATGTTTCTAAATTTTCAAAATTCAAACCAAAATGTTTCTTTCAAACAAAGATTGCCAAAATGGCCACTAAAAAGAAAAAAGAAATGCAATTTTTCAAAAATGTCAAAATTGTAAAGGATACTTTGACTTAAGAGTGTCAGTCACTAACAGAGTTTCTAGAAAGAAATCAGTTTCAACAAGTTGGAATATTTCAATTAAACATAAAAAAAATTATGAACAGAATTGTTTTAAGGTACCAAATAATTTCTAGTGCTTCATCTTAATGCTCAATGTGTCTCAAAACTATCACTTCAAAACTGAAGGACTCAAAATGAGAGGTCAAAGTGCTGTTCAATTCCATATGGCACAGGAATTCCTTCCTTTACTTGTTTTTGACCAAGAAAAATGTAGCGGGAATGGAAAATCTGAATTGAATATTCATAAATATTCATGCATAGTAAGTACTCATGTTTATCTCTTAATATTAGAATTTCTTCATGGGGGAGTACCATAGTAATTCGTGCCTTTACCTGCAAAGGATAAAACAGAGATCCTCATGTTATAAAGCTCATCTACAAAAAATTTACCAGAGTTTGGGAAAGAGTCTTAGCACTTCATGAAACAGTCAAGTCATATCAGTTTCTGTCAGCTGGTCACTAAATGTTATAGACCTATTTGGTGGGTTAGATGATACATGATAATTTGTCAAAATGAAACAATTTGTTCACAAAATGACAGGAAGCAGAAGAGGGAGTCTGTGAGTGATTGAGACAAATCCTGTCTTCCCCTGCCTGTCTCACACATGGGATTAAAGACTCCTGACTGATGTTTACATAGGCTGCTTCCTACAGACAGTTTAAGATTTATTTCCTGCCAATATCTTTGGCAAATTATTTCAAAGTTTGGCTGTACTTACTGCTAAGAAGTCTTACCTCAATGGTTAAACTAAGGCTATGGTAGATTTGCCTTGGCAGACAAAATCAGACAGATGAAGCTGTTAAAACACTGAACTGTTTTTCTCTTCCCCTGTCCATTAGTGCAGGGATGCCTGATACCACAAGTGATCAACCTCTGACTTATCACAGAGTTCAGTCCAGTATATTAAGGTAAATGAAAACTAGATGTCTGATTTTAATCTTCTGCCACAAGCCTGTCAGAGTCCTAAATATATTTTGCTGGAATATAAGACTATTGCTTCTTATACTATCTTCAGTGAGCATGCGGAGCAATTTATTTATTTCTGTTATGCCACTTCTTCTTATGTATTTGAAGACTAAGAATGATGTAGAGTTTTAAAGTGTAGATTTGCCTGACTGCCCGCAAGGAGTTATGTGTCAATACTCCAAGAAAACGCTGTGAAGAAGAAAACATGGGATTAAGGCAAGCCGTAGGGCCAGTGAGCCCTCCAGGAAGGTTGACTATGGAGTGTTTTGCCAGCAATGAAGAGGGGAGTTTCATGTCCCGTATCATTTGTGGAGTGCGCTGTCAGGCATATGAGATAGGCAGCTGGCCTTTTTTTGTGAAAATCTGTCTTTGGGTTAGACAATTTTAGTATAGATGGTGGAGTTTTCCTCACACAATTATCATGAGCCCCTTTAATAAAATGCCAGATTGCATGATTTGACTTACTTAGGGATACAGCACTCTAATGAGTCATCCTGGTGCCACGTGTTTGAATGCTCTAGAGATTCAAATATATCTTTACTGAGTGCTTATATTATGTCTAACTAGGATACAAGAGAGGCTGGAATATTTATCTAAAGCAGAGAAGAGTGCACTGAGACAAGCTAGAAAGAGACAAGCCTGAGAATAAGGGATGAAGTAATGTTTAGTTAGTCATCATTCCTTAAAAATGAAACTACTGAGAAAGAAAGAAGAGAATGATGACAGTATATCAGAAACAGACAGCTAAATTAGCAAAGGAAAATCAGCATGAATGTCCATGCCATTGACCTGCCGCACAGCTTCTTGCTCGTACTGCTACAGTACAAGGCCATGCCAGAGATCTGGGAGGATCTCTTTCACAGTTAAACATAGCTTTTGCCACATCATAGTTTTAAATTCTCTGCATAGATCTTGTCTCACTGTTAATCAGCATGTACTGTTCACTGAGTTATCTTAAGGAAAACTTTGTTTCAAGTTTGTTTCTAGAGCGCACAGGTTATTGAAAGGTTTTCACCTGGGAACATCAGCCTGAGTGACAAGCATTTTTTAACTATATTTCACAGAACAGTGCAAGCAGCAGCAATGAGTGGGCAGTGTCTGGGGATTTATAAATTCAGAAATATATATCATCTTTTGGTAACTGCACTGATATCAGACATCAATACATACATTCTCCCTTTTAGTTATTTCTGTGAAGTAGGGATGGAACTAAACCAATTGTGTTTTACAATAGATTATTGTTTTTTTCACTGTGCAACCTGATATGATGGTTTGTGATGTTAGAAAGGATCATCATAAATCTGTGGAAGACATTGCAGTCTTTCTGTCTAGACAATCATAGAATGGTTTGTGTTGGAAGGAACCTTAAAGATCATCTAGTTCCAATCCCCTGTCACGGGCAGGGACACCTTCCACTACACCAGGTTTCTCAAAGTCCCATGCAACCTGGCCTCAAACACTTCCAAGGTTACAGCATCCACAACTTCTCTGGGCAACCTGTGCCAGTGTCTCACCACCCACATAGTGAAGAATTTATTCCTAATATCTAATCTAAGTCTACCCTCTTTCAGTTTAAAACCATTACCCCTCACACAATTACTACACGGCTTTGTAAAAAGTCCATCTCCAACTCTCTTTTAGGTCCCTTTATGTACTGGAAGGCTGCTATAAGGTCCCCCCAGAGGCTTGTCTTCTCCAGGCTGAACAACTCCAATTTTCTCAGCCTGTCTTCACAGGAGAGGCGCTCCAGCCCCTGATCATCTCCATGGTCCTGCTCTGGACTCTCTTCAATAGATATGTGTGTGACTGCAGGGAACAGCAGAAATGAAGAGCTTCAATCACAAGGAGACAAACGGCAGATGTAGGAGTCCAGCCCTCAGGAGAAATGAAGGTTACAAACCTATCACAAACAACTACCAGAGAAATCAAGATCTGATAAGATCATTGGTATCAAAAGTTGTCTTACAATCTCTTCCTTAAACTAAGGAGGTGATAATATGCCTTCCCATTGTCAACCAATTTGCAAGGATACATGCTTAACCTGAGGGCTGCAATGGAGGAAATGTTCAGGATTTCAGCAAGCCACCCTTACAGCTCATCACAAATACATGTCCTCTTCAAGCAATGGGAAGTGGACTAGACCAGGACAGCCCAGATCAGTCCCTGTGGACATGATCTTAAGGCTGTAAGTGAATTCTGAGGCTGTTAAGGAGACCTTGGCTCGTGGTAAGTGATTGAGCAGGAAGTGGAAATCTGCTGGAAAGGACACAAGAAGTTGCTGAACATAGCAAGTACCAACATGGGAATCCTGCAAAAGTTAGAGTTGTGAGAGATTGCTGAATCTCACAGGTGGTTAAGTGGGAGGTATGTGAGAAACTGGCAAACTCCACAGATAATTGGAGGGAAGGATTGGGAACATTTTGCGGGAGTACAATATTGTAAGACCAATAGCACCCTATGTAACAGCATCAGAAATAACATATTTGGGTATGGTTGAAACAGAACTATGAGCGGTTAGGAAAAAAAAGTTATGAGCTGAGTTGTTCACGTGGGCAGAAACTGAAAGGAGAAAGGGAGATAAAAGTGTGGTGAAAAGGAAGGACAAGAAAAGGGAAAGGGATGCTGAGGTACAGAAATGCTGTGAAGGGCAGTGTATAGGGGTCCTTGTAGGGGACCCTGAACTTGCTCACAGCAGCTGGAGCACAACAGGGAATCAAGCCCTCTGGTCTGACCCTGAAGCAAAGGTTGGGATTGAGCCCATGGTCATTTGGTCCAGGGTGGGCATGTGACGGATGCTTTCTATCTCCAGTAAGGGAACACACAGATGGATGGATCGAGCATCCCAGTATTCAAGGCCTCATGGCATCAGCAACTACCCTACTTTTTCATAATGCAAGTGGGGGTTTTTTCCTCACATGACTTCGAAACTTATCACACCTTGATTTCACAGCATCAGCAGCACATAGACTTCTCATTGGCAAGCACCTTATATTTGACCTCAGTTTGCTCTTTGATCTGTGTCTTTAACTAACCTATCTCATTCATTGGGATGGCAATGAGATGCTGTGGGAACCCCTTCTAAGTGACAGGTATTGTCCCCATAATTCTATTGAGTGGAGTTCTCTGTTGACTGGAGTGCTCTGTATTTCCAAGCCACATGTATTGCACTAGCTTATCAGCTGTGCCTCTGCTCTAGCATGAAACAGACTCTGCTGTCTCTTGGAGCTGCCCTTGCAGGACTCTGCAAAAAGTCTGTGAAAGAGAACAATCTATTAAAACAAGTCTTTAAAAAAAAAATATCACCTACAAAAAAACCCGGAAAAAATCACCAAAGCAAAGAGAGAAACAGAAAGGGTAAAAAACACAGACGACAAATATACATGTTATTAACCCACTTAAGCTTGAAGCTGTAATTGTAATTTTTCCAGAGACACTAATCCTGAATCTTATCCTTGGAGCAGAGAGGGTGAAAAAGCAACTACATCCCCAAGCTATGTCTGAATTTGTCTCATCGTTATCGTTACTAAATGTTCCCTGTTGAAATTCATGGATTGTGATTTTATCAACTTCAGAGGCACCTTGACCCCTCACAAGCCCTAAATTGGTCACCCCTCCCCAATTTTCAGCAGATGAATTGGCAGCATTCTTCCAACAGAGTTTTTATTATATTGTCCACTAATATTCAGCAACAGAATTACAGTCATTACCTGATTTCTGCATAGGCAAGTCAGGCTCCAGAACAATTAAAATTGTTATATTCTGTATAAAAACCTACAACACATTCTTCAAGCTAACAGATTTTTATACATTATTCGTAAACATAGTATGTTCTTGGTAGACTCCACATTGACAAAGAAAGAAATCTAATCCTATTTCCTCAGAAAAAGATAGCTCACTTCACATCAGATGGATTTATCTGTAAAACAACATGAAAGTTTCACACACCAAAGAAAATTATACCCTGATAAGCGGGAGAATAAGTCAAATTAAACAAATCTCCATGCAGATACTGAAAAACACCTTGAAGAACTGTTGCAGTTATAGCACAGCCTTGTTAGGCCATCCCTGTGCTTAGCTGGACAGTACCTCAGCTGCTGTATTTGAGTCTTGCTGCTCTATGTACATGTGTTCCTCTGCTTCCTTTGGTCTGGGAGGTTCCCTGGCATATTCACAACACATATGCTTTTGTTACCTCACCAAAGAAATATGATTATGTGGAGCAGGTGGCATCATCCCACAGAACGGGTGCTGATGCCTATCTCACCCCTCCATCTTTTAGCTACATTAAATTTTGTGCATAATCCAGGCTTTTGGGGATGAAAAGCAAATAAGCAGAGAGGGCTGTCAAGGATTTTTAGGTACCTTTTTCTCTTTTTCACGTCAGTTAATGAATGAGACTTACAGATCTATATAAAATCATATTCATACTACAAGATATACATCATCCTGCCGCAGTGCACACACCATGTAACTGTTGCAAACACTGTAATTTGAAACCTCTTAGAAGGTCTTTTCTCCTGCAAGTTGCTTCTGGAGCTGGAGTTTCTTCCTCAATCATGTGTTGCTATTTTCTCATTTCCTCAGCAATGGTTATACAGTCCTCTCTGATATGGAATCTGATATGGAATATGCATTTTCCCCCACCCCTCCCACCAACACCCTTGTGCTTCCTCTAGAGGGCTATGTTTTTAAGTTTGGCAGTAACAGTTCAAGAAATTTCTTTGTTCTCCCTTTTTGAGAATATTTAGCTCTCTTACTCTAGTCCTCTACAAAGAATTTACAAATCAAAGAAATCAAGCTGATATCCAGCCTCTCCCAACACCAGTCATCCCACAAGTGCTCGCCAAGCCTGACTGTTCCAAATGTATTCACTAGTCAATAGACCTTCTCAAATACCTTTTTCTAATCTAGCTTTATAGATGTCTTTCCCTTGTTTCCTTATGTAAACAGCATGCAGCACGTAATAAAATACAATCAAAAAAGGCTCTAAATTATCCAAGACTTCCTCATGGGGTAAACAAATATGGCACAGAAACTAGAGAAAACCAGTATCCTTCTAAAATGGTAGTTGCAAGCCAAGCAAGTCTCTTACATGGCAATAAATGTCTGTGTAAAGGGACTCAAACTTAGTTTCTGGCCTATAGTGTCAATGGAACCTAGAGAGTACTCCAGTGCACCTTAAATGAGGCACTGAGGATGGGATTAATATGCCAAAATGTAGATCTCTAGTGCCATTTTAAATGTTATGGGGAATAACCAGCAGCCTCCATCTGCTTTTCCTTAGGGTTCAAGTCTTGCATGGATCACACCTTCTAGTTCCAGATACTTATCTTTGATATCTTTGCATGCTTTAGATGGCACTAGGCAATTCTGAAGTAGATTAGTGTCACAGATACTGCCTTGTAAACTCATTTGCCAGCTAGGCTCTACTACTTGTAATTGCTAATCATCATTGACTACTCTGGGAGCTTACAAAACCAGCTCACATGCTGCAAATACACTCTTAAAATACGACGATTTTGTTTTGAACTGAATCCTAAAAAAAACTCATATTGGTCTAAAACTGGAACTCGTAGCTTGAGTATAGACAAATTTCTTCATTTTATCTCAGTAAACAAAACAATCTTCTCCTTTAGCAGAGACAAAATATTAGAAAACTTCATAGCTGACATGGCTTTTGATTTGGAAATCACTAATTGCTATCCAGTCTTGTTCTTTCTCACATCATCTTTCAGAAGTCTTCATTGAATGGTGAAGGATGGAAGACTAGAAAGAAATGGCAAGTACCAGCTAAAAAAATTGCCCAGTACGAAATCTGACTATGAAACAGAAAACAGAAACACGGCCCACATTAGGCTGAAGTTTATTTCCAATGCAGTCTTTTATTGTGCTTTACTAAAACATAATGTAGACAAAGTTAAGAGAATTACAACAATCATCTGATTTTTCTGCTGTGATAGAATTAGAATCATAGAACCATAGAACGGTTTGGGTTGGAAGGTTAAAGGTTTGGGTTAAAGGTCACCTAGTCCAATCCCCCTGCCTTGCGCAGAGACACCTTCCACAACAACAGGTTGCTCAAAGCCCCATCAAACCTGACCTTGAATGTTGACAGGGATGGGGCATCTACCACCTCTCTGGGCAACCTGTGCCAGTGTTTCACCACCCTCATTGTAAAAAATTTCTTCCTTATATCTACTCTGAATCTACCCTCTTTTAGTTTAAAAC
>VZSC01011164.1:40262-57136 GCA_013398225.1 Steatornis caripensis
GCTGCCCAGAGAGGTTGTGGAGTCTCCTTCTCTGGAGATATTCAAAACCCGCCTGGATGCATTCCTGTGCAACCTGCTCTAGGCTAACCTGCTTTAGCAGGGGGGTTGGACTAGATGATCTCTAGAGGTCCCTTCCAACCCCTACCATTCTATGATTCTATGATTCTATGATTCTGTGATTCTATGATACTCTGAATCTACCCTCTTTTAGTTTAAAACCATTACCCCTTGTCCTATCACAACAAACCTTGCTAAAAAGTCCCCATCTTTCTTATAGGCCCCCTTTAAATACTGAAAGGCTTCAATAAGGTCTCCCTGGAGCCTTCTCTTCTTCAGGCTAAACAGCTCCAACTCTCTCAGCCTTTCCTGATAGCAGAGATGTTCCATTGCTCTGATCATTTTCGTGGCTGTCTTCTGGACCCACTCCAACAGGTCCATGCCTTTCTTGTGCTGAAGGCCCCAAGCTGGACACATTACTGCAGGTGGTGCCTCACCAGAGCAGAGCAGAGGGGCAGAATCACCTCCCTCAAACTGCTGGCCATGTTTCTTTTGATGCAGCCCGGGATGTGGTGGCCTTCCAGCCCGCGAGTGCATATATCCAGCTCTTCATCCACCAGCACCCCCAAGTACTCCTCTCTAGGGCTGCTCTCAGTCCCTTCATCCCTCAACCCTGCTCCCCTACAGTCCATTATCTTACCTCTCAGACAGGCATAGAAGGACATTTATGTTTTGGTCAATGTTTGCCTTTAGCATTACTTTATTTGATTAACTTTGTATCTAGTAAGATACAGAGTCCATAAATTAATTTTAAGAGGGCATTTTTAAATGGAAACACAAATTGCACAATTGTTTTGTGTTAGTATACTCAAAATGGCACTTTCAGACAGCTCAGTATTAAGTCAGAGTTAAAAAAAGAAAGATGGAAAAAACCGAATGGATGTTTGGAGAGGATGAGGAAGAAAGAGACATGTTTCACTGAAGATTTCAGCATACTATACTCCAGCTTTTATGGCTTTTTTATTATCATTGCAGGGTAACAAATTTCAGAGCTTTCAAAACATCACTCAAATGGCTAATTTCTGCACAAAGTGCAATCTGAAATGGAGTGAATTTCTGTTACGTTTATTGGGAAATTTCAAAAGGAGAAATAAAATGGGCTTTTTTCTTTGTAATTAATACATAAAAATGCAGTTTATATTCTTTTTGCTTGAGAAATTCACACAATAATGTTTAACGAAGACCTGTTTCTTCTCATAACTACAGAAACCTATTGATTTTAATGCTTAGAGAGCAATAGATCCATTTATTTAGGTTCTTATTCCCCAGAGGAATAACAGATGTGCAGAGGCATAAAAACTACAGTGTTTCTGCTAACGTGAAACTTTTAACTCTTTATTCACAAATATATATGTATATATCTATATGAAAGATAAAATGAATATCACGCTCTCTTGAATCTGAGTTTTATCATTAACCTACTAATGTCAGGATATAGGAATTTAGATCTTTATCAGAAAAGTTTCATGTAGAGCTTTTGGGCTTTTTTCTTTCATTATAAAATTCATTTGCAGCTTTTGCAGTACCAGAAGGGATAACAAAATCATTTCTTCATGTCTAAACCAGCGAGCTTCTCCTCTGACAGAGAGGGTTCAACTCCAGGGATGAGGAAATCATTTACTCTCTGTAGTCTCACTTAGCAGGTGGTAACAAGGGCAGCTGCAAAAAAAGATAGATCCTTGTTGTGTTTGTGTGTTTGTTTTTTTGTTTTCCTTGACTGCTCATATTCACACCTACCCACCAGAACTCTTTTTTTTTGTTGTTGGGTTTTTTTTTTCCTATTTAAATAATCTGGCTCACTATGTCTCAATGGGAAGAAATTAATAATGTTGTATTTTATGCAAATGTAACTTGAACTTAATTGGCATATGCGGCATAACATTTTTACCTTGTATTTCTAGGTGGAATTAAGTTCAAAAGGTTTTCAAACAGATTAGATACCATATATTTTAGAGTTTATATACTGAAACCTGTCTGTACAATTACATTATACCCTAACAAGAAAATCTCAAGAGGTGAATGTTTCTGATTATTTTTTGCTGTAGTTTCCCAGTGTAACTGTTAATTTTCATATGGAGGGATCCGCAGTTCAATGTGGGGAAAGAAAAGGGTAAGAAAATGGTCCTGAGACACTGAAGCATTCAGACAGCAGGAGGTTAAACAAGCACAGTCTGTTTTAGGCAGCTGCTTTTTCGTCTCATTCCTTATGGTGCAGGGGGTTGGAGAAAGTGTACACATGGATTCTAATAGTGCTGGGAAAAAGGGAATTTTATCTAACACAGAGCCGGAAACTTTTACAGCATACTAAACCAGTCTTGCTGCAGCTTGAGCTGCTGTTTGAATGCAGTTAACAACGGTGTGCTGGGAAGGCTTCTTCATTTGCATAACCAGATGTGTTATGTCATTCAGGAAGTAGTGTGCCTACATTTATCTTAAGGCAACTTATTGGCAAATGTTCAGCCAACAATAATTCAGATTCTGATAGCTGGATAGTCTTGATAGAAATTCTATATAGATAGCAGAACATGTTAAATGGATTTAGTATTTACCAAATGCATGGGCAGTAACGTTGCATAACATTCTTGATTTCTAATGACAGTGCAGATTCTCACATTCCCACATGTTACTATAACAGCACTGATCTTAACAACATTAATCTCCTTGTTCAGGATTTCTAGCAGTATATGCCAAATTTTTACTGAAATATAAATACTAGATGGAGGTTGGCTATTCAATGTTCATATTTTTCAAGTTATTTTACTTTCAGCCTTCTATGTGCCCGCCTCATCATTAGAAGACTCCTCAAAAAGATTTTTTCAGCACAAAACTATTGTGCAACGAATTTGAGGCAGTGTGATTAAATAATTTTCCAAATACAGGTTACAACTTTCCTTGGTGATTTTACAGCATGTCTCAATTGGATGCTGTTGCCACTGCTTGGTGCACAATCTATTGGATTATATTCTGATGATCTGGCGTATCTTGAAGAGGTCTTAGAGTCACTACAAGTTTCATGTAGTGTATTCTCATTACTATGCCAAATATTGAATTATATGAATCTTTTCGTGTATATGAAAAGTATAATCACCAATAGGGATACAATAGGAAATGCAACATTCATCCTACTTGTTCAAATTCCAGTTTTGAATTAACTTAACTTTCAGAGATAACTTCCTCCTGCACTGCATAAGTTTCTGAACTTTTATCCAATGGCATGTCTATTCTACCAATTATTTCAAATAGGTTACTAATTTCAGGACAAACTTATTTAATGGGCTTGAATTCTTGGTAAAACAAGTAGAAGTGAAGGATGTGTAAAACTGAAATAGAGAAAATAAATATGATGGGTTTAAATATTTTGATTTAGATTTATTTGATTAGATCAGATGACTGATAGATGTATTTAGCCTGAGTTACAGACTTCTAAGTTGCAAGCACTGTTTTTGATAACTGTTTTGCATGTACTTGTGACCAGAATATTTTGAAGTAGATAAATAGAATAATAATAATGTAATATCATAAGTCTGTCAAATCCCTATTCCCAAACTCTGATAACATAATGTCAAGTTTGATAAATTAGCTGTGGAGGTATTGTAAAGGGCTTCAATAAATAGTAGTTAGGAAGAAGAGAACTTTTTCAGTAAACAGGATATTAGTAGTAATGAACAATGCAAACTGTTCATAGGGGAGCATAGTGTCCATATTTTGAACAAGCCTCTGGAAGAGGTCACAGCTATGTGATTTCTATGCTTTGTAGGTCATAAATTCAAAGATGTAAACTTAGAGGTCATCAAGCATGAGAAAAAGATATCCATTTTATTCTGTCTTGCTAGCCAACACATAGATAAGCTCTTATTGAAAAAAAAAATGTTGAAGATGAACAGTAAACACTTTACTGTTAAAACACATGAAACTGAATACAGTAATTTTGCTATGCTATATAACTGGAACATAAACATTGCATGGAATCAAGAAGTTATATAAAGAACTTCTACTTGCACTTTGTCTAGAACCGGAAATTAAGCATACTCAAGCCAGGTAAGGAAAAATATATCCCTTATTGAACCTATGTGATATAACTTCACTTTGACATTTTTACATGCCATCCATTGTGTGCCTTATGCCCATTCTTTCTTCAATTAACCTAGGCCAGTGGCATTTATTCACAGCTAGAAAAAAATCATTTTTATATCATTAATTAATATCACCTCAGCCGGTGAGGTAAAATTTTTTACTCAATTCTATATTTACTTTACCACCTTTAACTATTACTTGTTGGCATTAAAGAGTGGCTTAAACGTGTGAGCTGAAANCTAGAAAAAAATAATTTTTATATCATTAATTAATATCACCTCAGCCGGTGAGGTAAAATTTTTTACTCAATTCTATATTTACTTTACCACCTTTAACTATTACTTGTTGGCATTAAAGAGTGGCTTAAACGTGTGAGCTGAAATCAGTCACTCCCTGCAGGAGGAAGTACTGTACAGAAATACTAGGGCAGTGCAGGCAACCATCCCACATGAGGAAGGAAGATGCTCAGACTGATAAGACCCACAAGTGAAGGCCATAGCCCTTTCAGACTTAACATGCAAGGATTCACATGAATTTAAATGTGACAATGTGTCTGTCATCAATCTGTCTGATTTCAGATTGCCTGGGTCAGAGTTACGTAATTAGTTTTCACCTTTTACCTACCCTAAAGAGTCAAATGACTTAAAGAGATGATACAAACCAGTATGAGACAGGGAAGAGGATGGTAAATGCCATCTCAGATCTCTACGGCGAGTAACTGACAGGGCGACAGTACACCCCAGGCCTCCTGTTTGCCCTTTTCTTTACAATACGTTACTTTCTCTGTAGACAAGAAAAATTGACAGATAATTCTTAAAAAACACTTCCAGAGATTACAGCATTTTTTTGTTGCATTCTTGTGTTTAAAATGGTTGAGATACTATTTATCCATATAATGAGAGTTGCTGGATTATGTGAGGGTTAACGTATAATGGCTTCAGAAAGGGGATGAACTATGGCCTTTGCTTTCGCACTAATGTAAGACTAGGTTTTTGTATCAAAAACTATGAACTTTGTTTATAATTTTATTGGGCAAGATTTCTGCCAAACTTAGTATAGAATAGATTTTAAATAATGGTCAGAGAATTGGGACTTTGTAATATATATATTTTTGTAAATAAATCTGTGGTTCTGTGCCTCCATCATACAAATTTTCTAGCTAAGCAGAAGTCCCCAAATTCCATTCAAGTGGTCAGCAGGGAGTACAACATGAACAAAGAAAGTTCTTAAAATCATTCTTTTAAGAAAAATTTATAGTGAAAAATGTATAAAATGTAAAGTAATAATGCAGTCAGTTGAAATTTACTGAAGTAAATGAAAAAATATATTTAGACTGAGTCTGACATTATTTTTGAGGAAATATATTGAAAGCAAACATCATTGAGAAGAAAATTTGAAGATGACATTTCTTTGTAAAAAAAATAATGAAATCTCACTCAAAAGACGCAGTGGCAACAAAAAAATCTGTTTAATGGATCACAAGATGTGCAGATATCTATTAGCTCAGCTCACCATATAACATATAACATGTTTTATTAATGTTCATCTATGCAGTTACATTTTTCACTTTTACTAAACCTGTAACTGCATTACAAGATTTTATGGGGAATCCTATGCAACACAGTATTGATAAAATGTTTTTTTATTCTGTTGCATCTGAGAGCAATTAAATAGATGTATGAAAATGTTTTGTCATTTCTTCACAACAAAGAAAACTCTGGAATATTTGCTATCATTACGGTATTTACAAATAAGTTATGGCTTACAGTTAAACGAAACTGAACATTTTAAATCCTTTTATTTCTAAATTTATTATACCTGAATTCTAAGCTGACATTGCTTACATTACATAACTGAATTGAAAATCTTGGTTTGTGATATTCACAAAAAATATATATTTTTATTACATGAAAGGTGTTATTTGGCTGACCTGGAGACTATACGTCTTTGTTTACCTACTAATCAAGGGTAGCAGGAAAATTAAAAGTACGCGATCCTGAGTACAGCTCTGTCCAGATGGATAAGTTTTGTTGTTCATTTTCCTTGTGAAACATTGTGTTTATTTTCCAGGGACGCTTTGAATTCTCAGCCTCTCCACTGAGGCCCTCCATGGATGCAAGC
This sequence comes from Steatornis caripensis, assembly GCA_013398225.1. Lineage (NCBI taxonomy): Eukaryota > Metazoa > Chordata > Aves > Caprimulgiformes > Steatornithidae > Steatornis > Steatornis caripensis. The sequence continues at coordinate 46,515 of VZSC01011164.1, forward strand.
ATCAACTTCAATTGCACCAGAGAGACCAGTATAACATACCATCCTTTTGCAGTAAAAAAAAAATCTGTGTTAACCTCATCAGAGTGTAGAAAACCCTTACTATCAGAAAATTCAGGTTAGGTTTAAACTCTATATCAATCTTTTAACAGGTATTCATATTCATTAAATAGAAAGTGAATTACTCCATACTTGATATTTTAAATACAGTTTCATTCTAACACTTGTGTAGGTTCCAGATCTACTACTCTGCTTATGATGTAAGGTATACCAACCCCAGTACTAGCAGGGCAGTAAAAAGCAGGATTTCTTACCCTCTTACTGTCTGTACCACTTGATTGAAATTTCTCATGAAATTTACTTGCCCTCCTTTTCTAAAGACCAATAATTTTAATATAGAAAACAAATTTTTAATATTGAAATTTTATTATTGAGGTTAAATACCTCAAAGGAGTTAAGGGATGTACCTCTAAGAAGGTGACATAGCTGAAGTGCCTCTACATAAATGCACACATCATGGGCAACAAATAGGAGGAGTTGGAAGCCATGGTGCTGCTAGAAAGCTTTGGCCTAGCTGCCATTACTGAAACTTGGTGAGACAAATCCCATGACTGGATTGTGACTATCAACGACTACAGGCTGTTCAGAAAGGGCAGGCGAAGAAGGAGGGGTGGAAGCCCTCTGTGTCAAGAAATGGATAGATTGTGAAGAACTATCATCTCTGAAGTATAGCCACAAGCAGGTTGAAATCTTATGGGTAAGAATTAGAGACTGAGGCAAAAAGGGAAACCTTGTGCTTGGTGTCTACTACAGGCCACCCAATCAAAGGGAGCCTATTGACAAAGCCTTCTCTCCAGGAGACATTGAGCTTGCAGGCTCACGTCGTGCCGGGGCATTTCAACCACCCCGACATCTTCTGGAAAAGTAGCATGGTGAGCTCTAGGCAATCCAGGAGACTTCTGGAGTGCATTGAGGATAACTTCTTAAGCTAGGTAACAGATAGCCCTAGCAGACATCATGCGATACTGGACCTGATGGTCACCAACACAAATGAGCTAATTAGTGATGTCAAGATAAAAGGTAGCCTGGGCTGCAGTGATCATGCACCGGTAGAGTTCACAGTCCTGAGGGATATGGGTCAAGCAAAGAGTAAAGTCAGGACCCTGAATTTTAGGAAAGCAAACTTCCAGCTCTTCAAGGAATTCGTTACTAGGACTCCCTGGGAAACTGCCTTCAGGGACAAGGGAACACAACAGAGCTGGCAGATCTTTAAGGATGCTTTCCATAGAGCACAAGAGCTTTCAATCCCCAGGGGTAAGAAATCAGGCAAGGAAGGCAAGAGACTGCTGTGGCTGAGTCGAGACCTGCTGCTCAAACTAAAAGGCAAGAAGAAAATGAATCTGCAGTGGAAGGAGGGACAGGTGTTCTGGGAAGAGTACAGGGACTCTGCCCGGTTGTGTAGGGGTGGGGTCAGGAAGACCACGGTGTGGCTGGAGTTGAACTTGGCAAGGGATGCAAAGAATAATAAGAAGGGCTTCTACAGGTATGTCAGCCAGAAAAGGGAGGCCAAAGAAAGCGTACCCACCCTGATAAGCAGGACTGGCAAACTGGTAACAATAGTCAAGCAGAAGACTGAGGCACCTAACAAATTTTGTCTCAGTCTTCACCAGCAACCTCTCTTCCCACACCTCTCAGATGGACATATCACAATGCAGGGACTTGGGGAGCAAAGTCCCTCCCACTGTAAGAGAAGATCAGGTTCATGACCACCTGAGGAACTTGAACATACATAAGTCTATGGGACCTAACGAGATGCATCTCAGAGTTCTGATGGAATTGGCTGGTGTAGTTGGCAAGCTACTCTCCATGACATTTGAAAAGTCATGTCAGTCAAGTGAAGTCCCTGGTGACTGGAAAAAGGGANTTCAATCCCCAGGGGTAAGAAATCAGGCAAGGAAGGCAAGAGACTGCTGTGGCTGAGTCGAGACCTGCTGCTCAAACTAAAAGGCAAGAAGAAAATGAATCTGCAGTGGAAGGAGGGACAGGTGTTCTGGGAAGAGTACAGGGACTCTGCCTGGTTGTGTAGGGGTGGGGTCAGGAAGACCACGGTGTGGCTGGAGTTGAACTTGGCAAGGGATGCAAAGAATAATAAGAAGGGCTTCTACAGGTATGTCAGCCAGAAAAGGGAGGCCAAAGAAAGCGTACCCACCCTGATAAGCAGGACTGGCAAACTGGTAACAATAGTCAAGCAGAAGACTGAGGCACCTAACAAATTTTGTCTCAGTCTTCACCAGCAACCTCTCTTCCCACACCTCTCAGATGGACATATCACAATGCAGGGACTTGGGGAGCAAAGTCCCTCCCACTGTAAGAGAAGATCAGGTTCATGACCACCTGAGGAACTTGAACATACATAAGTCTATGGGACCTAACGAGATGCATCTCAGAGTTCTGATGGAATTGGCTGGTGTAGTTGGCAAGCTACTCTCCATGACATTTGAAAAGTCATGTCAGTCAAGTGAAGTCCCTGGTGACTGGAAAAAGGGAAATATTGCACCCATTTTTGAAAGGGGTAGAAAGGAGGATCCTGGGAACCCCCAACCTATCAGCCTCACCTCTGTGCCTGGCAAGATCATGGAACAGATCCTCCTAGAAGCTATGCTAAGGCCTATGGAAGACAGAGAGGTGATTTGAGATAGCCGGCATGGCTTCACCAAGGTCAAGTCCTGCCTGACCAACCTAGTGGCCTGCTGTGATGGAGTGACTGCATCATTGGACAAGGGAAGAGCTGCAGATGTCATCTATCTAGGCTTCTGTAAGGCCTTTGACATGGTCTCCCACAGCACCCTTCTCTCTAAATTGGAGAAATATGGATTTGATGGGTGGACTGTTTGGTGAATAAGGAATTGGTTGGATGTTTGCATCTAGAGGGTAGTGATCAATGGCTTAACATCCAAATGGAGATCATTGCAAGTGGTGTCTCTCAGGGGTCTGTATTGGGACCAATACTGTTTAATATCTCCATCAATGACACAGACAGTGGGATCAAGTGCACTCTCAGTAAGTTTGCAGATGATACCAAGATGTGTGGTGTGGTTGATATGCCTGAGGGATGGGATGCCATCCAGATGGACCTGGACAAACTTGAGAAGTGGGCCTGTATGAACCTCATGAGGTTCAACGAGGCCAAGTGCAACGTCCTGCACCTGGGTCAAGGCAATCTCCGATATGAATATAGGCTGTGGGATGAGGGGATTGAGAGCAGCCCTGCAGAGAAGTACTTGGGGGTGCTGATGAATGAAAAGTTGGACACGAGTCAGCAATATGTGCTCACAGCCCAGAAGGCCAATCATATCCTGGCTACATCAAAAGAAGCATGAACAGGAGTTTGAAGGAGGTGATTTTGCCCCTCTACTCTGCTCTGGTGAGACACCACCTGGAGTATTGCGTCCAGCTGTAGAATCAGCACAAGAAACACATGGACCTGTTGGAGTGGGTCCAGATGACAGCCACGAAAATGATGAGAGGGAACGTCTGTCTTAAGAAGAAAGACTGAGAGAGTTGGGATTGCTCAGCCTGGAGAAGAGAAGGCTCTGGTGAGATCTTACTGCAGCCTTTCAGTACTTAAAGGGGGCCTGTAAGAAAGATGGGGACTTTTTAGCAGGGCTTGTTGTGATAGGACAAGGGGTAATGGTTTTAAACTAAAAGAGGGTAGATTCAGAGTAGATACAAGGAAGAAATTTTTTACAATGAGGGTGGTGAAACAGTGGCACAGGTTGCCCAGAGAGGTGGTAGATGCCCCATCCCTGTCAACATTCAAGGTCAGGTTTGATGGGGCTTTGAGCAACCTGTTATAGTGGAAGGTGTCCTTGTGCAAGGCAGGGTGGTTGGACTAGATGACCTTTAAAAGTACCTTCTATTCAAAACTATTTTATGATTCTATATTAAAAGAAGTTCTGGATTTTAAAGGTGATAGTAGGATTTAACAGGGTTATAGAATCACAATAATCTAGTTTGATGCAGAAGATGGTGAGAAAGTCTTCAAAGTCGTTACAAGGTTATACGAGTTAGAAAGGATTGATACTGGACGTGAAGAAAAACAAAACTAACAGAAATTTCACAGTAGCAGATTAAAAGTGAAGACTAAATCTGAAAATAACTCTATGAATGAGTTCAATTAGCTACCTTTGAGTCAAGCAATTTTAAGAAGATTTGAAATGTCCCTTAATGAATACATTTGTTTTAGCTCTATTAAAATTATTCAGTGATGAATAGGGTTCTGATTACAAGCATATAGACCATAGTTTTGATTAAAAATTGATTGTGCTGAATCTCTGCTACATAACATGTCATCTATTAACTATTCCATTTGAGATTTTCTTACATAGTCTAGGTGAATCAAATTGTCCATCACACTTTCATGTATATTTGCACACTATTTTCTGTCACAGATTTTCATTACTTTCTAGAACCTCCCTTGGTTCACTAGCAAAATTAACAATGCATCTAACAATATGTACTCTAACAATATGTACTAAAAACTGTTTATATGTATAAACTGAAGTAAGAAGTCTTATCAGCACATATGATCAGACAAACTCATATCTCCCAGAAGTGAGCGAAAATTCACTATATTGAAGAGAGAAGCCATTAATATCATACCAGCTTTTACTTACGTAAAGCAGAGAAAAGTAACACTGTTAATTCAACTGAAAGAACAAAATTAACTTTCCGGTAAACACAAGAAATAATTGTTTTCAACCAGCTAAGGTCTGACATTATGGTGGTATGAACTACCAGAGCAGAATGAACTTTAGAGTTCCAAATGGATTATTAGTACCAAAATACCCTGTAAGAATTAGGTTTATCTCTTTAGGAAATATACTCAGTAGTAAGGGACACACGTATTTTCTACATGTTCAGTACTGTGTACAGAGGATTACAATAGCTGTGGATGAATTAGTATGAAAATGAGTCGAGGTAATTTATCCTGACCAAATGTCTTGGCTAATTTACCTTTTCTGAGTATGCATCTTGGTCATCTGTAATCTCTGTTGCATTGTAATATGAAGTCTTAACAAATATTCTGAACTATCTACTCCTACATGCTGCATCGTAGATAACAAAGACTAGCAAGCAGTTAGTCACGAAGCCATGTACTGGCTAAATACTGCTGATAAGTATTATTTCATTGAAGTCACTATGCAATGAAATTCTGGAGAAAACTGTACTCTTCTTGACAGTTTATGAAGATCAAAATTCATTTTAGTTTATGTAGCTTAGGATACTGCACTACTTAGTGTAGTATCCAAGCAACTTCTAGTCAGGCATTCTGTGGCATGACTAATATCTATGTGATTAATAGAATTTTTTTCTTCAAGATCAAATAGTTAAATACAGTAGGGGTAAAAACATTTGAAAAAGTGAATACATTAAATGTGATCTTCAAAGGGGAAAAATTCCTTTGCTTGAGCCCTTTACTGATTCTGTATGTTTTGTAAAGAAAGCCTAGTGGCTTATTTATTTATTCATTCTTTATATAAGATAGTGTTGATTCTGTGTTATTTAGTCTTAGCTACATGAGAAATGTAGTTCCAGGTTTTTTTCCTTTTTTTCTTTTTTTTTTAACTTAATAGGAAAAGAACCGTAGTGAAATATTTCTGGCCTCCAGTGTGAATCTTAGACAAAGATAATGTTTTCCTTTGCAGTTGTCATTACTTTTGGATTCAATGGCATTTAGCAAAAGAGCAAGAAAATTACCTTTTTTAACATACATACACTAATTTGATAAATTAAACATCTTTTTCTTACTATTTACTAAATTCAGACTTCTGTAAGACTATATTCTCGGTGGTTCTCATCTAAATTAATTAGAACAAGAGGTAGGTCTAGTACCTGTGCATTGAAAGAATACAGAACATCCATCCACCTTGCTTTTTTAATCCTTTGTATACAACAACAAAATTTTTCAGTTTACCTAAACCAAAGAGAGAATCTACATCTGGAATCCTCACAGTCAGTCCTCACAGTGGAGTTGATTATGCAAGACTCAAAACACTGACACGTCACCAGGGATTTGAGTTCTTCTATGAAAGTAGAGTTTGCTAATTAATTATTTCAAGGCAAAAAAAAAAAAAAAGAGAGGAAAAAATGTAGGAGAAAAACACAGTACATTCTCTATTCTCACTTTCAGGAAGCTTTTAAGCTGTGTCCACTAGTCTGTGGTTCATGGACAATCACTTTGGTGCTGCTTGTAGATATTAAAAAGTCAAAGAGCAGACTAACAGAGCGAACAAATTGTGTTGCCGTTTGCAGTGTGTTACTTTCAGTTTCTCTTGTGCAAAGTTTGGAGATCAAAGTCTGCTGATACATTATATCTGTTTTGTCTTAGATTCCACAAGTAGTTTCTGAGTAAAGAAGCATATTTGTAAAAATTTCTGTCTTCGTTCTAGCTAGGGCTGAGTTGAATCATGAAAAGTTTACACAATACTTCTAAACAGGTCATGATATTGTTTTCACATATGTCTTTCCACTTCTTCAAGCAACAGATCCACTTGTCATATGAAGTCATAAAATAGAGTGGCTGGGCTGTCCTATCAGTTAACAATTTGATACTTGATTGTATTGTAGAAAGAAAAAAATACCTTTTAATATAATCTTCTCATGTTCTCTTTTGGATACTTACTGAGCATATTTTGAAACCTGTTTCTAATAGTCTCAATTTAATTAGGCTCCCATTGGCTTAATTTTTCTTTGCCCATTTAAATACTGTATTGTAAGCACATTTCTAAGTCAAGGTGTTCTTAGGCCAAAATATTTCATTCAATGAATGATTGCTTATATACTGTAACAATTGCCATGGCAAATTAATGTCTTTGAATAGGGATGGCACTTAATGGCGCTTTAGTTCTCTAAATTCCTGCATTTATGCTTCAGTTAAATAGGATCTGTCACTGCATTGTACTAATAACAAATCAACTCCTACTCTATGAAGAAATAACAACGTATCAATGTTATTCTTCCCCTATAAATTAGCTCCAAAACAAATTATCTTCTTGGGTTAGCTTGTTAGTATAAGAGTTATTTTTGTTAAGATTTTGGGGAAGAAAAAACATGTAAAGAAAAGGGAAATGGTAACACTGATCCTAACTCTAAGGCACTGCCACTCCCTGAGGCAAAGATACATAAAGCCACAGCTACAATTTGCTTTAGTCTTCAAAATCTGCATTTCAGTCATGCTTGCACAATAACCACAGAAGTGAATTATGTGAAGAACTCTATTTGGCCAGAAGAGGATTACCAGGATGAGCATATAACCTTCTGTAAGTCTGATTTATGTTAGGAAACTTCGTATTTTCCAGAAGTGAGGTCATGGGGACTATGTCATAATAGCAGATCACGTAAGAATTACACTTGATAATGTTCCCTGGCTCCAGGGCAAATGCAAGGTTTTGAGAAACATGGCACACACCAGTGAAAAGTGGCTAAAGAAGGAATATATGCCTTTGCATTCTTTTCCTTAAAAAGGAGAGATGCTTGAATAATTAATTCACCATTTTTAATTACCACAGCTGGACTATTAATATGTAAACCTAGTCTGAAACCTGCATTTTTCCAAATTCTGAAGGCATTCAGACTAGGGACTTTGGTTGAAAGTGCATGTCTATTAATTAAGATGCATATTAAACTTTGCAAACCCCCAGTATTTCAATGAAACAGAGTGCAAACTTTTTTTATTAGATACTTCCTTTTAATTACATAGTGTGATCATTAGGCTGTCTTAAGCTTCCTATGATTCTGATTGATGAGTTTTATTATTTCTTTTTTTACAGGGATGTGATTCTTGTATAGAGAAGTTGCATGCTAACACTTGGGCTCCTTAACAGTTTATGGACCTGACTCAAAATTTTGAAGATACTAGACATCATTCTGAAAAGAATTAAAATAAAAAGGGAAATGGAAATAATCTTTGAGAAAATTAGTCTTCGTGGGTGTTCCTGTCATGTTCTACAGGTTGCTCATAACAGCTGTTAATAAGGTGAGAGCTACAATTACAAGAGGGAACAAGAAATATAATATTAAGGATGGCATCAAACAAACAAACAAAAAATATTATTTACATGGAAATACCTACCTTGTGGCAATAGTTTCTGTTTTTACTTTACTTTATAAAAGCAGCTTAGGCTCAGGACTGAGAAAAGCAGAACAGATACACCAAAGACAGACACAATGTTATTAACTGGTGTGCTTAGTTTGTCACTAATTCAAAGGATATAAGGCATTACAGAATTTGGCCTTCTGTTCTATAGTAGATCACAGATATTCTTTTGCTTAAAATGCTGAGAGCACCATGATACCGTTTGCATATTGATGGTTCAGAATTGTACATTAGTGGGCTGAATACAGCAAGGTATCATACTTGTCTATTGTGCTTATAAATTTGCTGTTAAAAGGTTAAGATTACATAATCCTTATATTTGCGTCTCACTACCAGGTTTTCTTTCAAGTGATGTGCATGCTACAGTGAATGTTTACACAAAAACCAGTAAAAATATTTTAGTAAAATTTGTTCTCTAGGCCACTCATGAAAAACTACTTTAATTATAACTTTTAGTCTCACCAATTAACAGTTTTAATTAACTTTTAGGTCTCTGCACGTAATTTATGTGGTGCAAATTAAAGCAGTTCTTCAAAGATTTTTATTTATTCACTGCCTTTATTCATTTGTGTTGTTTGTATGCTTGTGTAACTTGTGCTCCATAATCACCCATGTCATTTAAACTGAAAAGTGCAAGTAAATCAAGCAAAGACCAGAGTAAACAGAATAACTTGCTAGAAAAGTGAATGTAAATACCTAGTAATGGAATTCAATTGAAAATAATAAAGAAATAAGCCAGTATATACATCAAAAAATAGAAATAAAGCAGGTGCATTTATAGATAACATTAAATTATTTTGATCCACTTAGTCCAATCCTGGTGAAAGCATACTGCAAATTCAATTCTCTACTGATGCAAGTGAATTAGATTGATCTACGCTTGTTGAGTTTCTGACATTGGAAATTTAGAGGAGTTGATGAAAGTCTAAGCAGCATTCAGAGCATTTGTCTTCACTCATCTTAAGGCATAGCTTATGGGAAGGTTCTCAGTGCCATCTTGACTAAAGAAACACAGCAAACTAGCTTTGTTACAAACATTAAGACAAAGATTCCATGGGATTACAATTGGTGTAAAATGATGTTCAAACCATTAAATATGCTAGCAATCAAGAAAAAGCTGTTAAGGTAAATTATACACCTACTCTCTACGACAATCCTGAAACTCTGTGTTAGGGTTTTGAGTTTTGTAAAGATGGTTGTAATGCAGCTCTGTTACCACTTAAATTCTCCAAGCTAACTTGACTGGTCTCTAGTGCATTAAAAAAATACTGTATTGAGTCATTCTGGTGGTGCCGACGCTGCTTCCCCCTACCCATGGGCCACACTGCAGTGTCAGACCAGACAACATTGTATGAGAACAATGAGATGGGGTAATCTGGCACTCTCTGATCCTGCCTGCTGATGCAGTGAGTCAAGACATGAAACAACGTGGTACCCCCCACCTTGTCCTGGGACAAGCACAGCGATTTAGGATGAGTAGGCACTCCTAACTGCACCTGAAACTGCTGTTGCCCAGGAAACGTACGTGAAACTCCTTCTGCCTGGATCATAGCCCAGTCTAAGAGGTGCCAAGACTACCTGACAAGGCTTATTGCCAAAAAACAATAGTACTGACCAAAGTCAATCATCTTGAGATCCTATAAGTAGTGGTCCTAAAGTGAGACCCTTTGAGCATTCTGTGACCACAGCAGGCTGTGACTATGTATCTCCCTCTGAGTTGGGATGCCTTTCAGAGCAGTTTTCATGAAGTTCCCTGAAGTAATTTGGATTCTTCACTGACAGACACCAGCGAAGGAAAGAGTGTGCAAGTCACTACGTTTGGATTTTTCTCAAGGGCTTTTCACAGATTGAAATAATCAGTAATTCACTATTATTTGACTTTGTGAGATTTTTGAAGGATATTGGGGCCAAAATTTATTATAATCCATGGAAAAGAAACATCTCAATCAAAGTTTAACCTCTATATCTATGTCTGTCTCTTTGTGAGTGTATGTGTTTTAAGTTAGACAACTTTGAATCATTTGCTAAACTGTTATAACAATTGTTGATCATTGATTATTAACTAAGTATTGCTAAATCACATAANAGTTGGGATGCCTTTCAGAGCAGTTTTCATGAAGTTCCCTGAAGTAATTTGGATTCTTCACTGACAGACACCAGCGAAGGAAAGAGTGAGCAAGTCACTACGTTTGGATTTTTCTCAAGGGCTTTTCACAGATTGAAATAATCAGTAATTCACTATTATTTGACTCTGTGAGATTTTTGAAGGATATTGGGGCCAAAATTTATTATAATCCATGGAAAAGAAACATCTCAATCAAAGTTTAACCTCTATATCTATGTCTGTCTCTTTGTGAGTGTATGTGTTTTAAGTTAGACAACTTTGAATCATTTGCTAAACTGTTATAACAATTGTTGATCATTGATTATTAACTAAGTATTGCTAAATCACATAATTTAGTTTTAT
>VZSC01011165.1:2123-20980 GCA_013398225.1 Steatornis caripensis
CCGCTCGCTCACTGCACCCCCAACCCCTCACTGGAATGGGGAGCAGAATCAGAAAAGAAAGGGCAGACCTCGTGCTCTGAGATAAGGACAGTTTAATGTAACAACAGAGAGAGACAAGAGAATGGTAACGACTAATAAGAAAGAATACAAACGAGTGATGCACAGTACAATTGCTCACCACCCAGAACTGGAACTGGAAGCTGTCCTGCGCCCTTCCCAGCTGTGCTTCCTGGCCAGCACCCCCAGTTTATATACTGAGCATGACATCAATGGTATCAAATACCTGTTTGGCTCATTTGGGTTGACTACACTCCTGTGTCCCCTCCCAGTTTTCTTGTGAAAATTAACGCTATCCTAGCCGAACCCAGGACAAGGCCATAATGGCATGATTGTCTACACTCTAACATAGTGTTGGGGTTCTTCAATCACAGTATGATGATGATGCCAAGGGATAAATATCCCTGCAACAAGTCCATGCAGTATTTTTCAGTTTGCAACTTGGTTACTTGACTCAGGAATGTTTTCTGTAGCATACAAGAACTTAGGTTAATTTCTAAAAAGTCAGTGAAACAACATAAAGACTTGTATGTAAAGAACTTCAGTTACAGTACACAGATTTCTTGGAGTCAGAGCTGAAATTCAAAGACCTCTAAACATCAGGCATACATCAGCTAGTGCGGCATATACTTCAAGACATCAAAGAAGTAAGGAAATAATTTTTTTTTAATCAACAAGGAAGTGGCCTCCAATATTAATTTCCCACATGCTTTTTTCCTGTTGTCTCTTCCCACCTGTAACGGTATCCTCTGAGCCTCACTCCTGAGCCTGTCTGATATAGATACCCATCTGAGGATATCTACATCTCTCTTGTAGACAGTAATGCCAAAGCTATCTAGTATTTAATGTTCACATGCAATGAAAGGACCAATATGGCCACAAGTGTTTCTTTCCTGGCATCACCAAGAGTTCTCTAATGAATTCTTCCAGCTTTAAAATGATGCCAGATGTCCTCAAAGAGGAGAAGAATCAGAATAGACAAAAAATAACGCTCTTGTCTGTAGGAGAACTTTCTCTCTCTTGTGACTAGTGTAGTGATCTAGAGTAGAAAAATTATCTGAAATTTCTTACAACTCTACATGGACAGCACAGGACAAAAAAAAAAAAAAAATCTCTTTCTTTCCTTATGTTGTGGTTTAGGCCCAAGTGACAACAAAGCACCCTGCAGCCATTCACTCACTCCTCCCTCCGAAGTGGGATGAGGAGAAAATATACAAAACTTGGTGGGTCCAGACAAGGACAGTGAGGGGTCACTCACTAATTATGGTCATGGGACAAAACCAGACTCAACTTGGGGAAAAAGTTCAATTTAATTGGTTATCAATCAAAACAGAGTAGAATAAGGAGGTACAAAAACCAGGTATTACAAACAAACACTTTCCCCCACCCCTCCCTCCGTCCCAGGCTCCAGTCACCTCACTCCCAATGTCTCTCCCTCCTCCCTGCTCAGTGGCTCAGGGGGACAAGGAATGGAGGGTGCAGACAGTTCACCAAAGATTGCGTCTGCCGCTCCTTCCTCCTCAGGTGGGGAGGGCTCCTCACACGCTTCCCCTGCTCCAGCGAGGGGTCTGTCACACGTCAGAGAATCCCTCACAAACCGCTCTGATGTGAGTCCTTCCTGCATGGTACAGTCCCTCAGGACCGCACTGACCCAGCACAGGCTGCCCACAGAGTCACAGTCTGCTTCGGGAGAAGACGCCTCCCCTGGTGTAGGGTCCTCCACAGGCTGCAGGTCCATCTTGCTCCACCACGATCCTCTATGGGCTGCAGGGGTACAAACTACCCTGTCACCGTGGGCTCCAGGGAAATCTCTGCTCCAGCCACCTCCTCTCTCTCCTTCCTCACTCCCAGTATATGCATAGGTGTTTCTCTCACATCCCCCTCCTCCCTCTGCTGCAGGTCTCAACAGCCATTTCTTTGTCCTGTCCCATCCTTAAATACCTAATCGCAGAGGCGCATCTATTGTGTCTATTTGAATTCAAAGTTTCAAAATGAAATTTTTGTTGGTTTTTGGGGGTTTTGGTTTTGGGTCTTTTTTTTAATGGCCAGACATAATTAACACCCCTTTCTGTAACTTTGCTTAGCATGTGTCTATAGAAACTTACATTAACACCATATATATGTATTTCTAAAGCTAGAGAAAATATCAGTGCAATGACTTGGGTAATTAAAGAACACACTTCACACAGCTGCTTGGATTGGCTTCTCAATTGAAGGTCAGAGCTATCATCTCCTTAAACTGCATTCTACAGGTCCTAATCTATCTGGCAGAACTCCTGTATGCACCTTTAAGTCTGAACAGAAGCAGAATTTAACAGAAAACAAGTAATCAATAGCAGTTATGTACTGTAGCAAGGTGAGAAGACTTACTATTTGTGACGGATGTTTAGGGAAAAATAGTTAATTATCTATCTATCTCCTACATAGCTTGATCAGCTACCTCAGTTTCAAGAACAATCAATACAACACTGTAGCTCAAAAATATATCTGAAAGAGGAAATTGAATTCTAGTGGACAAACTGCCTTCCCCTCCCCCTTTTTTTTAATTAGTAATTCATTAACCATATTCTACTATTTTGTACATTGTACTTAAAGAGTAAGACAATTTATTCACAAGCATTTAAGGATTTTAGAGCTTTTTTCAATTAAACTTTATATCACTGTAATAGGCAAACAAAAATTATTTAATAGATGAGTACATTAATAGCAGAGCCCACTGTTTGCAAGAAAAGTCCCAGTTTCCTGGGACTCATGTTTCTTGAAAAAGATCATCTCTTCATGTTTTGTTTTCCACTGTAACACAGAAAAAAGAAAAAACAGTCCTAGTATAATGTGCAGAATGTTATCAGAAGAACTGTAGGAAACAATCCCTGTTATATGGAGAACACAGCAGAGCATAAGCTAAAACAGAAGTGGAATTGTATCTGAAGCAGAACAACCATTAAATAAGAGGTGATAGCTACAACAGTAAAGTTAGCTGGTAGGGTCACTAACATTGGAACCTGCTTAAACTTTCCTCCTTTTTTGCTACTAGTGATTTTCATAATAGTTTGCATATTAAATATGGGACTCGAGAGAAACTCCTTTTTCAGAAATGTATAATGGATAGTACAACTGTTTAACGTAGTTTTGGTGATTTTTAAAAGGCCAAGATAATTATTACTGCTAGCACAGTGTGGCTGTTTATCAATTTTAGTTGCTTCAAGTGACAACTGTAATGCTCTAAGAACTGTATGTATAAACTCACATATACACGGGTTTGGGAAAAATAAAAAAGGATACTACGGCAATATTACTTCTGCTTTTTCACTTGGATAATTGATGAGGACACTTCTTTCCTTCAGGGTGGGTAGTTATGCTTGAATTCATGACAGAAAAGCACTATGAAGAAAAATGCCATTCTGTCAATTCAGTATAATTATGATTATGATATTACTAACAACATATTTCAAAGACTATAGTACCATGATCTCTACTCTGCAGCTCCAGATATAATTGGTACTGTGCAGGAACAAGAACTTGTTGACAAAGAACTCACTGCTCTTTTTCAAGTCACCATTTCTCAGACTAATTATCAACTACTTAATTACTGATGTTTATAACCAAAACAGACTTCTAGAAATCTCTTCCCCAGAAGAACTAAAAAAAAAAAAAAAGCTAGACTGATATGGTTGGAAAACTGTACTAGGGAAAAAATGCACCATTCAATTTGATCTCATCAGTCAATTCTAAGTAGGGGAAAAATACATTTTCCAACACCAGTTGTGGCAGCACGCTCTTTATGTCTTGCTTCAAGAAACAGTGGAATCTGAACTAACGGCTCAGCTCATGATAAGGATTTATTGTCAGGCAGACAAATATCCTACTGTTTCAGAAGTCATTTTCTAAGAAAATCTTTTATTTTTTAACAGTTGTCTAGTTCAGGTGACCTCATCTTTCATCTTACTGAGATACAAACAAAAAACTGGGATACGGGATACAAAACTCCTCAGAAAATGGAGGATTTTTATGTGAAAAATGAGTCGCATTGTAAAGTCATATTGCAAATTAGAAATGTGATTTTTTGGGGGTATATTTTGAGTGTTACATGTTTATGTGTAACAGAATTCCTACATACTCATTTTGAGCATTTGTGAATTGTTTTCCTTCCCATACAAAGGCATGAACAAGTACTAGCTGGGTGTGAATGGGACTTGTACAAGTTCACAGTCAATTCCAAACTCCAGGGACAGTGCTTGAGAGATAAATGTTTACATAAAAACAGTTGTTATTTTCACAGAAAACTGTGAATACACAACCAGGGAGATGGGGATAAAAACCTGTCTAAAACAAAACAAAACAAAACAAAACAAAACAAAACCCCGAAACAGAAGCTCCCTCATGCCAGTGTCATTGCAGCATTGTTTGCAAATCAATAAAGATGTAATTTACTGTAAATTGAAACTTACTCCAGTGATGCAGAGATTAATGATCATGACAAATTGACCCAGTACATGCATTGCCTTGTCTAGCTCCATTGTGACACAAAGTTACGTTGCCCAACAAATTGAACTTTTAATTCCCCTGATTTTAAGTTGACATTGGAATTCTAGCTTTAACAACTGTTACAATTAAGAAAGTACATTTCTTTATGTCTCTTCCCAAGATGCTCCAGAATGCCTGGGAAGCCTCTTTTTTCTCTTACAACAAATACGCTGTGGTAATCTCTCATTTTTCAAATCTTAATCCTAGACCAAAAAGACCTATTCTTTCATTCCTTCTTGCATTTCTTGCCTACAGCTGGTAAGCCGTTCTGTGGTGCTCACAGAAGCAATCTATTTCTCAGGTCCCAACTCCTGTAATTCACACTTTGAGACATAAAGAATATTAACTTTTTAACCTTTTCAAAGGAGCTCCAAATGACTTGATTTATCATGTTGGGCAGGGGAGTCAATCTCTTTTGGTCTGTCAAGACTGAAGGAAAGTGCTGATCTTTTCTCCAGTTATCTCAAAAGGGCTTCAAAGTGTGTGGCTCATTTCCATCTACATGTCCAGGTTTCGTTCTTTCAGAGGGAAACAAAGTGAAACCAAAAGAGGAGAATGGAAGCTTGTTATCTAACACAAGGCATATATCCAAGCTAATGTTCCACTCTAGAAACTGAAATCTCAGATCCAGAGGTGGTCAAGGGTATCCTTGACTGTAAATTAATTTTAACTATCAGGCTAAGAACATCTACAACAATAATAAATTTCACTAGGGAATCTGTACTGTATTTGTAATTTATAACATTTAAGATGCCAAATTAATAAATTGAAAGTTAGTTTCTATATCATTGAATGTAACTTGTGACACTACGTAAAGGACCATCACAAAATTCCGTGTGCTTTAGCAAAATAGTCCTTCAAGGCAGACCTGGTGTGAAATTCACTACATATTTCTGTCTTAATTATTAAGATACACATGGAAGGTTGACAAAATATGCCTAATAGACAGAACAGCACAGCAAAAAAAACCCCAATTAAGCATATACTGTAATAAATGAAAATAATTCAGAGAATTTATCTTAAAATAAGTGTGACTGCTGAACAGGAGTGTCTACAGCATAATTATCAACTAGATTAGGCTACTTCTTTTCAAAGAGACTTTGAAAATATTTGAAAATATGTAAATGTTTGTTGAAAAGGAAGACAACTTGTACTAATTCTGTTACACATATGCTTGATGGTATAAATTGTTACATAGTGACAAATATTGGGATCATAAATTAGTACCATGAAAAAGACTGACACTATTATCTTAATGCAAATAAAAAAAGTAGAAAAGAACATATACAATTTCTTAATACTGCAAAGTTTTTCCCTTTCCCTGATACTTCATAAAGGAAATAATTCATTTCTTTAGCAATTCTTCTCACAAGAAAGAATTGTATTCTAGCATGCAGCTTTCTCAAATAAATTTTAAACTCTAATAAATTCTAAACTTCTAAACCATCCCTCTCATTCTCAGAAGTTATAGTTGTACAGCCTTTTAATACCAGTAATTGAAGGATTATTTTTTTCTGTACACAACAGTTCATGTAGGACATTAAAAGTCACTGGGAGAGTATGCTCTGTATTTTCAAGTCAAGATTTTAGGATTTAAATTTTTTTCTGAATCTCCTCTAGGAGATTGCCTACACAACAGACAAGAAACAAGGCACTTCATTGTTATTGCTCATATTAATCAGTATTACAGAATTAACAAGAATTGTAAGAAATTTAGCTTTTGTAAATAGGCTAATTAACTCAGTAAGTGCATTTCAACAATAGAAATGATTTTTCTTCACGTTACTCTTTTTTTATTTTTCCAGTTCAGCAAACTTCCTGCACACAACGTTGTTCAAAACCTTTCTGACAGAGTCTTGAAAAATCTGCACAATTACTGGGTTTACATGGCCCAATGGATTTTACTGCAGCAAAAAACCCTAAGTGTTTATTTTGATTTTGCGCTACCAATGTTTAGAAGGAATATACATAACAACTCAGAAAACCTGTTATCTGCACTTACAGAGAACAGAAAGGTATTGAGGGGAAATTCAGAAAAGGGAGAAAAAGAACAATAATGCAAACTACTTTAATTGCAATAACTAAAATGACAAGCATTAAGTTATGGCTATGTGACTTCTGCCATACTGTGTCAAGCAAGCTTAACTCACTAGCAAAGCTATAAAAATTGGACATGTAGATTCTCTTAGACTTCCTCTTTGTGAAACAAACCATGCTTGCTTAAAACACAAAGGCTGGATATGGACAAAAGTAGTTTAAGCAAGTTTGCTTTATTGGCTAAGCCTGAACCCAGTTAGTTATCAGGACGTAACTGAGGAACTCATTAAACCCTGGTATCCGAATTGCTTCTGGTGATGTGCCTGTAACATTTCTCTAGGGATCAGCTACAGCTGGTAGGATGAAACCTATTGGACTTCCATCTTCTTACTGGAAGATGTTATTCTGTTTTGCAAGAAAAGTCCCAGTTTCCTGGGACTCATGTTTCTTGAAAAAGATCATCTCTTCATGTTTTGTTTTCCACTGTAACACAGAAAAAAGAAAAAACAGTCCTAGTATAATGTGCAGAATGTTATCAGAAGAACTGTAGGAAACAATCCCTGTTATATGGAGAACACAGCAGAGCATAAGCTAAAACAGAAGTGGAATTGTATCTGAAGCAGAACAACCATTAAATAAGAGGTGATAGCTACAACAGTANATGTGATTTTGCTAACTTGCTCCATTAAACAAGTTTTTAATACTTGGCTTTACATATGTTCTAGTCTTTATGAAAAGACACTACGCTTGCATGTTTTCTTTGTTTCAGATGTATCATATGAATTTTTTGAAGGTTTTCCTGGACAGCATGCTTGGTTTCTACACATCCCATCCAGAAGTGCCTTAATGCACTGCGCTGAAACTCATAAAAATCTCAGAGCTGAAGTTGAGGCACAAAAATTGTCTAGGGAGTCTATGATTATACAAACAAGCCTACATCTTGGCTTATACAAAACAAGCCTTAACTATCATAATCTCCTAGAAAGCCTCTGCTCTCTAGGGATTCCAGCCAGCTGTCCTCCTCCACATGCTCTTCAATTTAAAAAAATAAAATACCTTATTGCTCCAATTCCCAAAGCCTTTCCATCTTTGTTTTACATTTACTAACTTAGCAAGAAAAATCCTGAAGCTATTTTATTTGGAGAGATTTCTACATTCCCCTGACACAAATAGCTGCATTTGCAGTCTGACTTTGGGAATCACTGCCTGTCTGGCAAAATGCTATTCTGTTGCTTTACAATCCTTAGAATGTCAAAAGTATGACAGATTTTTAATACAATTTCTAGTAAGAAAGGAATTAGTATTTACCAATATAAATAATTTGATTGTAACTTGGTAACACTACACTGGTTTGACAAGGCATTGCAGTTGATAGCATGAACTGTCAGCCACCAATCCCACTACAATGCATTTCAGACAGAAACTATGCTGTAAAATAACAAAATTGAGATAAAGTCTTTGTGTCATTTTAGTAGTAACACTTCTACAAATCTCCGAACGGGAAAATTCTGGATTTGAAGACAGCAGATATCAGAAGTTTTCACTTAACCCCACTACAGGACAAGGAATCTTAGCAGAGCTGGTGAAATATTAAACTACCAGCACTGCAAAGATCTTTTTGTATGGAAGGGATGGCCAAAGAAGAGTTTCTTGTATTGTTTTGACCAGTTAGAATGCCAATTAAAACATCTGTTCACCTTTCATTTGGGTTAAATCTGACATTACATCAGCATTTGATTAGGAATGGAAAAGTTGCTTACAGCTTAGGGCATGAAACTTGAAAATGGTTGAGTTAAAGTTATTATGAGCATAACTTAAAATGAAACCCTATGCTGTTCATTAGAGACAGATAAATTATTTGATGTTAAAAACCAAAGTCTGCCTACTTTTCTATTTGTAAATTCTCTGCATGATCTTACAAAATGTAACATAACAACCATGAATCACATCCTTTTCACAGACTATCACTTATCCCCTGAAATGCAGAGTTCTATTGCCCTGTGAGGGTCAAAGCGGTCCAGTCTATCCTCATTTCTTTACTGTGACTTTTTGGGCTCTCTGTGCCACCTGTGTTCACTGCATGACTCCCCTGCCGGGCATCATCCATGGGTAGTGGTAAGTTTTTGTTTCTAAAAGTACTTCTCATCCTACTCCACCTTGTTCTTTTGTAATACACTCTCTTTCACTTCAACTGACAATCTCAAAGATCAATTTCTAAATTCCAAAAACAGTGACAGGAAAGACTTTCAAGACCTTTTAAATTTCATTGAGCTGAGTTAAGAAAACAGTTCAAGTTAGGTTGCCTGAAATAATGATTGCAGTATGAATTCCTATAGAAAATACCATTATAGAACGCGAGTATTTCTGATGCTTTAATAGGATTTAACTTCTTTTCCTTGAATTATTTCTTCACTGCTTTTAGAATGAAGGGGTTGCGTGTTTCAAAAGGGCAGTTTAATGAAAGCTGACACTGACGAGGCACTCACTCTGTGTGGTGACAGAGATGCTTTTGTTCCCTACACTAAACCAGAGAATGACAGAGAACTGTCTGAGCACAAGGCAACAGACATTTTTTCCTCACAGTTGCTGAAGCCTGTGACAAAAGGCATACATACACAGCATTCCCTCAAATACCTTAAACTGAGTTCTTTCATTGCGCTGATACAAATGCATTAAGCCTGAAAGCTGACAGCTTCTTGCAGTGCTTGGAAAACCCAAGTAGAGAAACGAGATTTTATTGCCATCTTTGCCCAGCTTTCTTCTGGTGTCTCTGTTTCTTCAGAAATTATTTGCAACAACAGACTGGGCTTTGCAGGCAGTGTATACTGCACACCATGAAAGATACATTGCTAGAGCAGGAACGGGAAAAAAAGTATTGTCAGAAGCCTACTTTTGTTTCTGATGCTTTTAATAAAACAAGATATTTAAAATGTTTCCATTATAATCCTGACATTTTCTACTAGAAGTAAAGAGATCTGGGTTTTATATTCTTAGATCTCCATTCTCCTCCTGCCCATTAATTTACTGTAAATCACTTACTTCCATGTCCTAGTTCATACCTGTATGAAAGAAATTTGGTATTTCTCTTTGAATTCTTGTTACAGAAGGGTGTAAAATACTACATTCAAGATAAATACCATGTATTATTACAGTTTCAGCACAGACTTTGGAAAAAAACCTTTAGCAAGACTAAGGAAGAAACACCTAGGTTGGTGATCTAGCACTATGAATTTCTGACTATAAAATCTTGTCCTAAATCCTTTCAGATATGCTGAAACACTTTCACTACAATTTTGCCTTTATGATGTGAAGTATCCTCATTTTATGTGCAGTGCATGTCTACATCTACAAACAGTAACAAACTGCAGTTTATAAGTAATGCAACAGGAGCTGTTGAAACCCCAGTGGGCAAGGGATAAATATTGTACTTAAAGTTGGCCTTAAAAATCCCAAGAATTTATCTGTGGAGTCACCTCTTAGGACAAGGGACTTCTAAGCGAGTACTAAGAAAAAACCATCATACCAAAAGTGGAAAGACTGTACAAAACCAGGAACAAGGAAAGACAGTTGGGGTGGTAAGGGAAGCCATAAATAACGTTGCACATTTACTGTGCCAGAGACCGAGAAACGGATTCTAAGAAGCACAGCCAGTCAATAAACATGAATCCATAACCTCTTCCTTTCCACCTACTTCTCCTCTTTCAGTGCCATTGCAGAGATTGCCATATAGAATAGAGACTTCAAAAAAAAAAAAAAAAATTAACATTTATTAAGTTGAGGTAATTAACAATAGCTAACACTTAATGATACTTTCCTCATGAACGGATGCTTAGCATTATGAAACCTTCCTGGCAGATAAATTGCACCTTTCTCAGCCACCTGTCTTGCAAATGATCCTATATGGACAGCTATTATTTCAGTCAGACACTGGCAACTCTGCAATTATTCAAGGCCTCAGTGAAGAATAGCAGCTGTCATGCAGTTTGAGCTCTCTGACTTTTAACAGACCTGTTTTTGGCTTGTCTGAAACGCTGAACAACTGCACATGGGGAAGCAACAGAAAAGAACAGGTAAGATAAAACCCAAGGGTATTCACATTTATCCATACGTAGGTTTAAAACCCCTCAGAATTGTCCTGAAGAAATTTTGCTGGAACTCGCTGCTAAAATTGCAGATGGTTCTCTACCCTCCACCATCACTGTCTTCTGTGGGAGTGGCATCATAAGGCTCACTTGGCAGTTACCTCATCACCTCTTCTGACTTGCTCACATGGTGACCCAGAAGTCTCCAACCCTTCCCTCATCTTGCCCACTCTCACCTCAGAATTCAGCTGCAGTTGATTTGCATCACGACCAGTGCTTACACTTCCTTATCCCTAAAGAGCAATATTGGGATGCTTCCAACTGGGCTAAACTCTTACAAGCCTCAAACAAATGAACGTAGCAATCTATTAAAGCTATATGCCTTTTATCAGAGCCAACCATACCTACAACTCTAAGGATCTCACAGCTGTCGTAAATGTTTCCAGATGCTGTACTTAATGAAACTGGTAAAGGTTGTGGAAAGAAGTATTCTCATTAAAATCTTAATACTTCCCACAAGTTAATGCACTTTTTGTAGAAATTCCTATTTTCTGATCATGCTAATCCAAAGAAAGCTTTACTGCATCTCTTCTTTCTGAACTCAAAAAAAATCCCCACTCACTGATTTGGCTGCAAACCAGCATGTTGATTAATGTTAGATGCATATGGTGAAGATTTCCATTTTGATACAGTATGAAACACTATCAAAATTTTCTTGTTTATTTTTATCACATTTCCTTTCTGTTCTATCCAAAAGAGAACACTTAATACAGAAGAAAAACTCTTTGCCCTCCCATCTTTATCAGCAACAGAATTCCAACACAATACAAGCTTGAACTTTAGTTCCTCTGCAAAAGTTACCACCATTTAGGTACCAGAGACCTGTGAAATTCTTTAAAGTATGAATTAGAATTTTGTTAGATGCCTATTCACTACACTTCTAAAGCCATCCAACTTCCCTAACAAGCTTACTTTTATACCTTGAATACTTGCCCTTAACACTGAAGATCTGCCATACTACTATGCCTCTATGCAACAGTATCTTTACACTCGGTTTAGAGTTGCTCAGTCATTGTGAAAAAAAATAGTAAATTACTTTTTGTGTCTGTAATCGTTAGTCATCCCCTGACAAATCTAGCCACCATCACATTAATTATATATTAAAAAACTGTTAAAATTCGGATTGCATGAGGTGGCAGTAGACAAATTTAGTAACAGCTCAAATAATCAAAAAAGTATAATTGAAACATATATATAATATTACACAGTGCTTCCAGATGACACACAAAACAAGCTGAAATGATATGCTATGAAGTGGATGCTGAGGTTTTGAAATCATTGGAAAAATTAGTGTTTACATAAGTTCACGTCATACCCCACTAGTAGCTCACCACTTCCATGAGGGACTAATTTTGAAAAAAAATAAAGGAATTTTTAATCTAAGACAGTACAATCCTTTGCGAGTACCGGAGAAGTCCACTGATCTGCAGACTTGCAGCTGAAGGTGAAAGGCATCTCATTTTGATTTTTTCAGTCAAATATTATGTCTTCAGGAGTGTGGCAGCAACAGTAGTCTCCAACACACTCAACATACTAGTATATTTTTTACTTAAGAAATCTTAATGTACTGAATCAGTAAACACTCATGCTTGAGCCTCTTCCATGACTCAAAGATAACAAACAAAACCCCATCATTTCTATCATAAATCATACCCAGCAGCAGATTAGGCTGATGGTTTATGAAAATCACACATCGAGGAAAAAAATGCCAACATGGTGAAATTGATCTAAGAACATGCTCAGAAAATGAACCAAACATTTTCTTTTTCTGTTCTTACAGAATAAATGTACTTTGTACAATGTACTTTGTACAAGGTACAATGGGAAAGAACTGTCAAATTGTTAGGTGTAAACTTCAACAAAATGCTGTTCTGATCAAGTCTGCTTCTGACCCGCCAGGGATCTATTTCTTTTATGAAAAGTTTTATAGGGGCCTGTACGGCATTCAACATCAGACGGATGACATGCATTCTAGCAAAATTTATCTACTAACTAAAGTAATTTAACTAGTTGACAATATTTATCAACAGGACATTTTTGAGATCAGGACCATGTTTAAGCCTGAAAAAAAGAGATGGCAGCAAAGTCAGTTCATACACAGTAGATTTTTGTGTTATTCTTGAGTAACCTTAATTCAAATTGGGATTACTTCTCAGTGTGTAGAAGAATTCTACCTTTATAGTTTTATTCCCATAAGGGAATTAAAATTGCTTTTGCTTTGATAAAAATTTATCAATAAAATCAGATGGCCAAAAAAGCCAATAACAATTTGAGAATAAGCATTTCATAGTAAATTGAAAGCAAATTAACACAGAAGTTTTTTTTTTTAACCTGTACAGCCTTTGTTTAGGATGCTAACTTAAACTTGTATATCTGTTGTCTGGAATCTGCTTGGACATGAAATCCTTCAATCTAGTTCCTATTACTTCTTTTAAAATTCTAGCATTCTTTCTAGAGGAAGTTTTCATCATTACAGTGGAAACTAATTTTTATTAGTTTTGTTAGAGTGAAATATAATTCTGCTAGAGCGAAATATAAAAATGTCATTTACAAATAATATATCTTTTGAATAGACAAATAATCCAAGGAGAGTTTTCTTTTCATCACAGTTAAAGTATTTAATGACAAAATCAGGGTTTCCAGTGATGATTCCAGTGAAGAGAGCAGGTCCCACTTCTTTTTTCCCCAGAGTGGCACAAAATAATTTCTAGATCTATGAGAACTTTCAAGGAATCCGTTACAATAGATACCAGGAAATATTGCCATTCTGGTGTATCATAACAAAATCTACCTACCTTTAAGATCACTTTTTAGAGAGCAGATTTTTGTTAATAGTTCACATAATGCACAGATTTTGCTAGACACAAAAGTAGTCTTTTAAGACAAAGTTTGCCGTACAGTAGTCAAGTCTAACAATACATTATTTTTATTCTTTGCAGAACTTTAAAAAGATAAACTATTGATATTGTTACAATTTACAAATACATTCTTTCATAAGAAACATTAACCTGAATTACAATATATGTTATGTACATGCCTATCTAATAATACTAGGTTGTATACACTACAAGCTAAGTTCCAGAAGGAAACTGCAATGCTATAAGATTTACCTTTGGACAGACATTTACAGATCTCTAATTTTTTTCTAAAAATCACAAAATCTTGTAGTTTAATGAACAGCAAGAACAAAGTAAACACACAGACAAACCGCTTTTCCTTCATTCAATAACACTAGATTACTTAGGATTCCCATAGTAAATGGCTTTTGATGATTGGCTAGAAGTCCTGAGTCATGATATGTAACAAACTCAACTGGAAGATAAAAAAAAAAAAGCTGAAAAACTGTCAGTGGGACTAAAGTAATATTTTAGAACAGTTCAACTCATAAAAGGTCTGGAACTTAGCAGTGCAACTGTGACCTTGTCCTGCACAGCTGATATTCATGTACACACCTGAACACCTATGCCTTTTTATCTGAATTTAGACAACTAATTCTTTTCAAGTTTATCTGGTTGGGGTTTTAGACATTTCTTCTAAATTACTGACAGCTAGATGGCAGCAGTTCAAAACCTATTCCTTCTTTCTCTCAAGCGAAAGACTTGTGAGGTTAGCAGCAGAACATAGTTTGAAAAGTAAGAGTGGAAAAGATGATGACATAAGATAGCTATGTGGTCAAAAATGTAGTCCCTGACTGATTTTTAACGCAGTTGATTTTTAAAAAATAGCCTAACATTTTGTCTCTAGCAGAAGTTTAATTTGCAGAAATATCCACAGTAACTACAATAGCGCTCAGAAAGCTACTACATTTCCAGGGCAAGCATTAATTGTATGTAGCTCAACGGAGTGTTCAGAACTCATGTTGTTAATGAGCCTGTTCTGGTTTATAAACAGATGTGGCCAAATTCCTTTTGGATGTACTAACTGTTAGAGCTGATGCTAAATATATCTAAATTATCGTATAGTACTACACAGATGACAAATTTATGCCTCAATTCCCAGTTTGAAAGTAAATAAAAAGCTTCATACAAAACAGTTTAAATTGAAGGAAAAAAACCCCCAGATGTAAGGTTTGAATTCAATTAGTTAAGCAGACAGGATTCTTAGTTCAAATGAGAATGTTTTCCTAAAGCCAAGCATCTTCTGACAAAATGGGTATTTCCAAGAGATTTTCAGTTACTTCAGCTTCCAGTAACTAAATTATTCTCAATTGTTACAGAAGTTTTTATCTCTCTTACAAGCACTGCTTTGAGGATTTCAGACTATTTAAAGTGTCATTAATAATGCAAAAATCTTATTCTACATTGAAAATGAAAACTACAGTACATTCATATAATGCCAGCTTTCTGGTGCTCTGGTAAGATGAAGACAAAAATGAAGAGGCATCTTCAGAAGATGAAGGCTGAAACTTCTGCTAGTATTTCTGTTTCTAGCTTACTAGTTAAAAAAAAAATTTTGCAGCATCTTTTTTTTTTCTTTCTTCATTCTAGAAGCATATAGAACATTTTAAAAAATGTTAAGAAAATAGTTGTGAAGGAAAATAGTAACCGTATTTTTGTAAGAGAGTACAGTACATATATTGCATACAGTAAATACAGAATGAAGCAGGGAGTCACTCTTCCAGTAATAACACATATTGAAAACTGAGAGCCAAACTAGAAGTTATGATTCTAATTTACCAAGACATGCTTTTTGAAAGCCTCTATTTTAAAAATCAGATGATTAGCTAACTCGAAACTCATTCTAATCAGACAAATTTCTGAAGTGTTCCCAAAAAGTCTTACTGTAGAATTTATGAAAAACAGATGACTTGGAAAATAGTGCATTCTCATTTTCCCAGGCCTCTGCATTCTCATTTTCATAGTCCTTTAGCCACTGAAAAACAGATAAAATGAAATGTTATTTTAGACCAGATTGCTAAATTCTAGATTGCGTTTGAGGCAGAGCTAAGTGTGCATAGATGTAAAAATTACTTTTTTCCTTAATTTTGAAACCTCAAGCACACATTCTGTAGGCTTCATTATAATATTCGAATAGTCAATCTGGAAGGGAAAATAGGAATATTCAAAATGCAGCAGTAGTAACAGATTCCCCTATGAAAATCAGATATCCACTTCTGAATGCTGGTGATGGCACATGCAAAACTTCCTACACTGGGTAGAAGAAAGTTTTTCTGTTTCCCAGGACAAAGCAGTTTATTCACCACTATAGCTACAACCCCAGGTGTTTAATCCCAACACTCACATTCTGCTGATGCTACATAAAATGAAGTATACCCCTTCTTTGGATTTTATTTCCACACATATATCCACAACCAGTTAAATAATACTCTGTACAAATGGAGAAGGATATTACTATTTTAATCCTGATCAGCTTCTCATTTGGTCCAATTCACTTGTTTGCTTTCACTCCTGTAACAACTGAAATACAGGTAGAAAGTACTGCAGGATTGTGTAGCAATATTACAAAGGAGGAAAAAAAGTAAGTCAAAAAGGTAGAAATGCAACACTTTTTCCTGTACAGAAACTGAAAGAATGCAGCTCCACTGAAGTGGAAGAAAAAAGCACACAGAAGTCAGGATCTCCTGTAAAAGTTGCTGGATGTAGCTTTTTCAGTTTCTCTTGGGAAGATGTCAACTTTGGGCAGTGTCTCAGCATTTGTGCTTCATGGCAAGCTGAAAAACAGAGACAAAATGAATTAGAGCTCACGTGTAGGAATAGCTATATGAAGCTAATGTGGCTAGTCTAGATCAGAAGAGTTTGTAAACCGAATTCTCCAAAAGATGCCTGAAATCCATAACTGATTTGCACACAGAGATGCAGTCGTTCCCTTTGCTGTGACAGACAGGCAAAGTCTCCGTTTGCTATGCTGTGGAGGCAGGATTTATCTGCTTTCATAGTTGTGTTTCTCTATGTTCTATTATTTTGCTATCTGTGAGCAGGGCTAGAGTAAGACGCTAGAAACAGACATGCTTAGAAGAATGGCCATTTAGACCTAATAATTTGGATTGTTAAATACAATCAGAAATTCTAGACAAGTAATTTAAAACACCTGTTCAGCAGCTCTTCCATGACATAATGATGAAAAATTAAGGACTGATTGCCTTTCCACCTCCGTGATTACTGATTATTTCCATTTAGAAAAATCAAAATTGGACTTAAAACTTGGAATGAGATGAAGAAGAAAGAGCTAAAGTGAGTTAACTCCTGTATAAAAAGTGTAGACAAATTCACTTTGGCAAACCAAGTAGAACTTAGTTTTAGGCTCTGTATAATAAAACAAATTGTATCTATAGATAATAGCACGCTAACAAAGCTGAGATGAGTGAACCCTCTAGGAAGTTACCTAGAAACCAGAACTGGTAGTGGCAGTTAAAATTTCCTCATTTCCAACCAGGGAAATGCTGGCCAATAAATGATTGAAATTTAATTGACATAAGCCTTTGATACTCAAGGACCTGGTCATAAATACACCATTTTAAAAAATTATTATTTGTAGAGATATAATGGAAAGGCATTTCAGTATGAAAGAACTCCAACCAACACTTTTCTTTCTCCCCTCAAACAACAAGATTTTTTTCAGAAAAATGTGTCTTTAGCAGGGAACTCTGACAATAATTTTTTATTATACAGAATCCATAACTCTGAGCTCCTGTGCAGTTACCAATTCGGGAAAGGAATTTTTTACAGGTAAACAAAGAAGGTAAAGAAGGTGTACAACAACTCACGCAGTACGGGGAATAAACACGAAGAGCTAGAGATGTGTGCATGGTCACAGGGCCACGATATTATTGCAATTACAGAGACATGGTGGGATAGTTCACATGAGTGGAATGCAGTCATGGATGGCTAAGTATTTTTTAGGAAGGACAGGTCAGCAAGGCATGGTGGTGGAGTTGGTCTTTATGCAAGAGAGCAACTGGAATATATTGAACTCTGCCTCGGGGTAGCTGAAGAACGAGTCGAGTCTATGGGTAAGAATTAGGGGGCAGGCCAATATGGGTGACACTGTTGTGGGTGCTTACTACAGGCCACCTGTTCAGGAAGACGAAGTTGGCGAGGCCTTCTATACAGACAGCTGAAAGTTGCTTCACAGTCACAGGCCCTGGTTGTCATGGGGGACTTCAACCACCCTGGTATTTCCTGAAAACACAACACAGCTAGACACACACAGTCCAGGAGGTTGATGCAGAGCATTGATGGTAACTTTTTGACACAGGTGGTGGAGGAGCCGAAGAGGAGAGGAGTCCTGCTGGACCTGATACTAATCAACAGAGAAGGACTGGTTGGGGATGTGAAGGTTAGGGGCAGCCTTGGCTGCAGCAACGACGAGATGGTGGAGTTCAGGATTCTGTGTGGAAGAAGCACGGCAACAAGTAGGATTACAGCCCTGGACTTCAAGAGAGCTAACTTTGCCCTCTTCAAAGACCTACTTGGAGGAACCCCGTGGGTTAGGGCTCTAGAAGTCAGGGGACCCCAAGAGATCTGATTAATATTCAAGAACCACCTCCTCCAAGCTCAAGATCAATGCATCCCTATGAGTAAGAAGTCAAGCAAAGGAGGCAGGACACTTGCATGAGTGATCAGGGAGCTTCTAGAAAAAGTCAAAGGGAAGAAGGAAATTTACAGGATGTTGAAAAAAGGACTGGCCACTTAGGAGGAATATAAGACCATTGTCAGAGAATGCAGGGATCCAACAAGGAAGGCCAAGGCCCACTTGGAATTGAATCTGGCAAGGGAAGTCAGGGACGACAGGAAGGGCTTCTATAGGTACATTGGCAGCAAAAGGAAGACTAGGGAAAATGTGGGCCCACTACCAAATGAGGCGGGCGCCCTAGTGATGGAGGATACAGAGAAGGAAGAATTACTGAATGCTTTCTTTGCTTCAGTCTTCACTGCTAGGGCTGGCTATCAGGATTCCCAGTCCCTGGAGACAAGACAGAAAGTCTGGAGAAAGGAATTAGAGACCACTTGGGCAAAGTGGACAACCACAAATCCATGGGCCCTGATGGGATGCACGTGGGAGTGCTGAGGCAGCTGGCGGATGTTATTGCCAAACCACTCTCCATCATCTTTGAAAAGTCGTGGAGAACAGGAGAGG
>VZSC01011165.1:42069-54309 GCA_013398225.1 Steatornis caripensis
ACTCGACCCTGACTCGGTTTCCCCTATCCAACCACTGTAAAATCACTTCTCTCTGCGGCACCCGCCCCGCCATTCACTGTGACAGTTGCACCTAAGCACCACTCTGACCCAATTCCCTTTCACTATCCCTTCACACAGTAAGTAATAGAGTGAATCTTGCCATTGAATTCTGTAAAGTCGCGCTTTTTACAAACTTATATTAAAAATCACCTTTCCCTCATATCTTTGGTGGTGATCCTTTGAGCGACCATTAAACCTTAACCACTCTCCCCTGCGACAGTCACCTAAGTAAGACCAGATTCAAAGGTGGAGAAAAAGGATCAAAAAAGATTTTGTCCACAGAAAATCTGACAAAGATCAAGAAAAGGAAGAAAAACTCTGCACATGAAAATTGTTTTTTAAGAGTGCCTGCACTAGGCATGATCTGATCAAATTACTGATTCAAATGTTAAACAGTAAAATTAGAAAAAATCATTTGACATACGTTTGCTTCAATTTAAGGTAGGAATTTGTCTCTTACCTTTACTTTGCCCAAACTGTGAATCCTTTGGGGGGGACAGATTATGCTGTTACTTCTACTACATTTTAAGCAAGTATCTTCTTACAGATAAATCCTGACAAATTAAAATCAGTATTAAATAACATTTAATGGTGATAATTAATTTTTGTGCTCGTATTAGTAATACATAGTTACAGTCAAGATTATTAATCCAGTGTATCAAATGCAAGCCAAATACGCAGAAATTCACACCTTTGGGATAAACTTTGTATCTAAAGATCCAAGCTGGAAAAGACTTTGTATGTAATAACTTCAGAAACCTTTCAGGAAGAAAGCCTAATTTGTTCTCAAAAAAGGGTATTTTTCTTGGGATTTATAAAACAAATAAAGTCTAAAATTCTTACTGAGCGGTGATATTTGCCCATTACAACAATTAATAGTTAAAGGGGCTTACTCTAGAAAAGTTCTGGAATTCTACAGGATCTCCAGCAATGCCACTATAACAGTCGATCTATCAAGGAGCGGAATGTGCAATTAAAACAAAGAACAGCAGCTATGCACCATGGCAAGCTTCTGTTTGAGAATGAGATGCCAAATTTAAACATTTATCTTCAATGCGGTTCCATTGGGGCCACAAGTGGAGAGCTGTGAAAGTTGGGAATACTGAAAAAGTGACATTTGCTGCTTTTGACTGACTCGTAAAATCACTGGAACTGGGATAACCTCCATGTGGATTTTTATTGACATTGATGTCATTGTATAAAGAAAAAGTGTGGGTTTTTTGGTTGAAACCTTTCAGCCATTTCTGCCAGCAGATGAAATCCTTTATTTCCTACATTTCATCATGCCCACAAGCTGAAACATCCAATAAAATTCTATTAAAAATAAGAGCATTTTTCTGTAAGGAATATTCAGAAAGAGGAAACAGATTTCATATAGAATAAAAAGATTGTGACTACCACCAAGAGTTATATTTAATATGAAAAAAATCTATTTTGAATGAAAGCCTGTGGTGGGTTGACCCTGGTTGGCAGGTAAGCTCCCAGACAACTGCTTGCTTACTCTCACCCGGTGGGACAGGGGAAGAGAATCAGAAGGGCAAAAGCAAGAAAACTCAAAGGTTGAGAGAAACAGTTTAATAAGTAAAAGGAAGGAAAAAAAACCCCAAAGACCCAAAAAACAGATGATGGAAAACCAATCAGTCACCACCAGCTGCCCAATGTCCAGTCAGTCTGTGAGCAATGGCTACTTTGGGAAGAAGGTAGCCCTGCTTAAGCCATAACCACCAGTGAGGGTCATGATGGTTGCATCCAGCTCATGCTGGACTTCGGGGAACGGATGGCAACATGGTAGCCAAAGACTGTCTGGAACAGCAACCCAGACATCTTGCTGTTATGGAAATATGACTATAAATCAATCATCCTACTCTATAAATAGTGGGCAGCACAGGGCTCATTGAGCTCTTCTGAAACGACAGTGGGCTGCATGCCAGGATCTCCCCTTGAGCAGAGATGCCTCTCAAGGTTACTCCTGAAGGCTGAGAGATTGCTTGCCGCAACAGATTCTTGGTGATTAATAGCATGCTCAACTTTGAAATCTTAGCTAAGGATTATAAAGTATTGGTTGCACATATATAATCCTTTAGACATATACTGTTGACCTACTCTGGGACTAGGAGTGGATGCAGCCACACCTAGACTCCTCTCTGAGAAGGAGTTTAGAAAGCAAGGGCGTCCTTCCTGAACCTCATGACTTGTCTTCCTGACAGATTGGTCCGACTGGGTCATCTACGCAGTAAATAATCAGGTATACATTGCAATCAAATCTTGATAAACCACTGTTGCATTGAGTATTGAACTTTGTTAATGCACTGTTTTATATCAATTAAGTATATTTTTGTTTCTCTCTTATGAGTGAAGTGCATCTCTCACTCTGTCTGTGACAATCTAAAATACAGCACTTTATTGGCAGCTATGAAGAAAGCGAGCTCCATCCCAGCCAAAACCAGTACAAAGCCTAATTCACCTTTTCTCTGTCATGGCAATCCAAAGGGTTTACACATCTCCAGATGCTTTTTTTTGTTGTTGTTTTGTTTTGTTTAAAATTCAATTCAAAGTATCGACATCTCTTTTAGAGTGAGTAGGAGAATCAGGTAGCAACATGCCCTGAAGATAAACTACAGGATTTTTCTAAATGAAGGTATTGCTTACAGTCACCGTAACAATATTATTGATTGAGTGTGATTAAGTAGTGTTAATTATTATTGAGAAACATAGTGTACTAACCTGCTACAATGGAGGCGTGGAACACAATATATTTGTCAACAAATTCACACTTCTAAGTCAGGTGGGTGACTTTGAAAATTCCATGTTTGCTACAAACTCAATCTGTATATTTACAAAAAGACTATTTAAGTAGCGTATTCAAAATCACCAACTTCTGTTACCACATCGGCTGAAATAAAGTTGTAGCTTATGAGTAAGAAAGAAGAAGACTGAGAAGTGGTCAAGGTCAGGATGGAGCTAGTCAAGAGCAATGGTTTGAATGCATAAAATGAAAAATGCAGTGTCTGGCCTGAGACTGGCTGCACAAGAGCAGCCGCCCTCAGGCAGAATGTGGTCTGGTAACCTAGTAGCTATAAATTTAAGGGCAATCTTTTAGCAACATCCCAGTCACTCAAGACTGGTATGACTATTTTTATGTCTGAATGTTTTCTCTAATTCTGCACATTTCTCCCATCTGTTTTGATCAGCTACTGTCAATAATAAAAATAAACTTGAATGTAGCTTGTATCTGATTAGTCAGTCTTTTAGAAAGCATTTTGCAAAAGCCACCTCCTCCTCCACCCTTCAGACTGTACTTAACCACTGAAAACAACGCTTCAGAAAAAAGAAAGTGACCACAGGAAGCTCAAGTTCTTTACTTGCCATTTGTTCAGATGGGAATTCAACTGCCTAGAAAGAGATCTTTTTTCCAAGGAACAGGTCAAAGAGGGAAGTTACAAGTTTCTGTAGCCTGATAGTTTCCCCTTGGCTGTCAAGGCTCGGGTGGCTCCCACATATTAGACAGATTAAGCAATTAATTTGATACATTTTGTTAGGAGAAAGAATTAAAAATTAATTTGCTAGGAGAAGGTAATAAAAAACCCAACCCAACAGTTGTTCTTTCATTGACTGATGAAGTTCCAACTGATGGTGCCACTTCACACTTCCATAAGCTGCCTCTACTTACTGAGCATACTTGTTTTGTTAAAATCATCATTACCAGAGTTACAGATCCTAGAGTACCATTAGCCCAAGGCTTTCCATTAGTCCTGTAATGTAACAGCTGATCATAAAGGTTCACAGGATGAACATGTTCTTCCTCTCTTTTTTCATCTCCCTGCCAAGTGACTGTTACAGATCCTTTCATGTCTATTGGTGCTCGTTTAGCCTCATTTAGGAGCTCTTTTGAATAAAAGAGGAAAATGCTGCTAAAAAGAATCAAACAGATAAAAGGTTTCTGAACTCTCTTAAGTAGCCACGAAAGCCTTATTAAACAGCTCGAGCTATTAAGTAGAAGATTACAGAAATAGTATTCCTGTGATTGTAATCCTATTAGATAATTCCTTCTCACAACTTAATGAATTCCCGTATCACATGAAAGGAATATTCTCTAGATAATTTAAATATTTAAATTATCAGCGAGAAAGGATGACTAAGTGATCTGAAAGACAGAATGTTCATAGACAGTAGTATCTTTACCGGATTTATTAACTTAATTATAACTTTGAAATACTTGAAGCGCAGATTTAAATTTGAACATCAATGTCTCAATTTATCTTTCATGGGCAACGTCCTTCCCAACTTAAATTTGAGCCTTAAAATCTAGAAGTCTTCTCACTCAGCCTGAACAGGAGGATTTCCATGGACTTCCACCTTCTTTGAAAGTAAACAAAACACTTCTGTAGGCCTTTGCACCTGAATCTTGAAAGTTTATGACCTTCAGAAGAAGCATTAGTTATCAAAGTCTAGTAACTGGTAGAAGCGGTACATATTCTGCACTTAGTTTAGCTTATATTGATCATGCAACATTAAGAGTCACTGTATTTTTTTATTGATTTTTTTTTTATCATGGATCATGATTTTTTTTTATTGATCATGGATCAATATCCCACCTTTGTAAAAATCTGATTCTGCTTAGGAAAGTAATGCAGGTTTCAGAGTAAGAAGTGATCTCAAATTAAGACTGTTCTGTTGTGGGGTTGGCAATTTCATCAGACACAAATGAATCTTTCAATACCAATAGTGGCCAAGAACAGCTGTGAATAGAAAAATGCAGGCAAATATTGCATATTATTTTGAAGCAGAGAGACTTTTAGATTAAAAATCCATCTAGTTTAGTATTTTGTCCAAAGCATTTGTGAGAAAGAAAAAAGAAAAAACAGTGGATTACAAGCACTTTTTAAACCACTATAAACCTCTGAAAATATGATCTCATACTTGTCCATCTTCCTGACTTGCAACATCTGAAATGAAGCCATATCATTAATTCTAGTAATTTAGAATATTTTATACTATGACAACATTTTCTAAAATAACACTAGTTTGTCACTTCATTGTTCTTCAATGTTAGTTACATCTGCCTACAATTTCTTTTTATATATCTCTAATCTTGTTCTTTAAAGGCCTAAAAAAGCCCAGTTTAACATATATCAGTTCTGACATGAAGAAACAGCATATTTTATTCGTGCTACTAGTTAAGTAATATGTGCATCCCGGGAGTTAAACAGATGCTTCCAAGTTATTTCTATCAATAACAAAAAAGCTTGTGAATAATAACATCAGACTTTTAAAAAGGTCCTACTGATTATAAAGAACACAGGAGGCAAAATGATAATCCTAACTGTTCAGCTGCAAAATCTTCATCAGCAAACAACAAAAGAAGACAAGCTTCATTGACAACTGAGATCAGTTTCTTCCTCTGCTCTCATTAGCCATGTCAGCTCTTTAGATTTGCAAGGTACATTTTCAGTTCCACCAAAAAAAAAAAATTAGTCTAGTGGGTAACATCCCATTTTTTCTTTTAGCCCTGGATTTAATCTATTTACTGGAAAGAAAGCTAAGTAAGAAAGCTACGTACTCCTTCAGGATTGACTGATTGAAGAATGTGTATTTCATATTCCTGCTAGCTATCCAGGGCCTTGCCAGTGATACCATCACAGCTGCAGAAAGCTCAGAAGAGGTTGCAAGGTCCACCTGAAGACCTGAGTAAATGCTATGATTTCAAGACTGGTGTAAATAGACTGCTGGGTTGTACTCTACTAGTAGAGTTATGCCTAACTTGTCTGCATGAGCTTTCTTATTGTAGCTTTGTGGAGATGTTCTAAAACGAGACACTGATTGAATAAAATTTCTTCACTTTTGCACCATTATCAGGCATGAACCATGCAGAACAATCACAATATGCAGGTGCTCAACAGCTAAATAACTTGGAGCTGAAGTTCACAGTGAATGAAAAGGAGTCTGCTATGGTTCCTGAATGGGCATAACGGAAGTCTGAAAGATACTACTGACCTTAATACAGTAGGAGTGGAAGTATATGCTACTAAAAGTCTGTCCAGGTCAGGATAGTAATGACTTTTTCTAACTGCAAGCTTAAGTCAACACTTGAGAGGAGTTTAACTTCCATATTTTCCCCATCCAAATCCATAATTTGCTTTAAACCATATTTTCAGCATTAGTCCTTTACAGGAGGAAAGCAGAGGAGAAGGAAAAAGAAGAAAGAATATTGTTTATGTAGGTGTGCAAACTGAGGGTACGTACTGGTAGGCTGAAACAGCAACCAGCCAAAGTACTCATTTTTATATTTTTGTCAAATATAAATAAAAGTAAAGAGAGAAAGAAAGCATTTGATATTATATCTTGTTAGTGGTCTAGCAATGGAGAAAGGATGGAAGATACTACATAGATCCATCAATTATGTATTATTTTAACAAAGAAAAATTTCAAACAGAATGTAGAGATAAGACAAATGTCTTTACAGAATTTGTTTGTAGCCTGATAGCAGCACAGGACCTATCACAATTAGCCAGTATAACTGGTCTTTCTGAAGCTTGGATCAGCTTATAACCTTCAATTATAAGAAAGTTAAGTGATTTTAGGGATTATCATTTGTCCTGGTTTGATCCAATGCCGTACTCCATCCCATACACATCATGCTCAGAATAAAGATGAGGAATCACAAAGGGTCACTCCCTCTCCCTTTATGGCCAGGGCACTGATGGGCTCTAAGGGCCCTAAGCAGCCTCACCTGGTGCTTCCACCCCCACCTATGGCCCAGGAGCCTATTTAAGCCCAGCATGGGGCTGTTAGTAAGGGTCCTGGGGATATTGTAGGGTGCTGCTCTCCAAGTCTACCTAGCTCATTCCTTCAGCATCTGTAGATGACTCTACCCAATTATTCTACTTTTGATCCTGAACCTAGCTCCTGCCTGCTGCTGAGTACAGTCTGGGACTTTCTTGGGGCATGCCCTGCAGTGTCCACGTAATGTATTTGTCATCAGTGAGGGGAAGCTTGATATTGGTTTTGTGCATATTTGTATATATTTCATTATTATTTTTTCCCATTACTATAATACATGATTATTGTAGTTAGATTAAAACTGTTTTAACTTTTCCAACCTATAAGTCTCTTTCCCTTTTCTCTTTCTGCCCCCTTTGGGGAGGCAGAGCCTTAACAAAGAGCATCTGTTGTGTGTTTAATAGCCAGCCCAGCTTTAAACTGTGACATCACTTCAGATTTGATTCCACCCCTGGGAATCAAAACAGTGGCATCCATACTAAGCCTCTTCTCTCAAGATGTTCTACGTCTGCGCAGGTGTAATGCAATGCATTAAAGTCTACAGTGAGTAAAGGTGATGTAGATTAAATTTGTTTTGCATTTTATGAGTGAGTTTAAATACTGTGAAAAGAAAGACAGAAAATCAGTAAATTCTATCCTTAGAAAATTACTATCATGACAACAGTGGGCATTCTGAAACAATCCTTTTGTAAAAGAAGTAATTCTGAACAGCAAAACCCCCAACATTTTGGTCTAAAACCTCATCAAGACTACATACAGAGCTCTATTTCTTAATTTTTTTACATTAAACAATAACGCTAATTGATGAAAAGGAATCATAAAAATATTAAGTCATTGTACCTAAATTTTATGGGATATCTTTCAAATTACTTGAGTAGCCTGGAAGACATTTTCCTATTTATCTGCTACCTAGACTGATAGTCTACAACTTCGTATTTTAATTCACCTCTTATAGGTTAGGAATCTAAACAGTTCAGAAATCTGGGTTTGGAGGAAGTTTTCATTATTCATTTGGAAATGAGATGAAAAATGCTAGACACCCAGAAACTAGCTTTTTATTCTAAGCCAAAGAACAGAGACTTACATTCTAGTCAACTGTGGACACTGGTTATATGTAATTAAGCTAGGATGGAATGGCTGTTAAAATCAGGGGGTGGAAAACAGAATTAGACATGTTAAAGTGGGTTTGTTTTATCCAACAGTACTGACAGCAGACTTTTTAAAAAACAGTTGTGCACACAAAATTGAAATAGAAAGACGAAAACACAGAGGAAATTTTGTTCAGCAATAAAATACTTAGTAGCATTTCTTTGTTGTAAAGCGAGTTTTGCTGGACACAAAATTAACTAAGTATTAACACATACAGAAATAATTTTAGTTGTTCTATTCCTTTATTCCTCTAACCAGTCTCCTGAATCTGGAAGTTCTACTCCAGGCAACCTGGAAAGGATTGTGTTTTCTTACCATGTGGAAAACCGGGATAATGTCCCAACATCCCAGCTGCTGAATGTTTTTTATCCTCATCAATTCCCAGAAAGTGTAGAGATGGAGAATGTAGTTTAACTGGTGTCATTTGCCTCATCTTCATATAGATTTAGCATAGACTTTTGTAACACTTAAACATTATTTTCCAATCCATTTTTGGGAAGCTCTGAACCTGGGAAGGTCAGCCATACTCAAAGGTAGTTTGAATTGCAGGAATGGAAACAGAGGGAAAACAATCCTGATATTTTTTTTTTNGATGTTCTACGTCTGCGCAGGTGTAATGCAATGCATTAAAGTCTACAGTGAGTAAAGGTGATGTAGATTAAATTTGTTTTGCATTTTATGAGTGAGTTTAAATACTGTGAAAAGAAAGACAGAAAATCAGTAAATTCTATCCTTAGAAAATTACTATCATGACAACAGTGGGCATTCTGAAACAATCCTTTTGTAAAAGAAGTAATTCTGAACAGCAAAACCCCCAACATTTTGGTCTAAAACCTCATCAAGACTACATACAGAGCTCTATTTCTTAATTTTTTTACATTAAACAATAACGCTAATTGATGAAAAGGAATCATAAAAATATTAAGTCATTGTACCTAAATTTTATGGGATATCTTTCAAATTACTTGAGTAGCCTGGAAGACATTTTCCTATTTATCTGCTACCTAGACTGATAGTCTACAACTTCGTATTTTAATTCACCTCTTATAGGTTAGGAATCTAAACAGTTCAGAAATCTGGGTTTGGAGGAAGTTTTCATTATTCATTTGGAAATGAGATGAAAAATGCTAGACACCCAGAAACTAGCTTTTTATTCTAAGCCAAAGAACAGAGACTTACATTCTAGTCAACTGTGGACACTGGTTATATGTAATTAAGCTAGGATGGAATGGCTGTTAAAATCAGGGGGTGGAAAACAGAATTAGACATGTTAAAGTGGGTTTGTTTTATCCAACAGTACTGACAGCAGACTTTTTAAAAAACAGTTGTGCACACAAAATTGAAATAGAAAGACGAAAACACAGAGGAAATTTTGTTCAGCAATAAAATACTTAGTAGCATTTCTTTGTTGTAAAGCGAGTTTTGCTGGACACAAAATTAACTAAGTATTAACACATACAGAAATAATTTTAGTTGTTCTATTCCTTTATTCCTCTAACCAGTCTCCTGAATCTGGAAGTTCTACTCCAGGCAACCTGGAAAGGATTGTGTTTTCTTACCATGTGGAAAACCGGGATAATGTCCCAACATCCCAGCTGCTGAATGTTTTTTATCCTCATCAATTCCCAGAAAGTGTAGAGATGGAGAATGTAGTTTAACTGGTGTCATTTGCCTCATCTTCATATAGATTTAGCATAGACTTTTGTAACACTTAAACATTATTTTCCAATCCATTTTTGGGAAGCTCTGAACCTGGGAAGGTCAGCCATACTCAAAGGTAGTTTGAATTGCAGGAATGGAAACAGAGGGAAAACAATCCTGATATTTTTTTTTTTCTTCCACTGTAGTGGTGTATTCTGAGTTCCGTGTTTTCAAATACTAGATTTACAAGAAGGCAAAATGGAAACCATAGTCACTCATAAATAAATGAATGAAAACCAACAAAAAACCACAGCCCATATATAGATATTACAATGCAGCTATCAAATTAACATTGCATATGAACAATCAAAAAGAAAAATTAAATGTTAGAAAAATAAGATGTTAGTACATAAGACTATCCAAAAAGGTCTTCTATGCATTCTTTTGCCAATAAGGCAACTGCAAAAGATGAAGGAGATGCTGAAGTTTTTCAGAAGAAAAATGACCTACGCTATCAAGATAGCAAGAGAGCTATTGCTGTGAAACCACATGGTAGGGATATACATACTGAACTGTTCGTATCTGTGTCAACAGGACAAGTACAGAAGACAATGAATGTCAACACTAATGAATTCCTGCTAGTTACGAAGGACTATGCTGTACTCCATTTAGAATGATTTTTGGAATTGAAATAATGCTGGACGAGATAATTTACACTTCATAGTTACTTAATTCAGATGTCTAGTAATGTCATTGCCTTATGACTTAGAAAGGGACTGTTTATGAAAAATACAGCAGATAGGATTTTTAGCCAAAGATTAAGCAGTGATTCGGGAGATGGAATAAGTCCTGTCCTTTCTGACTGAAACTGGAAAGAATCAAAATTCAGAATGTCAACAAAAAAATAACTTTGAAAAAAATATGTATCAAGTCATTAAGCACTAGATGGTTCTGAGCAAGACATTTCAGATGAGCTAGTGGCTGTGATTTTTTTAAAACAAGATGAGGCCAAATGGTTGGAGCACTGTTGTAAGAAAAACTGTTATTTAATGCTTCATTTGAGTTTTCCTGTCTCAAACAACCTAAGAATTTATACAAAATTTACTCTCAAGGACTTAAGGAGCTCACAAATATTAAGAAATGGATTTGGATTCACACAAAAGTGTGTCCCATAGAGATACTTCCTGTTGTTTATTTGTAGTTACTACTATTGATGTACCACTTTCCAGACTGGGAGAAATAGCTGCATTAAATGAAGTAACAGTCGACCTGAAGAAGAAATGTAAGAAATACTGGGTTGCAAGAACAGAAAAAGAGGATTTTAGTTTTTGAAACAGCTGAGCATTCAGTTGGTGTAGTTTTCCTTTTCAAAGATTTCATTTGGCCATCATCCAAAGCTCCTTTTTTCTTTTTTACAGGAATATGAGACGTTATTCTGTTTTCCAGTTCTAATGACTCTGAAATAGTTATGAACATGAACAAACACCTTTCAATGTTAAAGTAGAGCTAGATCAAAAAAAATTTCATTAAGGATGAAGAAACTCTCTGGCTGGTCTTGCATGGTTACACATAAAAGGTGACCAGAAGACAGCTTTCACTGCTCAATTAAAACCAACAGTACAGTAATCCACAAGCCACAATACATTCAGTTTAAGTGCAGTTTCCTAGGAAAATATTTACCAAGGCACAGACAGACAGTGAAACAAAATATACACAGCATATGGCTCAGAGGTGCTGGAAGGCACTACAGATATGATTGCAGTTCAGGAGATCTGCATTACAAACCAATTCTATTTTACTTATATAGAAGTAAATAGAACTGCCCCAGTGGATCAGACTAGTGGTCCGTGTAGCTGTATGCATTACCGCCTTCTCAAATGGATGCAATATTGCAATAAGCAAACTGGAGTAACTACACAGTGAGGTCATCCCCTAAGCCTCAATAATTACTAGTTTGCTTGATAGTCGGAAGAACAAGAGAATAACAGATTAATTCTGATCTTTTCTTATTAATAAAATTATCATTATATTAATCTTACATTATATATACCTTATATATCATTATATTCATATCTACCTTTAGATAATCATTTAAGTGTTTTTAAATAAGCAGCATATTAAAGCAAGGATTTTCATAAGCCAAGTGGTTTTTTATTTTCTTTCTACTTTTGATCTTTTTGCATTGATCTGGTTTTACTGCTAATAAATGTTCAATAAAAAAAAGGATAAGATATTATCTATAATTTTTCAAGCCAATTACACTCACACACTTCGGTTTCTTCTAGGGTTCAACATCACCACACAGTTTTGTCCTGGTCTGGGCCAGGACAGAACCGATTTTCTTTTAGTAACTTTGCTTTTTAGTTAAGTCTCTTCTGAGAAGCTGCACTCTCTGAAATTAACTGCATGTTTTTCCAGACAGCAACTGCTTCTAGCAGTGATAAGGCTTGGTGTTTATAGTTAGTGCTGGAACATCAGAAGCAATGGTATGCAGAAAGGCCCTTGCTTATAGTTATCCCTATGGAGACCAAGGTCGATGCTTGCTTCTGCTAACTTTCTCATGCACCGGAACTGAAAGAGCAGAGAAGTGGTCACACCTGCGACCCTGCG
>VZSC01011165.1:54743-67453 GCA_013398225.1 Steatornis caripensis
CATTATTATTGTAGTTAGATTAAAGCTGTTTTAACTTTTCTAACCCATAAGTCTCTTTCCCTTTTCTCTTTCCACCCCCACTTTGGGGAGGGAGGGGGTTAACAAAGAGCGTCTGTCGTTCGCTTAACAGCCAGCCCAGCTTTAAACCGTGACAAGTTTTGATGTCTGCACCTTCCTGTCTCCAAAATACAGTACCGAAGTTTAAAATTTAGTCAAAACTACAGAAATTAGAAATTAATAATTACAGTCTGCAGAATATACAGCACAAAGATGAAGAGACAAATTGACAAGTTACTAAAGTCTTTCAGAAAAACTTATCTTCTCTATTTCAAATGTACTTCTATCCTGTTGCTGTTTTTAAATGCTGACATTGATGCCAGGACATTACTGTACGTTGCAGACTGGCTATAAATTAAGGAAATATCCAATTAGGATTAATTTTATATTACCACAACCTTTACCCTCTTCCAAACTGAGAAATTTATTTAATTGAAAACTTTAATCTAATACATTTATAAAAATCAATACTAACCTAAGTTAGTAATATTTTCAATAGTAACTAATAGTTATACTTAATGGAAGTCTAACCAATCAGTAACTTTCAGAATCAGTAATTACTACAAAAGCACAGAAGTCCACTCTGGCTCTATAAACACCAAAATCTGATAATTTGACATAAAATTTCTTATTTTGATGACAAACAGTATTATTCTGCATCTTGAAGATAACACCTCACTTAGACCTTTGCTATTCAGAAAAGGCAAGAAAATATATTGCTTAAAACTTCTTATATTATCTTCTCAGAGTTATACAGATCAAAAAGGAACCAACCTTTATAAACCTTTATAGCGATAAATGTCCCTTCTCATTTGATGTATCCCTACAGATTCTACCAGAACATAATGTACTTTTTTGCCCAAGATTCCCAGTTTAGAAAGTTAATTTAGAGCTCTGATTATATGCAATATTTCTATGGAACAAGCACTCAACTATTCTTATCCATTCTGATCTCAACACATGGCTTTTATGCTTAAGATAACTAAAATCCATCCAGTTAAACAGAAAAATGGTAAAGCAGAATTAACCTTGACATGAATGTGCACGGCATAAAAGCAAGCACCTTAAATGTTCTTTGGCAGCAGAAAATTTATTTCTAATATTTCAATATCTAGACTGACGATGTCCTTTATTTTCTCTAAAGTAAACAACTGAGTATATGGTATATCAATGTATATTGATATACATCAATATTGATATACATCAATATATCAAAATATCAATGTATATTGATATACATCAATATTGATATACATCAATATATCTAATATACATTGGCAAGAAATAATACAATCAAATGCAAAAAATTTTGTTGTTCCTGTAACATTTCTAAGATTCACCTGATTGGTAATTTCAAAACATTGCCGAAATAACATAGTAGATACTTTAGTAGATACTTGGTCCTTTTTTTTTTTCCTGGTCAAATTCATTTACATCAGAGTTAATTTACAAGAGAAAGTCTGTAAGAATAACATGTTCAATTACACACTTTTGTCAATGGCCAAAATAACATAGTAGATGCTTCGTCTTTTTTTTTTTTGGGCAAATTCATTTACATCAGAATTAATTTACATGAGAAATTCTGTAAGAATAACATGTTCAATTACACACTTTTGTCAATGGCTATCAGGTAAGAATTGAAACCAACAACTGCCAGGTATTTGACAGGAGGGAGGGGAGCAATTGTCTGTCTTCCCATCCTAATTCCTAACGGCAAGTTTTCGTTAATCTCCTTCAGTCAAGTCATTAATCTTGCACAGTATGTAAACACCCATATATGCTTACCAGGTCGTAAATGTGGTAAACTAAGATGAGTCAATTGCTTATGAAAAAAGAAGTACTCATTACCATTCTCCCACTGGCAACATATTCTTGGAGGAGAAACAGAATGATTCATTAGTAACTCCTGCCAGCTGTCCCAGAGAAGAGGTTACAGAGGCCAAGTTGTCATTACTTTGGGCTTCTAAGAGTATTTTTATTAATTTAGCAGAATGACTGCTAAAACCAAAGCACATAGGTAGGACAAAGCTTAAACCAAAAAAAAAAATTGCAAGATCATAATCTTTCTTCAACTGGAGGTCTTGCTTCTTTCCAAGGATTATGCATTTCTAATATATATCTAAAGTTGGCAGCAACAGTTTATTCTTATAGGCCCAGAATTAACCTTTGAAGAGCTTCAAATGCTGTATCACGAGGTTCTATCCAGAAGTGAAGGTCAAATTCATCCTCAGTGTCAGCATCGTGTCTAAAGCCAATTAATAGTGCTGCTTCTGGTCACTTAACTACT
This sequence comes from Steatornis caripensis, assembly GCA_013398225.1. Classification (NCBI taxonomy): domain Eukaryota; kingdom Metazoa; phylum Chordata; class Aves; order Caprimulgiformes; family Steatornithidae; genus Steatornis; species Steatornis caripensis. The sequence continues at coordinate 57,088 of VZSC01011165.1, forward strand.
CCCTTTGCCTCAAAGCAACAGGACAATGAAATAACCCAGCGACTGCCTTTAACTGGAAGATATTTCAAAGCTGCTATGACAGTTATTTATTTTTAATTAGTGGAGGTAGCATGGTTCCACTAGACAAATACTTAAATATAAAGTAATGCAAAAGCTTTTGAAGATGATAGAAACCTAAGTGAAATATATTCCCATGTATACTATAACATTAGGGGAAATGCTAAACAACATAGCAGGAAAACTAATTTTTCCACAATTCAAAATTAGTTTGAAAAGGTAATTTCATCTGTTTTTTCATAATAAATTATCTATATTTTCAAGAAATACTAGCATGGGTGCTAGAACAATGCTTTTGGAACTGAATAAGTATTTATCAACATGCATGAAAACACCAATAAACTTGTAATTATAGTATAGATGCAGTACTTATTTAGAAAATTTAGTTTTGCATTAAAAATACCAATCTGAATATTGTAAGGAACAGCAGACATTTGGACAGACTATTGTACTTTACATGGTATAAGACAATTTCCAATAACACGATTGCATTGCCTTTTATAATTACTGATACCAGTTATTTGTTAATGAGGACTTTTTTTTTTTTTTTTTTACATTTTTGGTAGACTTCCCATTGGTCCGTGAAGCTGACATATAGAAACTCACCAGAATTTAGGGTCAACTATTACTTGGTTTATAGTTACTGCAGTTTTTGTCAAATTTAAACTTATCCACAAGGAGTCTGTAAGCCAGTTTGAGGAAATAGTTGACAGTGTGAAGAACAACAGAAGCACTGTATCCATGAGGAGATTTATTATTTCTTGGTCCTGTATCACATCCATAGTCTTCACCATGTGTGTACACATGAACATAGCGTCTTTGCACATTCAGAACGCCAGGCAAAGAATATGGAAGCAGTCACCGTCTGGTATTGAAGGATGACTGAGTAAGACCGTTTTAGCTACAAAGTTGTAATAGAGAGAATATGGGTATGCTTCACAGGACATGGTAGGGTCTAGGGTGTGTTACAAAAGTAGAAGTCAAGCAGAAGTTTATGAACTTCAGTGGCAATTTCTTTTTTCCACTGTGATAACACTTGTTTAGGACAAAGGTTAATATTTAGGTCAGTTGAATCAGGAACTCAGTTTTGGACAGGTCAAACTTATAAGAATAAAATAATTTCAGAGGCTGAAATGCACTGTGCTTTATTAATACCGACTTAGTAGCAGGAAAGATGGAAGTGAGCATCATTAGCAAACAGATGACAAACAAAGGCTTGGTAAGACATTTCTTCCATATGAAATGGAAAAATTGTAGAGGATACCTTCTAACATCATTGCAGAAACCGCTTCTCTCCACCATACCAAAAAGAAAACAAAGCAAATAATGGGGAAGGGGAAAAACTGAGAGGAAGTTAACACAAAATTTTGTGCCTTTTTTCTTAGCTTAAGAAGACACTAAAAGACAAGGATGATTGACAGAACAGTTCTGACTTGTGACCATGAAGTTGCTAGTGTCAGTAGCTAAAATGCAAGCACCAAACTGTAGATGATGTCCCCCTTCCTCAAGTTTACCTTTGGTGTTTTAGAGAAAAGGGATGCAAGACAAAGTAACAGCCAGAAAAAAGAATATACAAAGGTGGCTGCAGAAAATATAGTTCTGATAATAGCGTACAGGAATGTATTCTGGATTTGTGAGAGAGAAGAATTACCAGAAACTGAGAAAGGCTGTCTATATTTATAACTGCTGTCTACTGGGGGAAAGAAATAACAACTAAACAAAATCCCAAGTCAGCTTGCGCTTCTCTTCTACAGTTTGGAGACTCATCGAGAAAAGGGAAAAACAATTTTTTATTCCAGCTGTGAAGGACGCTGAAGTGTCAGAGTTTTTCAGTGTTCTGTTTTAGAGCAGACAAAAAGGAGACTATTTTCAGAAATTTCCGTCTAAGAGAACAACTAAAATAGTTTATTTTCCTAAAGAATACTTTGTGAAAAACATAAAAATCCTCCCCCCAAAATAGTTTTTGTTGCTCAGGAAGTGGATGCTAAATACCAATTTCACATATTGACTAGTTTTTTACATATTTTTTTACATATTTACTAGTTTTTTACATATTTACTAGTTTTTTAGTCTAATCTTCCTTCCTTCTTGAAGGAAATTCACCTTAAGATATGTGACCTATGAAACATAACAAGACTAAACTAATTGATTTATGTCAACATCAAAACAAATTGCAAAAAACCTGTAAGAATTTCATGGTTTAGGCCAGGACAGAACCAATTTTGTTTTAGTAACATTACTTTTTAGTTAAGTCTCTTCTGAGAGCTGCACTCTGAAATTAACTGCATGTTTTTCCAGACAGCAGCTGCTTCTAGCAGTGATAAGGCTCGGTGTTTCTAGTTAGTGCTGGAACATCAGTAGGAATGGTATGCAGAAAGGCTCTTGCTTACAGTTATCCCTATGGAGACCAAGGTTGATGCTTGCTTCTGCTAACTTTCTTGTGCGCCGGAACTGAAAGAGCAGGGAAGTGGTCACACCTGCGACCCTGCAGTGGGGAAGAGCGAGTCGGACAGGTGACCCAAAACTGACCAAAGGGAGTATTCCATCCCGTACGTGTCATACTCGGTATAAAGCTGAGGGATNTTCTCTTTCCCCCTCTTTGGGTAGGGAGGGAGTTAACAAAGAGCATCCGTCGTCGATTTAATAGCCAGCCCAGCTTTAAACCGTGACAAGGAAGTTTATTAATAATCACTTTTTCACAGACTTGTGAGGAAATGGCAATGCAGAACAGGCTTTTAGTAGGAAATATTTCAGGCCAACCAGAAATGTTTCTGGATGAACAAAAGTGGCGAGACAAACCAAAATCAAGGTTGCTGAAAAGAGGGAGAACGACTTCTCACAAGGTGGGTAAGGGATGTTGCCTCTAGAACTGAAGACTAAGGAAGCAAAGATAGTAAAAGAGTGTGAAATAGTGCTTGATGGAGAAATGCTGAAGCCTAGAAGTTTAATACTGTGAAGTTAACATATTCAGACTCATGATTTCAAGATGTAATTAGGCCGCAAGCTCATTTGAACACAGAATAACTCATGTGAAAATCATTTCATGACCAACTGCACAAAGTACTCCACCTTCGATTGACTTACCTCCCATAATTTTAGATTGGCAGTTGATAAATTCTGGCTTCTTGTCCGTAAGGTATCGCTGACAAGTGTGATGTAGAACTTGAACGAATGTGCACTTTTCTGAAGCTGTGCTTGCTACCCATTGGTCAAAAGCATTTTCAAATAGTAAATCAAATTCTGGGGAATCCTAGAAGAAAAAACCCACATTACTATTATTCCAGTTTTATAAATTATTTGGAGAAATGTATAGAGTTATTATTTTTTAAAAAAGTATTATGTTGAAAAAAGCAGAAAAGTCATGCAACTGAAGGCCATCCTAGGATTATTTTTCCTTTGCATATTTTTGGATTAAAAAAAAGGCAGAAAGTATTTTTCTTGTAGGTATTTTTAATGTGGAATATTCAGCTATGACAAAAATACCTGAAAACAACTACTTTACACTCAAAAATTAAAAGTTGGAATCTCATAATAAATCCTTGTTATCTACAGATATATAGTACTTATGTCTTCTATATTATGCAAGGATTTCTGTCTCTCAGCACAAAATATACTTTCCAATTATATTATAGAAGATGCGTTCTGCTCTTGATGCTCAACCAAAGAAGGAAAACAAACAACAAGTCCTTGTTACTGTGTTTAATGTATTACCATAGTGTTGCATAGGTCTCAGGATAATATGAGCAAAAAAGCACTCCTAGAACAAATCGAAGCTCAGCTCTATACCACACATCAACTGCCAAAATAAATGGATTTTATGCAAGAAGTATTGCTATATATTTAGCACTATTTGCTAAATATCATTTTGGAATCTAATCTAGTAAGTGTTTTTTTGAATTGATGACACTAGGAATTAACAGGAAGACAAGTTTGAAAGGAACATGTCTAAGCTTAAGAACTTGATAGAACTTTCAATCTGACAGTATTCCAAGTATCTGTTATTTGCACAGTAGATGCTGGTAAAGGGCCTAAAACTCATATCCCTTATCTATTTGTCATTGCTCTCATTTTCATTGGCCCAGTGAAAATATAATTCCCAGTGAAAATATAATTCCACCCCCTGCATTTCACAGGGCAGTGGCCAAAGGGCTTCTTTTTTGTACAAAAGACTGTACTGAGTAGTAACAGAATTTGGTGAACCATTATTAAGATGCTTAGGTGGCTGATCAGAGCACAGCTTTGACCAAACCAATGGGGTTAGTCACAAATATATTTTGCTGTACAATGAGCACAGTAAGTCACTTTGTGATTACATAATGAGACCCATTCTTAACTTTTAATTCTGCTGTTTTACTACTGAAGATTTGTATTCATAAGCTTATTACATATTATAGTACAACTTTGTCTTGAGACAGCACAATATAGGCTGTATATTCCACATTACAGGAATAATTCCAGAACTGTTTAGTGAGGGATATGTTTGTTTATTTCTGGGTTTTTTTTGTTTAAATCAGTGTTCACGCACCATTGGTAACTAATCCATACCACCATCCTTTATAGAAAAAGACAAGAAACTAAGAAGGATCTGAGAAGAGGACTGTCCTAGAAAAAACGCAAGGTTCACAACAGCTCACAAATTTGAACCTCAGTAACCTCTCCTGTCCTTGCTTCTACTTACTGCTCTATCTTACAACACAGCTGCATGCCAAAATTGACGCTAAGAAGAGGGTTATAGCTGAAGACAAGGCAAACAAGGCTCCTATCTTTCTCTTTACAAAGAAGAGAAAGAGTAGGAAGAAAAGTAGGGAAAGACAGGAAGAAAAAGATCCTATGACTATGAGCTTTGGCCTCCTCCCATCTTTCCCATTAAAATCTATTTCACATATTCCATTGAGTTATTTATTTTTTGAGAATTTGCACTTAAACCTGTACCTTATCTTTTCAGATGCCTTTTGAATAGTGAAAGAACGCCTGATTCACAAATCAAATAGCTCAATTTTCATTTTCTTGAACTATTCAAACTTACCCGATTAGGGTCTATGCCATTGACCTGGCGAAGCTGCTCTAGCATCCACTGTGTTCTCCTGACAAAAGATGTGGAGCCTTCAAATTGCTTCACCTTCGTAATAGATGCTTGAGCTGGTTTCTTGTTCGTCACTGAACATATGAAAGAAAAAAATATATAACTGAAATGGGCTTAATGTTTCAGGAACGTGTCGTTTAGTTCACTGTATCAGTAGCTGGTTTGCTGGTGTATTTTCTATAATGTCCCACAAAGTAAATACATGTCACTGATTCTGACAGTAGAACACACTCCCTTTCCTGGATAACATACTGAAAAGCATATACTTTATTGTCAGAATGATGGTACAATGCCAAACAAGCTCTATACTACTCGAAATTGGATATATTTTAGCCATTATCAGCTTAAGTTGCCAACATCCTGTAAAAAACAGAACTAAAATGAAGGTCTTTCCATCCACATTCTTGCAATTGCCCTACTTTTCTCTTTTCCCCAAGCTAATTAGCTAAGGTTTCTCATACCCAGCCTCTTATTAATTTCTTTCCCTTCTTGTCATTTTAGACAAGAAACACACACACAAAAAAAGAACAAAAAAGACATCTCCATGTAAGTATATTTATGTACCTTTTTAAAAAAAAACTTGAGAAAGTAAACCTACCAAATCAGACAATAGTCTGTGAAAAATATAGTTATAAGAATTAAGGAACTAAAAATTTCTTGACCTCCCCAAAAAATNTTCTCATACCCAGCCTCTTATTAATTTCTTTCCCTTCTTGTCATTTTAGACAAGAAACACACACACAAAAAAAGAACAAAAAAGACATCTCCATGTAAGTATATTTATGTACCTTTTTAAAAAAAAACTTGAGAAAGTAAACCTACCAAATCAGACAATAGTCTGTGAAAAATATAGTTATAAGAATTAAGGAACTAAAAATTTCTTTTCCTCCCCAAAAAATATTAGGTACCACAAACACTGACTACAATAACAATGACCTTATTTGTTGTAAACACAATATATGTTAAAAACCAGAAAGTAAGTCATGTAAGACTGCTCTGCTTTTGAAAAAAAAAAAGCAATATAAACTACTTCAATTAGTGTATCCTTAACTCAGCATCAAGTTTTCAAAGAGTACTTAAAGCTAACAGTTCAACAGTGGGAAAACTGGCTTCCTGTATTAGACTTTTTCTCTAAACAGTTTTTCTTTTCATCAGTATAACTTTTAGTATCCATGAAAGTTTTATAAGCAGTTCGTTCATATTCTGTATTTTATTATATGTTATTTATCTGTTGCTGTATGTTAAGTCACTTGCAAACACATTTCCACTTTCTGTGAACACTTTCTCAAATCACTGTACTGTACAATCTACTAAAGCTCCTGTGTAATTTATTTTTCTTCTCAAAACTCTTTTATTTCCAAAAATTCTTTTATCCATATGGTCCTCCAAAAAGAGTATTACTGGAAAAGTCACTTTTCTCTGCATTTAGATGCTGGCAGTTAAAGAAGGCTTTTAAAATAATCAAGACTTTGAATAGTAAGATTGCTTATTTTTGTGCACCGTCCCTTTACCCAAATAATCAGAAAAACTAACAGGCTTCTCGCTCTGAAGATGCATGCTGCATGCACTTGTGCACTCAGGAGCACAGTTACACAGTAAGTAAACATTGATGTAATACCTCATTGTTCTGTAAAGTTAAAAAGTTAATATTGTTTCTTAGGATGAACATTTACCAATGCACAGATCACTGTCTTGATGGTAAACATGCTTTGGAATAGATTAGCAAATTCAGATTAATATGAAAAGCTCTTTTCAATAACTCAGATTTACACATTTTTAGTTCACTGTGTGTCTATGCATGTGAAAGTCCAAGCTCCTTCATGAGAACTTAATTTGATAAACAGAAAATTCATTTCCAAGGAAATTTTAATAGGTTAAAAAAAAAAAATCAGATACTAACATTCCACATGGCAGATAATTGTTTTCAAGAAGTTATTTTGGAATAAAAAGCACAGTTGGACTCAGTATATTGACCAGACTATTGATAGGAATGTAATAAACAGATTGCCAGAAGTCTCTTCATAAGCAGTTGAAGCCCTGAGAACCAAATTGGTGCAGTATGCAATTCAGAATCACACGTCAAATGGTACAGAACAAAGAAAACCAATGTAGTATCAGAAAGGTAGCAGGAAAATTAGATGAGAACAACTACTGAAATGCAGCGACCAGATATTACTAATAAGGGTGATTAGTATTAAAGATTCATTGATTGCTATGGCCTATGCACCCAAGCCTAAAAACTTCAATAAAGCAGAGGTGACAGGGATCCTATCTATACTTACATAATATAGTCAGGTTCTGTTTCTACTGCAAGTTTACACACCAAATGTGATACAAACTCAAAAGTTACACAGGCAGACCACAAACTTATGTATCTACCTTCCGAAAAGTCACCCTTTCTAATATTTAGTCATGTCATTTTTGTCAACTCCAGTGCTCACTTTGGCAGACTATATAGCATTCCACTAGACCAAGTTTCATATATTTTCTACAAAATGTACTAACAGAAGGCTATCTAACAGCGGCTCAAGTTTTATTGTCTGTGGATTATTGCCTTCCCGCACAAAACAGGCAATAACCTACTGCTGAATGAGCCATGTATTAAAAAGAAAAATTTGTGCATGCTATACGTAAGTCACATATAGTATTAACACTAGCAGCATTGCAAAACAAAGCGTTCAAAACTAGGAAAGCACTAGACAGAACAATTATGTGATCAAATGCTATTTTTTCCCCCTCAGAATCTTATGGATCAATCAATTATGAGATGTATAGCCTTTAAACTTTAACACAAAAAACTTCTCACTGCTCTGAAGGCTTCTATATGACATACATTCTAGTGCTCTTGGAAAAGGGAGTCATTACACATATCAAGATGAAAATATAAAATTTTACAGATACGATAGTTAAACACTAAATGTATAATCTCAACATCTCCATAAATTGTTTGGCTGATTTGACGTATCCAAAATCTAATTCTCCAAACTTCTCTGTATAGCACTTCTAATAATCAATGAACTGCAGCTTTGTCTTCAACTGGAGCTGTTAGTGCTCTCTCCTATGGCAAAAGAAGATCACATCAAGTGCCTAAATTTTGGCAACGCTTAAAAATGCTTATTAGTGATCAACTATAAAAACATCTTCATTAGATGCTTATTTCTATAGCATCCACCACGCAAGAACTCCCAGAGAGACCAAGCGGACTTTTCTTCTACAGAAGAGTTTATAAGGGTCTTGGGTATCTCAAGTCTTCTTAGTTATCTTATCTTCAGTCTCAAATGAGCTGATTTGATCCTCTTTGAAAAACAGCAGTTCTCCCTTTAGGTCTCACACTTCTAATTATTGTACATGGAGAAACAGATCTAGTCGCATTTCTTCTTTTGTGTCTTGATATTATAGGAAAAAGCTAGCATTTGCTGAACATTCAAAGAAATCAGCTACCCACAAATCCACCAAGCATGTTTTAAAACCTTCATTTAATTTGTGGCAGCTTGACAGTAGTATGCCAGTCATTACAACCCTGTGAAACCCTTCGGCAGCTGGGAAAATCATCCTCTCTAAGCTGCTCATTATGTTGCTTTGCAAACTAGAGCACTTCCACACAAGCCACTGAGTGGCTGTTACCTTGCAAACATGTAAAAAGTCTCTTCTTAAATCTGAAAAAAAAAAAATAAATGGAAGCAATTAAATGCTCCTAGCAACATTCCCTCTCTGACAAATCATTCAGATGTGTTTGCTAAAAATTTTCCACAATCATCTACTTTAATAAAATAAAAGACAATATTTAAGTTATACTTCAATTTTAGGTGGGTTTTTTTGTTTGCTTTGGTTTTGGGGTTTGTTTGGCTTTTTTTGTAACAGAACTTAACATTATGCCTTCAAAATATGAAGCTATAGTACTGTGGACAAAGTACATTTAATTGGAACCCATCAATAGATGGTATGTCCATATGGTATTTCTGTGTGTTATCAGATGCAAACAAAGAAAGGCTTTGTAATTTTTATTTATTTATTTTTAAAGGATCATACAGTTACTGTTAAAGTAAGAAAGAATGTGTGAGAAGCCAGCTATGGCAACTGATGATGGAAGACACTGTGAGGTTTGGTTGGTTTTTTAAAACACTAGATTAACATACAACCAAAACTCACCCAGTGAGAAACAGCACTATTTCTTCTGGGATTGAAGATATTATTAACCATTTTGCATCATAAATAAAAATAAGTTACAGTGTTAAGTTTCAAAGAGGTTGTTAAAAGCTTGAGAGACACACATTTAGATGAAATTTTCTGTTTCAAAAGCAGATCAGCAAATAAAAGGCAGGGATAGTCTCACCAGAATTAGCTTTAGAGAATGCTGTGACAGAATCAGCAAAGTCACTGTTCTCATAATTTGGAACACATGGAAACAAATGTATTTAAATTCCAGACCTCAGCTTAGAATCCAGTACCCACATGCATGGCTAGCATCTTAAGCAGCAAATCAATACAGCTCTTGACACAGAAAGCTAAGGGAGACTAAAGTCACAGTCCAGCTTCATTTCATCTGCAGTCCAGAATATATTTTCTTCATTTTTTTCAGTCTTCTAAAGTATCTTTACTTGAATGGAAAAGATAAAACAATGAAAAACGGTTAATTCCTTAAATACCTACCCCAAAATACTTGGCCTTGAGAAACAGTCTGAAAGCTCTAAACCACTGCACTATGAACTTTTATTTATTTTATCAGATGTGAATTGTGTATTCAAAAAGCAATGTCTGTCCTTGAAGTCTTGATTCTGGATAACTGTGTTTGTTTTGGGTGTTCCTTAAATATAGATCTGTGTATTTAATAACTCAAACTCTAGGTAATTAGGAATCATATGACAAAGAAGACAGAATTACTGAATGCCGCCTTTGCTTCAGTCTTCAATGCTAAGGGTGTGTCCCACCCTCTTGACACGCGCCCTTTAGATATTTATAAGCATTGATCAGATCCCCTCTCAGTCTTTTCTCCAGGCTAAACAGACCCAGCTCTCTCAGCCTTTCTTCGTAAGAGAGATGCTCCACTCCCCTAATCATGTTTGGACTCTCTCCAGTAGTTCCCTGTCTCTCTTGAACTGGGGAGCCCAGAACTGGATACAGTACTCCAGATTCAGCCCCACAAGGGCAGAGTACAGGGGGAGGATCACCTCCCTCGACCTGCTGGCCACACTCTTCTTAATGCACCCCAGGATGCCATTGGCCTTC
>VZSC01011165.1:69909-85821 GCA_013398225.1 Steatornis caripensis
TCACTGTGCGCTCATGAAATACATATCCTTAGTTTCTATGCCTATTCTAACACTTTAAGCCCCCATCGTACCATACACTTTACAGTCCTTAGGTTCTTTACAGACTCATTTTTCATTCTTATCGAATTTTTAAAGCTAGAAAGATAGAAGGATTGTGGTTCTAAATTAATAGCTTGCTTAAATTATTCTTCATATACTACAGGAATATAGTTTAAGGTATTGATACCGAAGCAAGTGCTCTTCATATTGGCACAGTTATATATACAGATGAAGTTAACAGTGGAAAGAATAGCAGACTTCATTTTACAGCAAGAGAGAAGGCTTCTGCTTTACTGCAAATATTTGGAATAGAATCTTATTAAACACATAATCACTTCCAGAATGACGACTGAAATTTCAGGTTTTGTTGCAATTGCCTTTTACTATTCCATATTGCAAAGCAGCCAACTTTCAAACTTTCCCAACCTCCTTTTTCCTGTATACGGATAGGCAGCTGCGTTTAAAACTCTTGAAATATTTCTAGTCAAATATAGCAAATTTGAGTTGTCTATACATTTTTAGTTTAAAGGTAGTTGAGAGGACAGGATGGTGCTCTGACATCTTCCAATGCACTGTTGCTGCAAAGCAAGATAATAGGTATTCCAGCCAGGACCCACGGAAGAGGGATGATGACTTCCTCACAATCAGGGACCAAAGTCTTCATCAGGGACCTCTCATCCAGTGCAAAGCTCCTGCTGATCCTAGCCTAGAGCAGTTCACATCAATATTTCACCTTGCCGTGGGATTGCAGAGCCTCACGTCTTTAACTAGAAGGTATCTGGTAACTGAGAATTTCAGCGCACTACAGCATGTGCCCTTCTGTAGCAGTCTGGATTATCTACAGCTTCAATCTTCTTTGCTCTCTTTTCCTTAAAAGGAAAGCAGCATCCTATACAGACTTTACTGAACAGGATATTTTAAATAGCCTTGTAAGCATTTAATGCGTAATTAAGAAAATCCCACTTCAATTTAGTTTAGAAATCAAGGCTCAAAATACAAACCACAGTGAATATCTCCGTGGATGGCTTGAGATATTCCTCTTATTGTGTTCTGGTCACTTCAGCACCTGCAACTATGGAGAACCAGTTAAAGACATTACCACAAAACTATTTCTACACTTACTAAGAGGAATTTGGCATAATTCCCATACAAGTTAACAGATGTGCATTTGTGTGCAGACAGTACACTAGGAATTACCTCACCAGTCTCAAAACAATGTTTGAACTTCACAGCAAATGTCCTGAGGGGCAGGAAGAGGCTATGGAAAATTAAAGGTCCAATTCATTAGTCAGTAGCTCACACAGAAAGTCTGGTATTAAGAAATTAAGTTCTCTATTTATAAGCTTGCTTAGCGAACTTGACAGGCTTCAGGCTCTGGAACAAACTGGCCAATGACTTTTAAGATCGTACAGTGCAAGAGGATCCTGTTGTAACAGGGAAGTGTTTACTGGAGCTTTTAAATTAGTGACTTATAAAACTCTGCTCATTTCTTGGTTTTGTACTGAATCAATGAAATAAAATACAGTAGATGAGACTACTACTAAAAAAATATTTTATACAGAGCAGATATAAGAAAGGACTCTACCACATCTGTTCAATACAAACACCCTCACTTTTGCTATACAACAGCCTAAGTCAGAACAGCAGTGGGCAAATTATTCCATATTCTTATGACTCAATCTTTCAGATAGACACAATTCTACAAAATCCTTCACAGTCACATGTGGCATGATAACATCCAAGTCTCAATATAAGCAATTAAAAAAGGCTGGTAAACTTTGACCAATTCAGATTGTGAAGTAATTAAAACACAACAACAACTAAAACCAAATCAAAACAACAAAACACTCAGAAATACACCATGGGTTGACTAAAGGAGAGGCCAAGCAGGAAGAAAAACAAGTGGTCCAACAGCTGCAGTTCCAAGGTATCATCACAGATTATCTTAACTGAAGCCAGTTATATAAATCCTGTCCATTGAACAACAATGAAAATCAGTATCTCAACCTATGAAGTACTCCACCCACAGTATATAACCCACAACACATTTTCTCAGCAGAAGTCAGATACCCAGCCTGTCATGGTTTAAGGCTGGGCTGGCTATTAAACAGATGACAGATGCTCTCTGTTAACCCTTACAGGAAGGGAGGCTTATGGGTTGGAAAAATTAATACAGTTTTAATGGAACAGTAACAATAAAATGCATAATATCAATGGGAAAAAATGGAATATATACAAATATATAGAAACCAAATATCACACTCGCCCGATGATGACAATCATCTCACCCAGACACTGCAGGGCAGGCCCTGGGAAAGTTCCAGACTGGACCCAGCAGCAGATGGGAACTGGGTTCAGGAACGCATGGATTGGGATTGAAGGCAGAAGAAATGGACAGAGTCCTCCTTGGATGCTGGCCATAGAAGAAGAGAGCTTGACCCTCATGATCCCTCAGATTTATACTGAATATGATGCATATGGGATGGAATACTCTGGTCAGGTTTGGGTTACCTGTCCGGCCCACTCCTTCCCGCAGTAGGGTCGCAGGTGTGACCCCTTCTCCATCGTTTCATTTCAGGCGCATATGAAGTTTAGCAGAGCCAAGCTTGGTTTCCATAGGAATAAGTATAAGCAAGAGCCTTTCTGCATACCATTCCTACTGTTACTCCAGCAATAACTATAAACATCGAGACTTATCACTCATCAGACAGACACTGTTTGAACAACATGCTGTGAATTTCAGAGAGTGCAGTCTCTTAGAAGAGACTTAACTGAAAAGAAAAACTCTTAGAAAGGAAAATGGTTCTGTCCTAGCTCAAACCAGGATACAGCCTTTCTTGCATCTTATTGCTGGAAGTGCAATAATTACTGTGAAGGGACGTTTTTACATGCTGCCTTTTTTTGCTGTCTGAATTATTTTCTGCAGACAACTAAAATGAAATACAGCAAGCAACATATACATTTCAGGTAGCACTTAGCCCAAGATGTAAAAGTAGGAAAAAATATTAACTTCTAAAGTATGTATATTCTGAATATTTTGAACTTGATTTAAGTTCATAAAAGTAAGATTACCAGTACTACTATTATTAGATCTAGGAGACTGCTCAAATCCAAAGGATATTACATAAATCCAAAGGATATTTTACATATCAGCAGGTGTCATCTCTATTTCATGCATCCAGTAGTAGTCCAGAGAATAATTTTTTATTTTTTTATATATATATTATATATTCATATATGAATGAACAGACTTTTGAAATGCAATCTTACCCCCACAATTTTTTAACTACTTTTAAAAGTGTGAATGCAACAAAATAAATTAAGACACCAATTTTCACAAATTTACATACTAAACACTATCAAGGCTGTTGAGAGGTAAGACCTACGGGATAGAGTCCTGTGCAGTGTTTTAAGGACAGTTCAGCAGATGGCATCCTTGTCACACTTCCAATGCCTATTGTGCTTCTGGAAATCAGTTCTGTGCCAATCTGCAATCAAGGGTTTTCAATGCACATTGAGTTCAGTGGTTAAGTTCTCTTCTTCAACGGCATTAACCAACAAGCATTCCTGACATAAGCCACAAAATAAACACAGACTTTCTTAAACCTTCACAAATACTCCCTACAGCTTTAATTATCTGAAGAGACAGAGTATGGTCTCTTGCCAAGATGTTCACTGCTAATTCCATGGGCTGTTCAACAACAGCATTTCAGGGTCGGAAGTCACCTCCACTTATTTTTATGCCAAACTGCTTTTTAAAACACTTTAAGACCATGAGATAGAAGGTAATATGTGAGTATAAGATTTTGAAATCTTTAAGCATGTGAATAGTGATCTGAAAACCAAGTGAAGCTGAGACCCTAGTGAGGCTAACATAAAAAGCCTTTTTACAGAAATTGTACAGAAGTAAGTGTCTTGCTGACCTGGGACCCCACGCTTAGGTTGTACAATTACCCTCCATCCTTTTCATAGAATGCCAGAACAGCAGGGGTTGGAAGGGCCCTCTGGAGATCATCTAATCCAATACCCTGCTAAAGGAGGTTCACCTAGAGCAGGTTGCACAGGAATGCATCCCGATGGGTTTTGAATCTCTCCAGAGAAGGAGACTCCACAGCCTCTCTGGGCAGCCTGTGCCAGGGTTCTGCCACCCTCACAGTAAAGAAGTTTTTCCTCATGTTCAGAGGAAATGCTTTTCCACTATGCCTTATCCTCCTGCTCCATTTTAACTTTGTACCATGATGGCATTTCTCAAATGCCTTTTTATCTTTCAACTATTGATTTATTAGCTACCCACTGAGCTTGTTTCACCTGTGAACAAGATGCAGATAATGAAAATGTCTAGAAACTAAAGTATATGTGTACTTTGGTACTTTCACCATACCAATTCTTACTTACAGACTGACACATCAAAAAGCCCTACCACAATAAACCGAGAGCAAATAAACAGCCACAGGAAACGCCAGGAGAATAAGAGTGACAAACACTGAACAACTAGTTACCACTCTAAACACTTCTTCCCCTCCCCAGTTCAACAGAGACAGGGAACTGCTGGAGAAAGTCCAGCAGAGGACAAAAAAGACGATGAGGGGAATGGAGCATCTCTCTTATGAGGAAAGGCTGAGGGACCTGGGTCTGTTTAGCTTGGAGAACAGAAGACTGAGAGGGGACCTCATCAATGCTTATAAATATCTAAAGGGCACGTGTGAAGGGGATGGGGCCACACTCTTTTCGGTGGTGCCCAGCGACAGGACAAGGGGCAACAGGCACAAACTGGAACACAGGCAGTTCCCTCTGAAAATGAGGAAGAACTTCTTTACTGTGAGGGGGACAGAACACTGGAACAGGCTTCCCAGAGAGGCAGTGGAGTCTCCTTCTCCGGAGATTCAAAACCCACTGGGATGTGATCCTGTGCAACCTGCTCTAGGCGAACCTGCTTTAACAGGGGGGTTGGACTAGATGATCTCCAGAGGTCTCTTCTAATCCCTACCATTCTATGATTCTATGATTCAAAATTTACATAAAAGGTTAACTTTCCAAAGTCACATGAAGAAGTGGTTTATGATGATGTATTTAAACAACGAAGTATTTTGAAAATGTATTTTGAAAAGGTACATTCTCAGACTGCTCTGCTGAACAAAAGCTGAATATCTAAAATCATAGGTACAAGACGTCACAGTAAAATGAATTGTATGAACATATCCCATATGTTGTCCGAAAAGCCAAAAGCTGCTGCGGCAGACACCTGGCTTTCTGTGGCTTTCTTCCATGAACTCTCAGCAAGTCAGCTACAATGGTATTTTTAACGTGTCTGTATTTGTGCTTCCCCATAGTCATAAGAAACGCAGAGAAATTGTTTGCAGTTCTCTTCAAAGATTTTACTCGCTTCAAAGATTTTCAGCAGGTTCATTACATCTACTAGATTGAACATGATTAGGTGTAGATTTAATCTAGTTTAACCTAATAGATTTAATTTACACTATTTAATATCGTCTAGTATAATGCATTGTAGTTGATCAAACTGGTATTCGGTCAACCTGCTATTTCAGTTTCCTGGAGGATTCACTGAAATTGGTAATTTCCAGCCAGAAAAATACAATCAAAATATACCAAAGGATAAAGTTTACCTTATTATTTACTATGCAAGATTTGGGTACATCTATGGGCATGCGTACAAAGGTAAGACTAAACATCGCAAGTGCACACCATCAGCTTTTTTCTAAACAGCTCTTTTTTTCAGTTGGCATTCTTTTCCATTTGAAGGAGGCCTACTGATTTGTGTCTCTTAAAATGCATAGCTCCTTATGCAAGAGGATTAATTACTGCTATTTCATAGGCATACTTCTTACAGGAACAGTAGTTCTTATATGCTCCAAATTTTCTTCCCAGTAATATGGAAGACTATGCTCTTCTCTTTATTTATAACTCAATTAAATGAAATTTGAATTCAGATTTAATCTCACAGCTGTGAAGCTATGAAACCCTAACCTGAATGTAGCCCAGGCTGTTACTTAACACATGAAATTTCAAACCAAAGAAAAACTTGGAAACAGGTTTAAGATAGAATTGATGACTTGTGCTTAATGAGAAAAATAGACAACCTACAGACATAGAAATGTCTAAAAAAAAAAAGAATCTAGAAATAACTCTCACACATTTTAAATAGAAAAGTATCTTAACCTTTTAATGATTTACTATGCTAGTGTAGCATTAATTTTTAATTTGCAGGAATATTTTACTGCTTACAGTAGCTTTTCTTTCGTGAAAAATTTTCCTCTGAAAATTACTCCAAAAAATAACCTATACTGCCAGCGTTATGAAAGGAGTTTCCTTCATTAATTCAAAATAAATACGAAAAATATACAAGAAATGTGCGACCCAATCTTATTTCTTTGCACATTACAGACCCTGATAGCAAGAGGCCTTTGCAGTTGACTGGCTGTTCAATGACCTTATTTTTCTACTGTACTGTACACATAGTACTGCACTATTATGAGGGATGACATCCTTTTTATTATATTTCATAAAACCAAACAAACCCAACTGTTAATGTTCCACACCACCCCTGCCAAAAAAGACAGAAATTCATTGCCACCTCAGAGACATATTAGTTATAAATAAAAAAAACTTGTTTCCAGTAATTGCAATGATCACTAGCAATGTCTTTCCTAAACATTAAGATCATAATTTCCTTTACATTTTTATTGAACAGGATTGATAAAAAAGACGTAATGCGACTATGTTTCACAGTATTATTTTCACATTCTACATCCAACAGGATTCAGTGTTTGCTCCTCAGCAGATTAGAAGTTTCCCAATAGCTCAGTTGGGATGTGTGGAAGTTTGACCTGCCTGATGAGACAACTGTTTCCAAAGAAAAACACAACAGGAAATAGCCCACTGGCAAAAGCACTAAAATCACCTAAACAGATAAAAAAAAGTCTTTATACTTTTGTTATTTTACCTACTACTGTTTCTATGTTGCTCCTCTTTGTACTCTGTGTAAAACAACAACAACAAAAACCAGTAACAAAAAACCCCAAACAAAACCCCTAACCAAACAACAACCCACAATTATTTCCTCCTCTTTAGCTTGGCTTGTAACAAAAGTATTTTGCAGGCTAACAGACACTGAAGCCTTCTAAGCACTGTGATCCTACCTAAAGGGTTACAGAGAAGGTAAGGAAAATTAACAAATCCAATTTTTGACATATTAAGTGACACATTAAGAGGCCAGATCTAAAGTCATAGCTGAAATGTGAAGACAAAAGAGAAAAGAGATTTCAGTTTGGAAACATTCTAAAGTTTCATTTTGTGTCCCAGGTCAATACTGAAGTGTTATTTAACAAGTCTGTATGGACCGCACTAATTTTCTTCATCATCTATAAATGTCATAAATTCCAATTTCCCTCTACCAATTATCAATTATTATCACGTCACAAAGCCCCCAAAGAGATAAAAAAAATCATTAAAATATATGGATCCCCAAAAGCAAAAATCTCATTGATACAATAAATGAGTTAGATAGAAACCCAAAGAACTGATTAAAAAGTGAAATCAGAACTTTCAAAAAGTTATTTTTATGCTATATATTAGTGGTCACAATTCAATTTAAGATAAATAGGAGGCAATCAGTAGTATAGCATCCAAGTGCTATAGCATGCATTTCTTTCAACTGCCAAAGACAATTTTGATACTGTCTGGCAGATTTTACTGATATGTAATTTTTTCTGTAAGATTAAAACCAGTGACTCTCTCCCTCCTCCAATAAGACACAACTACAAAAGTCCTTCTCCTCCCTCACAGGACAGGAAATGAGCCACTATTTTCAACACTTCCAATATATAGACTAAAATACAAGACATTGGTGGTTTTTAGAGGTTGAATGATGGAATCAGGAGATAATTAGTGAAGTGTACACCTCAAGAGCTGCAAAAGACGACATCAAGCATTCATGTTTTATGAACTGAGTTGTCCTTTTGAAGGGTTATTAATCATGCCTACACAGGGCCAACGGAGCTAATGACTCAGGTCCTCTCAGTTAAACTCTATGGACAGGGAATGCATACCAATGCCTGGTTTGAAACAGATCAGCAGATTAGCTTTTGAACACTATCTCATCTAAGCTTGGTCTGCTATGGCACACTTCATGGAAAAACAGAAAAAGAAGGAACCTCTTCCTCAGAAAAACACAGAATGCATTAATTACCCACAAACCTAACCTATGCACCTGCTGCTTTGCAACACAAAACAACAAAAAACCCCAACACAACACAAGACCCACCAAACCAGAAATAAAACCATGTCTGTTAAAGGCACTACAGCTTGCTTTTTTTTTTTTTTGAACCATCTGAACAGCAGGATGATTTTAGATAACTAAATAGATAACTATGAATTATTGGGCTGGCAGTGTATGTTTTGCATGACTGAACTGGATCAATTTCCTACCAGAAAACAATCAGTGAAAGTATAAATGAATTGACAGTACACAAAGGATAAGATAAAGGAAACTCACACACAGAGGAAAGAGTAATTTCTTTAAAGCAATATCCATAGCTTTCCCGGACACAATATGCTAATATTAGTCTTTGAGAGGGGAAACCAATTATTTTCTTCTGCAGATTATGTAATGCATTTTTATTTATAGCCAAATCAAAAACAGGTGGAAGAAAACAAAAAACCATTTGTTCCTCAGATTCTGATTTCCTCTACTGTCAAAGGTTAAAACTAATGGTATTTTGAAGCAGATAACTGCAACACTTTGAAAGGAGAAAAAAAAAAGCAAAAGAATAGGCATGAAACATAAAGAAAGTACAGATCACAGAAATCAAGAATCTTAAAAATTTAAACTAGTCTCACTATCTAGCAAAAGTTATACAACTAGGACACTCAATAGTTTGAACTTGTGCCAGCTGGTGTGCACCTTAGCTCATGGTCATGCTGAGATTGTTGGTATGAGAACTACAATGGAGCAGAGCTACCTGCTGTCTTGGTGGGTGGTCATACAGAGGACATTAGTACTACTGCAGTCAAATTAAAAAAAAAGAGTTATTTCCACAGTCACATATCAGGAGAGGAAAAAGAGAATGCTACGACAGTGCAAAACAGTCCTAATCCATGGTAGTATCTGGAGGACAAATAATTCCCCAAACCAGGAGAAATACACGACTATCACTTAAATGCTGAAGAAGGGGAAGCTAAGAAAAATCTGGGTATGAAGAAATGCTGCAAAAAACCCCCAACAACCAGCATGTCACTGAATGTCTCATTACACAAAAACAGTGTCTGAACATAAAGAGAACTGATACTACGAGCACTACTGTAATACCGTGCAGATTTGTTCCTCCTGTTGTCACTGTGTATTCTTTGCACAATGCAATGAGAGGGATTTATTTTAAAATGGATGAACTGCTCACTACATCTCCCTGTACTTAATTCTTCTGACTGATTTATAGCTTCTCCGTGGTAAGAAATGAGATGCAGACCAGCGTACAATCAGGCAAGTTTGGTATCTGGCAAGACTGATAAGATGTGAAAATGCAATGAATTCCAGCAGATTTTCTAAAAGCATATATTTGAAGTTACTATCCCTAAACTTAACCATCTCTAAAGAGAGGCACAATGTGCACACTGAAATCTGACAAAACAGCTTTCTCGTCTCGTGACTTTTACTGTCTCATGACCGATTTTTTTCAGTCCTTTGCAGTGCATTGGAGGTAACAGTGCGGATAACCTATACCACATTAAATGTTCTACAAGAAACTCTCTGGAAACATGCTTGATATGGAAAATGCATTTGCTTTCTTCCAGACAGACACTAGAAGAATTAAAAAACACTAGATGAAAATAATTATTCTGCCTTCTTTAAAATGGGAGCCTCTAAATGAGACTACTTACTTTTTGTGTCTACATTAATCTAGCAAGAAGGCTCAGTATGCTTGCTGCAGAAGTCATGAGAAAATGTGTAATTTGTATTCTTTCATACATCTGTTGCAACACAACTTAAAGCAAAACACATTAGGTCTAACCATTCTATGTTAAGGTACAGAAACACACCAAATAAAACCATGTCCAACCAACAGTTACAGAATGAATACATAAGAGCCATCATCGAAAAGTAAAGTAAGCTTCAAATAACAACTTTAGTAAGTAAGACTTTACTGTGGAATTTCCTCATGAGGGAGTTCGGTCTGGGAAGGTTAAAATCAAATGCAATTTCCCTCACAGCATGATATTGTTACAATCTTGCCAGCTTCACTGCTAGATTTTGGAAAAATGAACAAACTCATGACTAAGCAGCAGTACTTTTGGCAATACTTATCAGGAGTAAGGATAAAATCAGTTCAGTTTTATCTTGATAAAGTTTCCCTCTCTCAGTAAATGCCTTGCATTTACCAGCATCCTAATGCTTTGAAATATGTTTGTCATTAAAACAAAGTTAATTCAGGACTAAGACATATCTCCAAACCCAATCTTCAGGAAACAAAAATGTCCACTGATAAATATGACAGCCTTAGGAAGCACCCAGAGTGTTCATAAAGAGATTTAATAGTTTCCCCTTCCTCCAAAAATGTTTTTTTTTCTTTTGTTCCAATTCCATTATGAAGCTTTAAAGAAGCTCCTGTTGCACACAGCACTCAGATTGCCAAAACATTTGTGATTTCATGACATACTGGAATTACTTTGTCTAAACACACTGGAGTTCCTCCACTGCCGCCTGCTCATTTATACAATTCAGGGTCACAGAATTAGAACAGACCTCTTGTGGTCATCTGTGAAACCCCTGCTCAAAGCAGGGCAAACTTTAACATTCAGTGACATTGCTTAATGGCAAAACATAGTAAAATTAAGTGCATAACTTCACTTGCCCATAGTGATTTTAATTTTTTTTCCTTTTCTTTTCCCTTTTAATGATTGAGATTTCCCCAATCGTGACTTGTCACCTTTGCCTCCTAGTTTTCTACTGTACACATCTAAGAAGAATCCAGGTCTAACTTCTCTACAACCATGAAACATTTAGGGAGTGGAAGGCTGCAATTAGATCTACCCCAAGCTTTGTCTTCTCTTTTAATCTTTTCTAAACAAAACCAGTTTCCTCAGTCTCTTCTCCTCTCATATGCCACAGCTCCTAAATATGTTTGTTGACTTGTGCTAGTCTCAAGTTTAACAGTACACGCCTTATACTAGGGGGCTGAAAACAGGTTTCTGGGTACAGTCCCACATGCCCAGCAGATGAGAATAATCATCCCTGCTCATCTATAGGCTGCAGTCCTGCTAATAGAAATCAACATGCAGTTCATCTTCACTGCTGCTAGGGTGGTCCACTGACCCCTGTCCAGCCAGTCTTTCCCACAAAGCTGCTCCTGACTCAACTGGCCAGCCTGTAGCCTGAGCAGTGGATTATTCCAGCCCAGTGGCAGGACTTTGCGTTTGTCTTGGTTGAACATCAGGAAGTTCCTGTCATCCTATTCCCCCATCTAGAGTCGGGTATTAAGGGTTTTATCTCCCTCCAACCTGGTATCACCTGTAAACCTGAGCGAAGCAGAGCACATCCCATTGTCCTGGTCACAGGCAAGGACGTAACCAGGATTGCCTCCGGCATCAGCCTCTGCACCATGCCACTGGCAGCTGGCCAGTTAGACTCCGAACCAATGAAGAGACACAGAATCACACCTTTGAAGCGTGTGGTCTTCTCAGCTCTTTCCCTCACCTTGCAGTCCACCTCTCTAATCCAAATTACCTCATGTGCCTGCAAGAATGGAAAGGCAGAGCACTGAAAGCTGTGCTACGCTTCTGTATGTGACTAGGTTCCCATATGATAACTGAGTGATCTTAGAGTTACTTGAAGATTTATAAATTCTATTACAAGCACCAATACAGCTAATTACTGTTGTAATGCAAAACAGTAAGCTAGAGATCTTCTGTCTTTTGATGTCAGTTTTATATAATCTAGTTTTTATGCTCACCAATATTCTACTTTAGCATTATTTAATTATTGAAGGCTGAGGGCCTAACACTTAAAATGAGACCATTACCTAATGCCACACATAGTATCTAAGGGCCTGGCACAAAACAAATTTGGCAACTAAATTAGATTTGCAAATTTCAATTTAAGTAACGTTTACATAAGGTCATAGTGAAAGCTTGAATGGACTCTAAAAATACATAGAAATCATGTACCTATTGCTCAGAAATAATTCTATTGTTCAACTTAACTGCCCGCTTACTTGGCATCAGCATTTTCTTCTCATCAAATTCTCTGTTCTTAACATTTAGGTCACAGTCATTTTTGGTGTGCTGACTACTCTGTAAAAGCTGCAAACACTTTAAAGTAAGGGGATTAAGTATAAGAAAAAAAACAACACAGAATTTCTACCAAATTACCTATTCCTCCACTTGTCCCCATTCAAATTTAAATTCATATCAAGAAACAGAAGAATCTCCAAACGCCAGGACTAACAACTGAAATTTCAATATATAACTAAACAATTTCATATATATATATATATATATATATATATATATAACTAAACAATTCCTTTTTTCTTTGTATGAAATGTATTACTACACAAGTTTAATACATTTTTGTATTTGCCTTTTTAAACATTTTGGCCTGCTTATGACTTTTTGGAGCTTATTTCTTATTCTCTACTTTACATACCCCTAAACCAGACAATTCCCATCCTGAAAGGAAAGCTCCTATCTCTAATCTGATCTTGTATGTATAGTAGAACATTTGCTTGATTTTCCTGTTCTCTAATACACAGTATTAATATATTCTATTATTCTAAGTCTCATTGCTTGTAAATTTGCTGTTAATAGCTTCTTCCCACTGCATAGTTTAGAGCCAAAAATCACCATGAGTGTTGGCTTGTCTGCTGCCTAGTCTATGAAGGCTATCCTGTAATTACATTGTTGGAGCCATTCATAAACATCCATTGACAAAATCAGGTAAATGGTGCCACAAAGAAGAAAACATATCTGCTTAGTTTAAACGTATCAGTGTGTTTCTCAAGGGCTTGAAACTACACTGAAATTTGTTATTTAAGATTTGAAACAGAACAGCCTTAAACTTGAACTACAGTCGTGTCAGTAATAACTCCACAGTTTTTTCAGTTTTCTTAATCCTGTACCCTGTGTGAAATAAAATTCATTCAAAGCTTGCTGAAAGTCTTATATTAAACCCTTATAGCAGCAGCTAGAGAGACCATAACTAGCCATGTTCTCCTCAAAAGACAATAGTTTGCCTTTTTAAAATAAAAAAGCTCGATATAAAATTATTTTATAAAAATTATAATAAAAATGTAGTTACATTTGTTAAATTATTAATAGCTGTATACAAACAAAAAAAGTGGCACTGTGTGCTCAGTGATGCATTCACGAAGCAAATCGGTATCACTTCAACGTTCTGGCAATTCAGAAAGTAAATTCTGAACATTGATCAAAAGTTACATCAAAGCACCTCATTAAGGTATCCCCTGAAGTATTTCTGCTTATGCTACACAAAATAAGAAACCACATTCTATGCTTCTTTGTTGTGAATCTCTATACTTGAGACATACTTGCTAGTCTACAAATGTATAAAGTTACTTATTCTTTCTCCTAGTTTTTTAGACTCTTCCAGTCTAAAAATAGCCTTTCCAACAGACAGCATCATGAAGTAAATTGCTGCTACTTCCTTCCCCTCCTATTACTAACACTACATGCTTTCATTGCAGATTAGGAAAGATTTCCTGGTAAATCAATTGATGATATAAATCTTAAGTTTATGAAAGAAGAAAAAAGTTACTGCACAACATCCTTCGAAATTACATTTGCACATGACACCAAGATTAACCAAGTACTTAAGTCATAAAATTCAGAACATCATTTACAGGTATTGACTTACTAGTTTAAAAGCATTAAGAAAGGAATTGATTCACTTACAGATTGATCTCAGGCATAGCTACATTTTTAATATAACACTCAGAAATCGTATGATGAGAGCTGACCAAGAAAACGAGGGTCAAAACTTCCTAAAGAAAATAATTCTCCTTAGAATTACTACATTTTGTCATTAAACTCAAGGTTCAACAGCTTTGTCCAACGATTTAAAGCGATTTACATTACGGAAGTGATGCCTCAAAAGTATTGACTTTGGTGAATAAATCTTTTAATAATTTGACAAAAAAATATGGCAGTCTTAACTCATACTTAAAGAACTAAAATATAAGCTTTTGGGATATCGCTATCCATCTATTAAAAGCAAAAGTGACTTAACAAAAGACACCTTATTTTCCTGAGAACTTTGTCACGTACTGAAAACAAAAGACATGAAGTCCTTCTCCATGGACTATGGTATATTATGCAGTCTGTCCAGCTGGTCAACAGGCTGTCAAGGGGGCTTAAGTCCCAGCCTAACCTCAACGTAAAAAGATGGCCTTTAAGTCCCCTCATCAGCTGATGCAAATCAATACAAATCCTTTGATGATGGTCCATACTGAGGACTTAAGATTAGATGTTTTACAGATTTAGTAAGCAAGAGGACAATAACAAAGCTCTGCCAAAGCAAGAAGAGAAGCAACTTCAGTCTCACTAGCAATCCCAGCTGGTGGTTTCTTACATTTATTAAGAATCCTCATACGTAAAAAAAAAAAAAAACCAAACCAGTCCTAGAGAACATCGTAACAGGACACTTAGTAAATAAATGTAAGCATTACAAGCAGAAAAAAAATTTCCATAAGAACCTAATTTTGGAGTTTTTTAGTGTCTAAATGACACTTATAGAATGGAACTGGGACTTATTTCAGAGAATGGCTACTTCATATGAAAGTCACAGAATGGTTATTTCTAATAAACAGATTTTAGACTGTTCTCCCTCTTACCCTAACCACCTCTATTTTGATGGGGGGTTTGTTTTCATTTTTAGCCAGGATACATGCTTTTGAAATAATGCTAAGAATCAGGCAAAATGCATCTTATATCTTCTTGAAACACATCATCTTCTATATTCTCAACATAACATCCTTGTAAGTTCTTTCCGAATACAGAGAATTTTAAATTTATTTATTTGCACTTCCCCCCCACCATGACTAAAGATTTACTAGGATTGTTTAACCTCAATCAGAACCTCCTTTTCTCTGTGCAACTTCATTAAGACCACTCTCACCTAGATTAAAAAACCCCTTTGTTTTAACTAATATTCTTATATAACACCTTTTTCTCATGCAGAGACATTTTTACAGACTCAAGAGTGATTTTTCTAGCTTGGATGGTAGATATCCTGCTGAATCTTTTCTGGACAAGACATTATTAGTACCACAGCAATGAATCAATATAACTCCACTCAGAGTTCAAGTTTAGAAGAAAAACCAGGAATACTAAACCCTATAAATGAAACAAAAGGTTTGTAAAGACTGTGCTATCATCAATTTTAAAAGGAATCACTGACTATTTCAACAAAATACTATCTGATAGGAAAAATGAAAGAAAAATACAAAATGGATAAAAGATTAAATAACTATCATCTGACAAAGACTTTATGTTAAATAGGTGATTATTACAACAAGGTTAAGTTTCAACTTGCAAGAGTAATACTATTTTCCTTCTTTTATTATAACACAGTACTTTTCTATATTCCATATTGAAAATTTGATTTAAATGTATTTTACTTAAGATATTTATAACATATTAAGATACTCCTGTATGCGTTCAGTAGTACTGTAGGTGTACATCTCGTTCAAGATAAAGTAAACCTAGAACAATACAGAGTAACATAACAAGAATGATCAAAGATTGTGCAGGGAGATTTTGCAATGAGAAAATAAAAACATGATTTTTTAATCATAAGAAGATTATTTAAAAAGATATATATATATAGATGATATAAATATTAAT
>VZSC01011165.1:85956-97814 GCA_013398225.1 Steatornis caripensis
TATAAAAAGGTATCTTTTTAATCATAAAAAGAAAGCTAAACGCTGGGAAGGGTGAAGGCATGGGAGAGGTATAATGTAAGTCTTAATTTCAAGAATGGCGTGAAGATGATGAACAGCTATGAATAACTATTCAGTTTTTCCTCAAGATTTCTCACAGTAAATACAAGGCATTAAATTACTAAAAAAGGAAACATATGCAATTCAAAATTAAACCATCTAACCATTGTCACAAAACACTAGAAAACCTAGATGAGTTTAAACATGGACTAGACAAACTTGCAAAGACAGATCCTCCAAAAAAAAATGTATAAAGATCCAGTATCAGGTTCAGTAAGTCAAAGATTAAGAAGGAACTAGAAAATATATTAGCGAGTATAGTGATGTGTGTTCACTCTTTCCTTATCTTCACTCTCCAAGTACTCATTATTAGCCAATATCAAAGAAAATGGGACTAGATCGATTCTTCTCAGTATTGCTGTTACAGAGTAACAAGTCATAGACAAACTTAACTCTTCCTTACAGATAAGCACCAAGCTATTCAATCAAAAACCACTACAGAATAAAATCCTGAATCATATGTTTCCTTGCAAGTTACCAAAACCTTAGTTGACTTTGAGGGGAAAAAAAAAATATTGCAAGAATTATTTCTCAGCTGCCTTCTGTGAAGTCCTTAAAGGGTTCCAAATGGCTAAAGCAAGATGCTGAGCAATGAAAAGAATACTGTAAAAGTCTACAGCATACTAGTATAAGCAAGTGAAAGTCTCTTTCATGTCGAATCAAAGGTCATTTACTTTACTGGGCTCAGGTTTATGTAGTTTCAGGAAGTGAGGCTGTGAAATTCAGGATTGCAGTCCATATATTACTGTTTCTCAATGCTTAACTGAACTGCATGTTTGTATTACATGCCACTACTGTCTGCAGAGTTCAGACTTGTAACACTTACCTTTCCTATCAGAGCCCTGTGACAACAGCACGACAACCTTCTTAAGTCAAGATGAAACAAGAACATGACAAGAAGTGTTGGCACAATCTATTTTCCCTTCTCTTCCACGTCATTTTGCAGCCAGTTGTCCTCAGCCATCAAGAGATAACTATATTAGAGCTCCATGTCTCTAGCTGATGTTTCAGGAGGAAAACAGTTCCAAGCCAGAGTCTTATACATATGGCCCAAGGCTAGTATTTTTTAGTTGGTTGTATAAATTGAGGAAGATTTCAGCCACGTCAAACTGTGTCCTGCTTCACAAACTAATAACTGCTCCAGTTTGCTCAGCCTGGAAGAACTCACTACACTGTATCAAGACCTGTTTTATTATTGTGGTTTACAATTTGCAGTTGGTTCTGTAATGATAGGGATCAATTTTTGTACAAAAAAGCTCTAACCAGTATATCATGTAAATGTTTTGTTTCCTTCAGATAAGCAAACATTTTGAGGAGACAGAGGTAATTTAAAGCAAGTCAAACATGGTACATCTCTAGCTGGCTTCTATCTCTGTCCTCCTCCACCCACCAAGGAGTGTGCTTCCATAACTTTTCCTTCTAGAAAAGTCAGACATAGTATTTATTAAATTACTTTGAAATGAAAAAAGTTAGACAAGATTGTTGCTAAAGAATTTCCATTATTGGGGTGGTGGTGGTGGGAAAGTCACTATTTTTCCACAAAAGCAATAAAAAAAAATTAAATTAATTTTCATAGATCAGTCCCTGCAAAACACAAACCCTATTCAACAAACCTTTATTTTACATAATAGAACCTTGTTGAGTAAATAGATTTAAATTTCAGAATAGTGTTATAAACTGGAAACAGAACTGAAATCTAAAAAGTGTTTGAAATGAAAATGCAAAAACCTGGGTATTTAAAAAATTTGTCTGAGCATTTAAGTTCAGTTTGCAGTTTCATAAGAAAAAAATCAAACATACAGGATTTGCTTCACGACATAAATATTCACTTTCACAACTTCGAAGAGTTTACAACAACAGCATATTGTCAACAGCTATCATAATTCCCTTAGGTCTGACCTTGCCTCCCACTGAAACTAAGCTGGAAAATCAGTTGGAAATCTCTTTATAAAAAATGAAAAAGGAAAAGAAAAAAGTAGTCATAAAGCCATAACATTATTTAAGCTGCTTCAGAGTAAAATTTAAGAGAAAATAACAGCACAGAAATCTCCTAGAAACACAAGTTTTAAAAATTTAACAGCATTCATTAGTTTAACTACATAAGTACACATTAATAACAGTGGTTAGGCACAGCACCTTAAAAGGGAAAAAAAAAAGAGATGGGGAGGGGAAAAACACCTCACCCTACAGGCTGATTCTATTCACGAGAAATGTCTCATTGTTTCACAGACATCCATTTCCATTACCTTTTCCCTCAAGTAATGATTCCTAGTTGGTGATCTGTGGCAAACACTACCATTTCAGTTTATGTTCGCTCAGAACAGCATTCTGCTGCTAGGTAAGATGCTTTAACTAAAACCAAAGTTACTTTGCTTGCCCCCTGAAATAAATAAATAAAAGATCAAGAAATAGAACCCCTTGCTTTAAGAGATTTAATTCCCCCCTTCCGTCTTTTCACATGACCATTTGAGACATCAAAAGAGTTAGTATTAAAGTTATGCATTAGAAACCATTGCTGCATTCCTGTTCTCCCCTGCCTAGCACTTTTTCTGTCACTGGCTTTTCAAGAAGCAACAACTTTTCTTTCAGAACTCAGTCTCTGTTGATGAAATGGTAAATGGGACATCAGAGTATCAGAGAATCACTGGAATACAGTAATTAGTACCTGTCACCTGACCTGCCTAACTACTTTAACAGCTGTTTATAACATTTGCTGGCAAAATCTCCCATGGCACTAGTTAGAGAGAACCACTGAACCCTTCTGTCCTTCTCCCAAGCCTGAGAGTACTGAAATGGTTTTCTCTTACATGAACTAGAATCTTAAATCCACAAGATTATCTATGCATCTAAAAAAGTTTTTGCCAGCTAGAGACAGCTATGTACAAGCAGTAAGTTGCTGCATCAGTTGGTTTAACAGTACTTAAGCAAAAAAATCTGCATCCCAGTTACAGGTTTCCACAGACCTACTCTATCACAGCTGTGAATAATATGCTATTTGAAACTAAAAGAAACAAGCACTATCCTAGAAAATTTATACTGCATAGGTACAGGTATTCAAGCACTTAACTCTCTCTGGCACTGCTAGAAGTGCAGGGATGTGTCCTTATTAGCATGTCACGAGAAAAACTGATGGTAATGAGGGCTTCAAAAGGCTCTTCAGAAGTCAATTTAGTCTTGTCAGAGATTTACTGAATGTGGTATAATTGCAGAGACTGCCAACACAAGAAGTTGAATGTGATGCATAATAGCTATAGAAATTACAACACCAGGGAAAGAACACAAAAGCAATCAGATTGAAAGGACACAAGGACTAAAATTACAGTGGAAGGGAGCAGAGCAGCCCTATCCCATTCAAAGGGCTTTATCATAATGTCTCATGCTCCCTGTTGGTTGAGTTTGCATGAAGTGTAACAGCCATTATAGTACTGATGAACAGACTGGTTAAAGGAGCTTCCCAATAGTTTACAAATGCTCAAAGCTTACTGGACAACATGGGAATAGTAAGGCCTCTTGGTTTTAATTATATTTTAAAGGGATGTCTGATTCATTTGTATTTTATATGCTGAATTAGGCTGGACCGTTCTCATGATAACAGATATTGAATATGGCCAGCAAGATTGTAAGAATATAACTGGAATCAGATTACTTTAAAGCAACTAGTTGAACCACATCAATTTCTCTTAAGTAGAGATGAAATGCATCATCAGCCAAGTGATGTTTCACAGTTACATCACCCACACACGTTAGGCATTTAAAGAGTGATCTACAAAAGGGGCAGAAACCTTTCCATCCTTCTGTGTTTGTCAAATTATCCAGATATAAGAGCTATTAATTTCATTTCAAACAGACCTTGCAGAAAGGTCATCCGTGCAGTAACAAAAAACCTTCAAGCTACGTAGTTTTCCTTCCTACCCATGGAGCACATGCACATTAGCATCATACTTGCATAAAAACCCAGGAAAAGGGATGCTATCTAATGCAATACTTTTGCTTAAGAAGGAAGCAGTTTTTTACTTATATCCCACCATGAGATACTCAAAAGAATTAGAATGTAACAGGGAAACTAATAATGCCGTATGTTCTCCCCAACTCACCTGATATTGGCAACCAGAAAAAAATATTTCTCCTGAGAAAGATGAAGATGGAGATACTATACAGCTACTTTTGCAATAAACATTAAGGTAGTTAATTCATTTCAATATATATAAAAATGAAGAGTTAAGATCATCTACAATGTTGATACTTACTAAGTTTTCAATCAGTGGCAAACAAAGTACAACAGTCTGAGAAAATAAATCATACACTTCACATAAATCTGTTAGAGATAAATGCCCGTAAGATAGATACCATCTTTACAAAGGGACAGAAACAGCCATCTCTGAGAGGCTTAGGTAACCCAGCTGGAACACTTAATTGGGTTGTAAGCTGCCATTCTGTGGCTGAGAATGCTGAGCAGCTTGCTAACATCTCCTTTCTGTAATAGGCTGTAGTGCGCCTGAGCTTCCTCTGAACCCATATACATGACTCAGGGAGGCTACACAAAGTACTGTTCTAGTCTTTGAATAAAAATCACATTTGAAGTAAGTATTAAGGTAACAGTAATAACTATGCTTAGGAAAACCCTTCCATAATACCTCAGCCTTGTGAATTTAATTTCGTTCCTGTTTTCATTATTTACACATACTATTTTTATTTTACTTTTAATAAATGCATAACTTGTTTATGAAGACTTCACTTGATCTCACTAAGCTCAAACAAAGCTTTGCACAAACGCATGGAATTGGTTTGTTGAGGATTTGTACCATCACCAAATAAGAGCTGCAGTGTAGAGACAGTACAGACTACAGTTAGAAGCTTGGCACCTCTATGGTTAAATTAGGTACTGCTGCCAGCTACCTTCTCCCATTGTCTTGGCTTTCACTAAGTCCCATGCTGTGGGTTTCATAGTCAGAGAAAGGGTCAGACTGCAAAACGAGCAGGCTGAGAAAGAACACAGGAAAAGAAAACTATTTTGCAGTTGAATCAGTTCCTGATCTGGGTCAGTACGCGACTGCACAAACTACAGTGCCATCTGAGAGGGAGAGAATGGCAACTCCCTAAACTGCCAGCAAAATGTTAAGAATGAAGACTTATACTGAAGGACTTGCTTTGCAGACTCCTTTCAGACCTGTGGTTTTTGTTTGTTTTTTTATGGTTTTGTTTTGGGGTTTTGTTTAGTTTTTTGGTTTGCATTCTGACACATCCCCAGCACATTATTGAGCTAATTCCTTCTCTTCCGTAACTGGGCTGTCTTAGGATCTTATCGACTTTTCCATTCACCCACCAATATAACAACAATGTGCTATCATTAAAAAAAATAGCATGTGATTTTTGTTCAGGTGTAACATCTAATCTATCTTTTACTGCTAGATTAGCCAGAAACTACACTCCTTAACAAAAGTACTGACAATAGAGCATTAAAGTACACTTTCCTGAGACAACACTGCCAATTAAGATTTGGTCTTAACTGTTACAATGAACTGTTTCAAATTGCTACAAAAATGAAATAGATAACTAAAGCCTTCTAACCTTCCAAACAATAAGCACCACTGGATACATTACTAAACTCACTCAAAACATTACAGCTAAAAAAAAGTGTAAAAAGTTCAGTATATACCTATATATGCTGTGGCAAGTTCTCTGAGTCATTGCTAGGGATATTTCTGTTCAGATAGGAATGGGAAAACAGGGCTTTATGAAGATGCTTAAGATACCGTGTTTCATGTATGCAGAAAAAGGATCCACTAGACGCATTTGATTACAAATTGGAGTAAGAAGATACAGCGTTCTATCTGGAAAATCAAATTAAAACATAATAATCCAGCCTGATTCGCACTTGGTCCCCAAATCCTAACACACAATATACGAGTGCAATAAGCATTTAAAAAATTCTACATCGGTATCTGTCATGTATTGCAGACCAATTATTTTAAAATTAATACAACAAGGGCATTTCAAATTTTACTTATAAAGCAAGTCAATTTCCAGAAAGCTGAAAATAAAATGGATCTAAGAAACAGACCTGCCCCATGTTCAGATTTCCTTGGGTACAACCTCCTCTCTTTCCATCTGGAAGTCTTCCCTCAACATAAGCTGAAGACTTTGAACAGTTGCGTGAGGCTTCCCACACAACTTCTTGCCCAGGTGAGACAAGGAGACTGACATATACCAGGATCATGAGAAACATCTGTACAGTGTGTGCACTGATTGTGCATTAGCAGCTCATCTAACACAATTCAGGACGTGCAATCCTTGCACTTTCATAGATACATGTCTGGAAATCCCATGTAGAACCACAGGAATTCTGCTTAAGATTGCCTGGAGTCCTCCTCACTACCACAAAAATCTCGCTCAAGTGCTCCTTCACCGAGAAAGACAAACAGCTATCAGAGTTGCATATACTTCTCATAATAGAGCAAATAAACATGGCCTGAAATGACATCAACTAGTTCAAGTGCTTGGAGTAGAAACACACTGATCCTTGGCTGAGTTACTTTTTCCCTTCTCTGCTTGTAGCTGTTGGAGAAAAGTCAACCATCTCAATATCTACTTAAAGTTCCTGTAATTCCTTAGCCTTCCACATACAAAGTGGAGACCAATTTTCGTCCTAAATAATTCTCAGAAAGGGTCATATCTCAACAAATTAGAAAATGCACAGTATTATAGGTAGGGTTTTGCAGGGGCGTGGCTCTTTTGTTTAGATTTTCCATGAACAAATAGTAAATCCTAATACCCACTACTAAAGATATTTAGACTTTTTAACAGTTGATTTTTAAATCAGAATTTCACACCGTATCTACCACCATTGTCCTCAGATTAGTATCACTTTGAGGGCTTTCTTTTGCCAATATAGTACACTAATCTGTTAGCTTTAATAGGAATCCCAGACTCTTACTAATTCATTCTACCATCCTATGAAGCTCAACCTTAAGTTCAATTTTAGAAATTTTACAGCAAATTCATAGTGCATTTTGGTATATTAATGATGTTGAACTTTAAAATTGAACATAGCATACTGCAGAATACTACACAAATTGTAGTTGTATAGCACCAGACTGAAGAAGTTATCTTGCCATTGTTTTTTAACCTATTTGTATTTATCCTTCTATAAAAAATACATAATTAAAAGGACTTAATAACGTAAGAAGCAGCTGTATCTTGAAAGCTTACACAAATGTTACCAGCAGAGATCCTGTGGAACACATAATACAGATGATACACAGCTAAGAGTGATTATCGTGTGGATGATTCTGTAACAGAGTTAAAAAAATACAGCAATGCATGAGTAGGAAATTATTAAATTTTATTACTGTATTATGATACACAATGTTAATCTGTGACTGAGGTTACAGATTACGTAAGAAATCTTGCTGATGAATGATTTAACACTATGGGACCACAGATACAGTATTGTTTGTTATCACAGATGGAGGTTCCAGATAACAGGATTTAAGATTTATAATCTAAGACCGAAGGTAAACAGTTCTGAAATTATAGTCAAATAGGAATCAGAATAGCAGGATCTCACAGGATAACCATCTTTCAGTCTTCAAAGGAGGACTTTTCCAGACAGTATATCAGACTACACTGAAAAAACAAGTATTTGGGTACAGTAGTGGTCCAGTATTCTTGGGGCTAGGAATTACTGCTGGGAAAACGTAAACTTCTCTTGGAGCGCATCAAAACATTTATATGAGTAAGAGGCCAAAGTTTCCTAGCACCATAAATACAAACATCTTATCTAAAAATCCCAATTTAAGATGCGTGTGATTATGTCTGTTAGCACTCCTGTGGAACACTAATAACCAAGTTCAAACACAATCCAACAGCAGCTCTGACACAACAGACACACAACCGTGCAATAACTTTACTGTTGTTCTGAACAAACACAGACACTGTATATCAAATACAAAATAAGACTTAGTTGAACTGCGTATGATAGTATCCACCTAGTTTTATAGAATAGCTGTACTGTCAGCAGGATACACTGGCTGCAGATAGAAGTATAGCTCTTTTCTCAGTCTCCACTCCTGCCTTGCCTAGGTTATGTTTCCTGACACCTCACCAACTTCCTTGGACAGTGCATCTTAAACAACTAACACATTGAATCTAGAAGAAAATAACATTAAATTCTTAAGAAGTTACCAATACTGTTAGTAACTGTACATCAAGCTCTTATTAGTACAACACAAAAGATAGCAGGAAGACTAAAAAGTCATTTTAGAACATGCTCTGCATTTCAGAGCAACAAAATAATCCCAAAGGTGAGATGTGGGATAAAACACATTATATCACTCAGCATTTGCTTTCAAAATACACTTAGTTTTTTACAGATGTGCATAAGAATCCCCTTTTACTGCTCAAATATTATGACCCCTTCTAGATTCTAGATCCTACCAACCAGGGTTTGTATGTATTGACATACATCAGTTTAGTAAATCAATCCCCTTTTACCTGCCTCAGTCTGCTTGTTCAATTCATTATGGTCATCATCAAAAGGAACGCAAGCTAATTCATTACTTTTATAGTTCGTTCTTTTCAATCTGTATTATAGTGGTGAAGAAAATCCTGCAGACTCTCATAATTTGAAATACCCCGAAATAGTATCTTGATGCCTCCCTTAATTACATTTTGGACGTTCTGCAGCCATCGTCATTCCCAGTGAATGATTTTCTTTGTGGTGCATTGTAATCTATGCCTGCTACTCCCTTAATCCAGATTAAATGTCAATAAAATACCATTAGCTAAAACACCAAATCTATGAAAACGTGCCCCAAGCATTCTGAGTCTCACTCCCCTGTGGCTGGTGATACTGCACATGAAGATCTGGCCACGCAGTGGAAATGAGCAGAGTAGCTGCACAGCTGCACCCTTCTCATGATGAAGGCTGCACACCATACTGTCCACAGCTCACACAGCATGGCATCAGCTGTCCCCTGAGACTCCTTGTCATTTGTGCTGCATAAAGATCACACTTCCATTTGCTTTAAAAAAAAAAAAAGTGCACTAGCCAATGTTTCAGGTAGTAAGGAAATAGCATTATTTGTGGAAAGATAAGCCTGCAATCAGGTGCATTATGATTCAAGGGTTCTTCTAACCTATCTTTCGGTACTCACTGTCCAGTAAGGTAAAATTAATTTCTATACAAGTTGCAGTGACATTAGTGTCAAAGAATGAACATGAGAAGTTAGACAAGAACTCTTAGTTTTATACTAGAAATATTAGAACCGAGCAGTCTACCCCTTCTCCTTATAGTACTACTTACCCCTTATGCAAGCTTATAGTCACTTAGCAACTTGCTGGTAACTGCCTTTGTTTCAAGAACATGGGTAACCAAATTATGAAACTACTAGTTTAGTTAAAAATAACTTCTTAAAATAAAGGACATGTCAGTCAAGTTATTCCTATTCTAGGAATTTCTATGTGTGGTGTGACTCAGATTGCTT
The DNA here is from genome assembly GCA_013398225.1 of Steatornis caripensis. Classification (NCBI taxonomy): domain Eukaryota; kingdom Metazoa; phylum Chordata; class Aves; order Caprimulgiformes; family Steatornithidae; genus Steatornis; species Steatornis caripensis. The sequence continues at coordinate 95,559 of VZSC01011165.1, forward strand.
TGACAGAAAAAGCACGTAGCCAAGACACAGCTTGACAAAGTTGCATGTGCATATATTATATTAAGTTTCCAGAATTTATTGAATATCAATTCCATCCAATTCTTGAGATATTTGTATTATACTTGAAACAAAATTCATCCTTTAAAAAACATTTCTATACTTAGGAAAACTAATTTTAAAATCAGCCCTCAAATTGATGCATTCCTGTTATGATTTAAGAGAAACTGCTTAGGCAGCACTTTAAGGACCAAAGGATTTGCATTTCTTTTATTCTATTTTCTATATACATACAGATGTTTGACAAACTATGTTATTAACACATCACACTAACAAAGATAAAGGATTTTATGAAAACGAAAAAATTAAGTCACCATATTACTCAAATTTTATCTTCACTCTTTTGCAAGAAATGCTGTGTGACAACTTATAACTAATACAGGAACTAAGTCTAAAGCTATTTTTTAAAAAATATGAGGATAGATGTGTTGAGAGAGAGATCAAATTGTATTTCTCTCTCCTGTGTTGTTCACTGAAGCCTCAACACATGGAAAATGTAACATACTATTTTTTTATACATATACATGATAGCATTCACGGAGAACGCTGTGTAGAAAGAGGGGAAGAAACTGTAAATTCTCTTTCTGTTGAGATTATGCAGAAGAGAATGAAACATGAACAACAGCGAAGACAAAAAGTTCTCCTGGAGGGAAGGAGTAATATGCTTTAACACTAAAAAAAGGAAGGCAGAGCACAACTAGCTAAAGCAGAGGTTTATAGCTGAATCCCGAACATTGAAGAGAATGCAACACAGCTGTTTCAAATGATCCATCCCCACAAGTGTCCTAAAGACAACTCATTCACAGTCAAAAGAAAAGATCTACAGGGCTGCTGTAATACACATTGTTTCTTTGCTATTCTGTGCACTTTTTGATTTTCCAAATCGTTTTAAAATAAAGCTCTGTGGCAAAGAAAAAAAAACAATTTTTCACGAATAATTTCTCTGCCCTTCGGCTATGTGACCCCCTGTACAAAGCTGACAAGCAAATCCTAGGATTGCTTTAATCAAACATCACAGAAATCAGCTGAATGATACCTTTTGATCTCCCAACAGACACGCGCTAACAATGCATAGAGTTCACAAAACCCAACAGCAACAGCAAACATCCAACTGGGCTGGAGGCAAAGCATGCAGGAAGAGTAAGAAATAGGAATTCTGCACTCCAACTGATTCCCCCTGAACAGGGAATGAAGCCAAGTGATAGGATATCAAATTTTCACAGAAATGGCATAGTGGAAGCCACAGTTTACAGCTGTAGTAGGATTCTAGAAACAAAGGGAAAGAGGAAAAAAAAGCAATGCAAAACAAAACAGAAATATGGTCCAACAGAGCAGATGAAGTATTGAGATTGAAAGAGTTTGACTGTTAAGATGGAAACGTCAGAAGAGTGAATTGCTTAAAAACGCTTAAAACAAGACGGTAGAAGGGGATGGAATAATCACATGAGGTTAAAAGACAATCAGCAACATTACTTATCTGTGTTAGGAATGGAAGAGGTTGGCATAAGCAATGGTCGACAAAGGAAGAGTAGTGTTATGTTTACTTTGTTTAAAAAAAGGGTAGATTCTTGCATAGAGCTGGACAGATGGAAATTTGAGTTAAGCAGGTAAGTGGCAAGTTGACAACGGCTTGTTACTACTGAATATTCACATTCAGGAAGGAAGCGTGCAAAATTGAAACAAGAATTAACTTGAAGTGAAGGAACTACGTTTAGTGACTGAAATTTCTCCAAGAAGGTGTTGTAGCCTAAGAGAATCACAGAGACAATCAGCTGAAAAAAACAGTTTATATGCAAAGAAGCAATATCAATACCTGCAGAAAGAATCAAATTAACTATGAAGAAAAAGGAGTATTTTGAAAGTAGAAACAATAAACAGAAACTTTGCCAAAGTAAAACTTGCATAAATAAGACTAAAAGAGGCTGTTCACAACAGGTTTGTTTTAAAATAGGAGCTACTTACAGAAAAAGGGCATTTCAAACATTTTTCCCCAGCCTTTCAAGGCATTTTAGATACGTAAAAAGGCGAAAACATAATGAAACCATGTTGATTCCCTTAAACCTATGCTGCCATTCAGTGTGACCTGGACAGGCTGGAGAGTTCGGCAGAGAGGAATTTGATGAAGTTCAACAAGGGCAAGTGTAGGGTCTTGCACCTGGGGAGGAACAACCCCATGTGCCAGTACAGGCTGGGGGTTGA
>VZSC01011165.1:108872-126742 GCA_013398225.1 Steatornis caripensis
GAAGCTCCTTGCTCATCCATGCAGGTCTCCTGCCTCCTTTGCTTGACTTCTTACTCGTAGGGATGCATTGATCTTGAGCTTGGAGGAGGTGGTTCTTGAATATTAATCAGATCTCGTGGGGCCCCCTGACTTATAGAGCCCTAACCCATGGGATTCCTCCAAGTAGGTCTTTGAAGAGGGCACAGTTAGCTCTCTTGAAGTCCAGGGTTGTAATCCTTCTTGTTGCCCTGTTTCTTCCATGCAGGATCCTGAACTCCACCGTCTCATGGTCACTGCAGCCAAGGCTGCCCCCAACCTTCACATCCCCAACCAGTCCTTCTTTGTTTGATGGTATCAGGTCCAGCAGCATTCCTATCCTCGTTGGCTCCTCCACCACCTGCATCAAAAAGTTAACATCAATTCTCTGCAGGAACCTCCTGGACTGTGCATGCTTAGCTGTGTTGTTTCTCCAGCAAATATCAAATATTTTCCCCGACTGAACATACCAATCTATGTCCACATGATCAGCCTGCTGTGCCAATTGTCCACGGGGCTAGGGAATGCACCACAACTAGCCTGCAGTTGTCCTCAAACAGCTGTCCAGGTCAGAGCTTGTAGAAGACTGGACCACCATTTGGCACACATGTTCTTCTGGGCTGACTGAATCCCTCATGTCAATCGTGTTCTATTTTGCAGAAATAAACAAACATTCAGCGGAGAGCCTGTCATCTAAGTGGGTCAGACTCAAAGTGAATGCTCTATGTCTGACCATGTATACTTCAGTAACACTCTCACTCTTTAATGCAGCATTTAAACAGCAGTGGAATGCCTCTCCCCAAAATATGCAGTAATACCTCAATACACCCTATGGGGAGGCAGTTACAGCATTCTGCTGGAAAGTAGGAGGAAAATAAAGTTTACTTTGGTTTCTCATGTCCTGAGAAGGAACCATAAGAATCCCCTGCACTATAAGCTCCTGAAAATGGGATGTTTTCTTCAACACGAAAATACAGAAAATTAATTGGGAGATTTTCACTTCAGTACAGTAGCAAAACTCAAATGGAAAGTGAGAACACATTAGGGGAAAACTGAATTCTTGTGATATGAAGCATCTTCTCACTACTTTTCAATTTTCAGTTCAGCTACCATCCTTAAAACTCAACTGCAATTAACCTGCCCTTGAACTCCCCATGGAATTGTGGCCAATTTCTGGCAGTCGTGTCAAGCGATCTTCAAAGGAGCAAGAGATACTGGTATTCCTGGGTAATATTCTATTCCATGAGCAGGCAGTATGGGAGGAACAACAAATTTATATTTGGAAAAGAAGTTCATGGCACCATCGGCTCTAGAGGCAAAAAACAGAACACAAAGCTTATGTTGGAATTGTAACTGAGTGGTGTGATTAGATATCTGCTGAAGTAAGTGTGCTGTAACAGCACAAATGAGGATATTCACAGAACTACTTAAGCTAGTAAGGCAAGCCTCTGTCTCTCTTGTATACTTAGAAACAGAAATAAAAAAACCCCTCAAAACCTTGTGTGGTTACTGTAAATAGCTGTCTAAGCTATTTACTGCCTGACTTTTGAAAAAGTCTGTAACATGGTCAGTAAGTTTAAATTTTAAAGAAGGAAGAAAAACCCAGCACTCTCCCTCCCTGCATGTACATCTTTTTGTTTGTACCTTATTTCTTACAATTTCTTTGCATTTCCTTCAGCTTTTCTAGCATCATTCTTGATAGATTGTACTTTTGCATCAAAGCCATCCAAAAAAACCCCTGAACTGACAGTATGTTAATATAATTTAGAGATGGCAAAGAAAGAAACTATTAAAGTTGTAACTATAGGGGGGAAAAATTCCACTCCTGGTTTTAAACAACTTTAGCTTTACAGTCAAATCAGGCTTTTCAGCAGGACGAGAAAGAGCGGTGCAGTTAAGCTGAGAGTGTTATGACACACAGGAATTCAAGTTCAAAAGGAACCAGCTGGTTCATTCAGATCACTGCAACTGCAATAGACTTTTAGTCCTGAAAGGTCAATGTCACATCCACATGTACAAACTGGAACACTTCCAATGAACTATAACAAATTAAAAAAAAACTTTTAAAAACATTAGAAGTGACTTAAAAAACATAACGTGTCAAAGGAAATAACACACATAGAACTGTGCATAAGCAAGTAGAAGAGATCGACAGTGACCTATATTCCTGTAGTGACCTTTTAAGCATATTATACTTAATTCAGAATTCTAAATAAGACTAATAACTATTTTAAACAATTATGTTTCAATTATATAAGACAATGATGACAAAATTAAAACTTAGATCTGATACAGTAACTGTCACTAGGTCTGCTAGTGTGGAGGAGGTGATAAATATCCACTTTCAGCTCTGAACTTCTTGTGTTTTCTCAGTGTTAAATTCTCTTCTACATTAAAAAAAAATCTCAGTTTTTATCTTCTCTGTTCTGCCTACAGCTACCTCATCTCTATGTTTCCCATCTGTCTACTCCTTTCTTGTTGTTCTTCAACTAAAGAACTCCCAAAACATCTCTCTTGACACCGTTTACCAGTCTACCTTGGCCAGTCCCACCGCTACAGCAGGCTAGAAGGCTGCAGGTAAATCCAGCTGCTCAGTTTCCACCGGTCTGGAAAGCAGTCTTGCTACAGCTTTCTTACCTTAACTGTCTGGAGTTTCAGATGACAGGCTTTAGGTACACCTTTCCGGAGCATTAATGAGTATTTCCTTCTAATTAATTCAGTATATAGTACTGTAAATAAAAAATCCACTACATACTTCAAATACAAATTTTAAGGAAGAATCTCCCTTACTCTCCCATCTTGTTTTGCACAATATTTGATTCTTTCAATGCTTCACTATCCCATCTCTTTGAGGCCTAAGGGCATACTCCCTGCTCAGCATCTATCCATGCTTACAAAAATGCAGACAGGCAACAATTATGGGATAATGTATTTTCAATTTAACACAGAAGGGAAAACATTAAACTCCCATTATAACAATTTGTGCAATTTGTCAGTTGCAAACTGAGCAGTAAATAAAAGTAGCTATCACAATGGCTGATGTTTAATTTTCTGCATCCTATCCTGAATGAAACTACGACTAGGCAGGATATTTTATATCCCCAGATATTTATAAATCCCTCAACAAGTCAGTTTCTATGCATATTCTTTCAACTGACAAATTCAGTTCTAAACAGTAAATTATCAAATTCCTTTTAGGACAGGCCAAACTGAATTAGTACAAGAAACTAAGAATACAAAGCTATTCCAGTCACTATGTTTACCTAATATATAATGAACCCGGGAAAAATGGGACAAGAGTCAAAGGCTCATAAAGGTGTTTCCAAGATACATGCTGCAACACTCAGCATAAAAGCATGTGTCACTTGAAATGGAAATTAAAATCCAGAGGTACCATCATTGTGTCTCATACATTGCATTGAATAATAGAAAAATGGAAGGTTACCAAGTATATTCTGTTATCCCAAGATATCCTTTCTTAAGAGCATTTGGAGACACAGTAGAACTGTCATCCCCATATTAACTCATCTTTAACTAAAGGAAAACTTTTTCTTAATTGGTAACACAACTTCTTGCTGCAACTAAACCCATTATTGCTTCACAGACACCAGATACAGCAAAAACCAGTTCATCCTTGTCACAATTTCCTTTAACAACAGTGGCAGAAACAGTTGTTCCCTACCCCTTAGTTCTGTGTCATTGATTACTCCTGACCAAGGAACTAACCGCACTTGACCCTACTGAATTGCATCATCTTTCTAATCAGATTGTTTGGAACTCTAATATTGCTCTCAAACAAAAACACAGCCAGACAGTCCCCTCTCTAGTCACTTGTCTACTGAAATTACCAATCATACTGTAGGCTCCAAAATACAGACTATAAAATATATAAAACTGGTCTCAGATCCCTGCAAAACCCCACTAACAGCAAGCCACATGTGAAGGCTCTTCCAATACAACTACACAGCTTTTCAGTGCCCATCATACAGCAATTTTATTTAGATCCTGAATGCTTCTCCTTGTCATCAGTGAGAAGCTCTGCTGAAGTCAGGACATCTGCTGTTTCTTCCTTACTCAAAACATGTTATTCTCTTGCAGAAAGACATTGGATGCATCTAAGATTATTCAATCTCTTAAAATCCATGTTAGCCACTACACATCAACATGGGGGTGGTGGAGCTGAAGGAGGGCTAGGTTCCCAGAATGGCAATTAAAATTAAATAAATAAATAAATAGAATTGATCTACTGTACAAAGTTAGCCTATAGAAAATTTTAAGTACAGATCACACCTCTAACCTTTCCTCATGAACTTGGGTATTCCAAAACTTAATGCATGGCCCTAAAACAAGATTGTTCCTAAAAATAAGATGACAGACAAAAAAAATGGACTGACACCTGAAAAATTTGACTGCCAAAGGAGGAAGAGCTGAGCTTTGCTTCAAAAGGCTAGTGATTCAAACATTTCTTTAGGAGATAGGAGACCTAGATTCAGTTTCGTCTGCAACCTGAGAGGATTGAAACCTGCAATCCTTACATCCAAAAAGAGTATCCCAATCACAAGTATAGGGAACAGCCTAGGTGAATCAATTTTTAAACCCTTCCTTGAAGCTCTATATATGGGAAGAATGACAAGCAAGACACTCGGCTGGAAATGAGAAGTCTTCTGTTTCATTTCACTGTCCTCAGCATGTGTGTGCATTTACTCTTCATCTTATATTTTAACGTAAGCATTTGCACATATGCATACAAATAACACTTCATTCAATAACATTCAATAAATGTACATTTTGCACACAGGTGTGTGATGTCTTATACCAGAAGTCGAGCCACTGCGTTTTAGTTCCTATGTTTTTAAAGTTTTAACATATTTTTCAGTGGAAAAAAATCTGAAAGAGTCAATGAAACATTATCTTCCATTTAGTCCAAAAACAATTGCAGCCTTCTAAGATTCATAGAGTACTTTCTCCTTTGACCACTAGTTGTACTTCCAGTAAGATGCACACACTCAAGGGGAGCAACTGATAGGCCCAAAAGCCTAAGTGACTAAATCACCCTAGGATACCAAAGATATTCACGCACACTCAGCTGGCAGACATAGAAAGAACAAAGGGTTTCTGCCTTTCTAGAGAACTACCTGGAGGAAGGGCTGGAAACCTGAAACTGCACTGAATGCCTACCTCCAGGCAACTGAATTCCACTCTAAATTTGAAAACAAGTATAAGCTACACACAAATCAGGATCACAAACTGCTTTCCAACTGCCTTGAGACATAATCTTAAATTAAGGTAAATTTCACTACAATAATCAGAAAGCATTCCAAACATTAAAAAAAAAGCCAGCCAAAAACCTATGATGCTATAGTTAACCACAAGTTACCTAATCAATGGGTTTCATTTATACACCTAGAAACATACTAATTGGACCTTTACTTTTATTATAAAGCGTGAAAATATAAAGCAATCAAATATTGTACAGCTACTGCCTAACCTGTTCCAGAAATCCAGACTCCCACAAGTGCTGGTTTGACCTTGGAGAAACTCAAATTAATTTCACATGAATACAATAGCAACTAATAGATCATTTCTCCCCATTCCCAATGAACTCTCACAAAAAGTGTCTTCATACATCATTTTCTCCTTCAGTCCGACTATTTCCATCTTCATCTCTTTTAAAGTCAGGTGACTGACACATAGCACCACTGTCTGTTCAATGAACTGAAAATACTCTGTCTGGAAGTTGCTTATCTAAGTACCCAGTGAGCCGGTAACATACAGAGGCACATAGGAAAAGAAGAGGAAAATATATTTGCTTCAATCAAAAAATTTCAGAGCATTAAAATGAAATACAATGTGAAGTTAATCCCTCTAAGAAAGATCTTAACCTCAATAAGCAAAGACTGTTACCAAGTATTCTATTTGTTCATACTCTGCACCTATGCTGTGAGAGAACCCCTAAATGTTTTTTAAACAATGAAACCACCTGTTCAATTTACTATATGGTATCAATATTAATAGCCTTGCATGTGTGGTTTCTCAAGATTAAAGATGTAAGCACCATAAATCTCTGGTTACATTAAGATTCAAATCACCCAGCTCCTTATGGCTATGAATAACATCTAATCAGTTAATCAAAGATAAATCTAAACAGATAACTGGATTTCAAAATCATTAATCTTACCTGACAGGCAGATGTACGTTAAGTATTCACCCTGACCCCCAGTAGCTAGGAAAGGAATCTTTTTTTTCGTCCTTCTTTTCACTTGGACGGCTCCCAGCATCCTTTCATCATGTGGGGCAAAAATTTCTTTGCTGATTGCAGATTTGGCATTCATTGTAGATCACAGATATAGCAGACTGCTACTCTCTAAAAATAAAATAATAAAAAAATATTAGAAACTCCTACATTATGTCCAGTTAACTTACATGGGCACTAACAGGTCTGACCTTCGAATAAAGTTTTTAATGATTCAAAGAATTTAGAAGACAATTTCATGCACTTAGACGCAGAATTTTCATAGTGTCTAAGAGTCTTCATTGAAGTTCTCTACACTTCTTGAATTCTCTTAAACTAAGCTTAGCTTGTTTCAGGGAGAAGCTGTTCATACTAGCATTTTGGTATGATGGAAAATCTTCTCAGAGGAACATTCTGTAACTTCAAGCTGCATAAAAGCTTCATTAATTCCCTCTCTGGTAACTGGAGAGAAACTCATCTGTCGCACATAGACAGTGAAAGCACTGCAAGGGCATCCAGAAGGAACACTGGTTAAGTTCATCAGCGTACACTCTGAGCTTGGTTGTGCTGGCAGAAAAATCATGCTCTGAGAAGATAAAGAAAGCCTCAGACTCTGTAAGACTGTTCTTTCAGGAGCACTGCTCTTGGTGACAGTACTTGACTAAGAAGCTCCTGCACCTCATACAGCTTTAGCAGCTCATCCCCTCCACTCCTCTGTGATTACCAACCGGGCAGCTGCACAGAGACAGTGTCAGAGAAACCACACGGGTTAACGCAGACAAAACCACATCTCCTCTTTTCTGCTACGTGATTTTGACCCAGGTCAGTTACTCAATGTGTTTCATAAGAAAACAGCACAGTCAACTTCGAAGACATATTTGGAGAGGAAAAAAAATGTAGAGAACAGGAAGGGAGGAGGAGGAAAGCTGCTTATTGAGGCATGGAGAGTCCAGCAAAAGAAAGGTCAACCTGACCACAGCTTACAGAGGAGTCCAACTAAAGGACAGAGAACTCAGAGGGGATATTAACAGGCTCTATGTAGACAGCACCACAGTTCTCACTCCAATTCGTTCTGCCCTGAAATCTGTTAATAACTATATAGGTCCCACTGATAGAGACTGCCGAATGCCTGTTTTAATTGTTCAAGTACAATGATGCTCCAACACACATATACTAAATTCCACATCTCCACATTATTAAGACTTGAAGCCCACAGATCTTTTTTGACGTCCTTAGCTTTCTTAGTACAAGTAAGATCATCTTCAGGTCTCAACTCCTGAAGCCAGAAACTCTGTCTGTGGGATCATTTGATTCTTGCCACAATTAACTCCTAGAAATCACATATAAATTCCAGTCGAATTAGATTATGAAGCTGAGTCATGGTTCCATTATTTTTAGTGTGCATACTACCAGCAAAGTAATTGTCTTAAATAAGTGCCAACAAAATGTTGACAATGAACATGTCATGCTATTCCCTTAGGAATAAAAGGAGAAGAAAAAGGGAGAAGGAGAAGAAAAAAAGAAAAAATGGCAAAAAAGTAAAAAGGAAAAAAGGGGGAAAGAAAGAAAAAAGGAAAGAAGGGCAAAAACGAAAAATGGGGAAAAAAGGAAAAAATGAAAATAAGGAGCTGTATTCATGGAGGCATGAGAGAGTACAACTTAGTTCAAATAAAACTCACCACCTATTTATTCTGGGACACTAATAGAATCATCTGCCAAAATAATCTGTAATAGTATCCCTCAGCTAACCAATACAGAGGTATGCAAATTCTGACAGGCTTTAGCATTAAGCCATTTCACATGCACCTTTACAAAAATCAATTGCATTTAAAAAACGGCCCCATCAAAAGAAAAATCCAGACCAATTTCAAAGGAAGAAAGAATCCATAGCTCCTGAAAAGATGTAATTTCATAACTCCTGCCATGTAAGTTACCTATGCTTTACCAACAAATATATCAACATGAAAAAAGAATCAAAAGAATAAATTTACTTCTTAGCTACTTAGAAAAGGTTTTCACATTCATGTTCATTATATCACAATTTTCTCCTCTTTTGTGTTATGAAAATATTTGCAGTACATCTTATAACAGCATGTGAGCTGTTGGTACATTATGACTAGTTTTTGTTGGGGTTTTCTTTGTTTGTTTGTTTGTTTTTTAATTCACAGCCACTGTCAATGACTATGGGTTTAATCACACAGACATCCTTGTGACTGAGATAAAGACTGATAATCTTCACAAAATTAACTTCAGTCTCAGACCTTCACCTGCTTAAAGAATTTTCAATAAACAGCTTATTGGGAAAAGACACAAATGCTGTCAGGTAAAAATATATTCTAGTTACATCCAACTGAAAAAGTGTTCTCCAGCTTGCAATGATCTGGTGCTGTTAATTCTGCAACTAAGTTGTTGAATAGATGTTCTCAGATGTTTTCTCAAGGTTCACACACTGCAAAATAAAGTGTGATTTCAATGACAGACTCAGTGATGTAAAGGGTACTTGGATTAAGAGAGGATCTAAGTTTTTCTTACCTACAGTTGATAGTAGCAGAAAATGCTATTGGTTTGCAGCTTCAAAACTTTCATACAGTCCTTCAAGATTTACTTTAAGGATATTACTAGCCTCACCATATATAGCTGTATTTGATAAGACTCTGCTGAACAGGAGAAAAGCCAAACAAACAAGAGACACTATCCAAACCCTATTTCATAGATTTCCCAAATAATTTTGCTTATGTGCACTGCAACTTGCAGAATGAAACTAGAATGACTGCCACATACATAGTAACCCAAAATAAATGCAAAACCTAGGAGATTTAGTTAACACATCTTTCTCCATAGACACACACCTGTATCTCTTCCTGCAAGTGCTTTTACGTACGAACAACGCACAAATGCAACTTTAAATAAAGCCTAGCTCAATATACCAAGACAGAATAAATCTCCTGTTTCAGTACAGGCACAGAAGACATGACACAGAACAACCAAACATTGCATTTATTGGTGCATGCTGTTATTTGTTTTGCAATCAAGCTGATTTTATATACATCCACCAGAAATTGTACACAACCACAGAAGACACCAAGCATTATAACTGGAACCTCTGACTAAAGCATGCACTCACTGCCTATTAAAGTGTTAAGCAAGTAAAACATTACAGCACTCTATTTCAAAGCAGGTGTAATGCAATCTTTTTACTAGTCTTACTAAAAAATATGGAAGGTTTGCTCAAGGAACATGAATAACTCTCTGTTTTTTCCCCGTCTCCAACAAAAACACCTCTTTTCATGTAAAAAAAAGGATATTGGCTATACATGCAAAATTTTATGTAGCACATGCAGATTTTTTCACACAGTAATGTTTGTTCTTGGCACATGTTCCCGGACAAATTCAAACCACCAGCAGTTTCCATTCATGGTCCATGTGGACTCACACACTTTGGAATGCAAACAGTTTCCCCTATGCTTGAATATAAAATGCCTTCAAAGTAGAAACTTCTACGGGAGGATGTCTGAGCACTCTGAGACAGTGCACTACTGTTCACAACATTTACCCCTCTGCGACAAGAGAGATTTAAACGTTTCAGTAAACAAGAGTCTCGAGAGCGAGCCTGTATTTTGCACGCTTACTTTATTCCATGTACTTAATGCTGCTCAAATTATTATAGTGACATTTTTAGCTGAATGAAGAACATTCCATTTTCCTTACGTGTTTTTTCACTCCAGTCATCACAACATTACAGAAGATGATGCCAGCACTTACACTGTATCCCTAGTGCTCAACAGAAATGCCTGAGAGGGAAGATTCCTGTGCAGATTTGAACTGGTGCCTGCCATGCACTCCTAATTTGCACCTCCTCAAATCCTTCTCTGCTGCAGTTCTTCTCCATATTTCTATCACTAAAAACTCCTAGAAACAGCTGACCATTTCACTATTCCTGCATGTGAGGGGATGAGGACTTAAAGTAATTTATAAAAAAATAAAAATAAAATTAAATTAAACCAAGATACTTAAGCTGATACCTTCACAGATCTCACAAGTTCAGAAACAAAAAACTTGGACAGTTTCCTGGTTAGCCAAAATCTCAGACTGTTTTCCGGCAGACAGCCAACAAGTGGCTGACTTATCTTTACATCCAGATGTTTTACAGGACCATGCAAGTAAGTGGAAAAAAGGACACTTACAGTATCTTTGTTCAGGTATTGGTACCAGAAGGAACTGGGGAACTAATCCTCAGCATGCAGAATTTAAATAGCAGTAAACTAGCCAGGATAAATTAAGTAAGAAGCAAGAAAAGGAAGCACAAGTAACGTTTTCCAAAAAAAGAGAAAGAATGTTCAGTATGTTAAGACTCGCTGTTTTCAAGGTTCTTTTGTTTCTTGCTTCACAAACAGGGATGGGCTCACAGGCCAGGCTAACCATTGGACTCTTGCCTGCAGTGTGAAATCACGTAAGCAACCAACTGTTGCTGGGCTGCACTGGTAGCTCTAGCAAGTGCTCAAATCTGATTTTAATGAAGCCACCATCCTGACAGTGGACATCTACTTTAGGACATTATTGCAGGCACAATTATTAAAAGCCCAGCTTCTGCTATTGTGACAATTGTCTGGTATTTACGTGCTGGAAGTGTTGAGACTATGTATTTGATCATTACCATTCATCAAAATTCTGTATTTTTTGTTGTTTCAAATAAATAGCTAGTACAAATTTGGAGAAGCACAAAATCATTGCTAAACCAAGGCAAACGTGTAAATCCTCAAAAAGCAAATGTTAGAACATATAATTTCTAGAGTTCGTTTGTAACATTTATTAAGCTTAACTCTATCCTAATAGAATCATAGAATCATAGAATCATAGAATGGTAGGGGTTGGAAGGGACCTCTAGAGATCATCTAGTCCAACCCCCCTGCTAAAGCAGGTTAGCCTAGAGCAGGTTGCACAGGAATGCATCCAGGCGGGTTTTGAATATCTCCAGAGAAGGAGACTCCACAACCTCTCTGGGCAGCCTGTTCCAGTGCTCTGTCACCCTCACAGTAAAGAAGTTCCTCCTCATGTTCAGGTGGAACTTCCTGTGTTCCAGTTTGTGCCCATTGCCCCTTGTCCTGTCGCTGGGCACCACTGAGAAGAGTCTGACCCCGTCCTCTTGACATCCACCCTTTAGATATTTGTGAGCATTGATCAGATCTCCTCTCAGCCTTCTCTTTTCCAGGCTGAACAGACCCAGCTCTCTCAGCCTTTCCTCATAAGAGAGATGCTCCACTCCCCTAATCAACTTTGTGGCCCTCCGCTGGACTCTCTCCAGTAGTTCCCTGTCTCTCTTGAACTGGGGAGCCCAGAACTGGACACAGTACTCCAGATGCGGCCTCACCAGGGCAGAGTAGAGGGGGAGGATCACCTCCCTCGACCTGCTGGCCACACTCTTCTTAATGCACCCCAGGATGCCATTGGCCTTCCTGGCCGCAAGGGCACACTGCTGGCTCATGGTGAGCCTGTTGTCCACCAGCACTCCCAGGTCCTTCTCCGCAGAGCTGCTCTCCAGCAAGTCAACCCCCAGCCTGTACCGGCACATGGGGTTGTTCCTCCCCAGGTGCAAGACCCTACACTTGCCCTTGTTGAACTTCATCAGGTTCCTCTCCGCCCAACTCTCCAGCCTGTCCAGGTCACGCTGAATGGCAGCACAGCCTTCCGGTGAGTCAGCCGCTCCCCCCAGCTTTGTATCATCAGCAAACTTGCTGAGGGTACACTCTGTCCCTTCGTCCAAATCATTGATGAATACGTTGAACAGGACTGGACCCAGCACTGACCCCTGGGGAACACCGCTGGTCACAGGCCTCCAACCAGACTCCGCACCACCGATCACTACCCTCTGCGCTCTGCCATTCAGCCAGTTTTTGACCCACCTCACTGTGCGCTCATCTAAGCCACTCTTCCTGAGCTTTCCTATGAGGATGTTGTGGGAGACAGTGTCAAAAGCCTTACTGAAGTCAAGGTAGACAACGTCCACTGCTCTCCCCTCGTCCACCGAGCCAGTCATGCCATCATAGAAGGCTATCAGATTGGTCAAGCAGGATTTACCCTTGGTGAATCCATGTTGACTACTCCGGATAGTCTTCTCCTCTTCCATGTGCTTGGAGATGAGTTCCAGAATGAGCCGTTCCATCACCTTTCCAGGGATGGAGGTGAGACTGACTGGCCTGTAGTTTCCCGGGTCTTCCTTCTTGCCCTTTTTGAAGATTGGAGTGACATTGGCTTTCCTCCAATCTTCAGGCACCTCTCCTGTTCTCCACGACTTTTCAAAGATGATGGAGAGTGGCCTAGCAATTACCTCCGCCAGCTCCCTCAGCACACGTGGATGCATCCCATTGGGACCCATCGATTTGTGCGTGTTCAGTTTGCCTAGCTGCTCTCTAAATAGCATAACACCAAGTTCAGTTAGCTCTGCAAACAAAGTTTAGACCAGTACATCAACCTTGCTTAAAACAGTTGAAATAAAATCTTCAAAAGGCTTGAATGTAACAGGAAGATTGGAATATCTTCTGTCATCGTTCTGTTCGCAAAATCTAACTTTGCTCCAGAGATTTTTATTTATTAAGTTGGGACAATAGTTGCAGCCATTGTACAGGTCAGAAAAATTCTATTACATCTTACTAGCATAAGTTCATGACATTTGTAAGTATTTCCTGGAAAAAAAAAGAATCTCTCTCCACTTATGTGCAGGCAGTCACAGTTCCAATTCACTTTTTCAAATACTGTCAGTGATGACTGGCTCATTTGAATAAAACATTAGTTCTAAAATATGAAAATTATTAAATTGTAAATGTATTTCCAGCAATTTAAAATAGAAACAAGACATAGCGCTTTACTTACATATATAAGTAAACTGTCCAATAAAGCTGAACTGAACATTAGCAGACTTCAGAGAGCAGTGACTCCTAAATCTAAGACTTGAAAATCTTTCTCGGGATAAAGAGACCTTTTTCTTTATTATAAGCAGAGCCCATAGAGGCTTTATATCATAGCCTATCTGATGGAAGACCAACATTTGGCAGAATGTACCGTATGTTAGAAACACAAACCTTCTTAACTTTGTTTTTAACCAAGCTGTGGTTTGGTTACAGGGATTTAATACTGTTCCAGTTGACTCCTTAAAGCAGCCTGGTTTGAACAGTCTACGAATCTCTCGGAAACTCCTAAAACGAGCAAAAGCAATGGGGAAGGATACACTGGATAGCATACTTTGTGGCCTAAGAACATGTGATGTTTTGAGTCAAGAAAAAAAATAAATAGGAAGGGTGAAGTGCACAGTAGTAATATGTGAAAGTCAGACAGAAGCAGTAAGTACCTAAATATTGATGTTTGACATCTGAGGCAGGCAGCCTGAGGCCCTGAGCCTACAACCTTTCACCCCAAAGGAAGGTGATTTGAGTTCTGTTCAAGTTCTGTGTCCAAGACCTATGGATCTACAGATCAAATGAATCAAGAGCTCTGAATGAAATATGTATTTCTAAAGAAGCAATACAAAAGAGATGCAGAACACGAAGATACCTTTGAGTTTATATCATCCAATATAAACCTGCCTCAATCTGGCAGACTATAACAGAAACCTTTAAAAAAAAAAAACGAACAAAGTTCATCTAGAACTTTCATTTAACATCACTAATTTCGTCAGCTCAGCACTAGATTGAGGCAGGCAGGCAGGTTCACGGAGCCAGAGAAACACGAGGAAGAGCAGAGAGGCCTGCCAGGAGCCGGCAGCTCTAACGTGGCGCTGATGAGGCTTGGGCACTGCCAGGATAAACCACAGGAGATTTAAGTGGTTCTAGGGAGCACTCGTGACCAGGGTGCGGCACAGCAGCCAGGACATGGCGCGACAGTTTGTGGCAGAAGACAGGCTGCAGCTAGAGTTGGAAACCTCTAGCTCGGCCGACCTGGCCCTGGTCAGAAAGAAGCCATGGGAAGAATAAACGAGTCTTGTTCTCTCGTAATGTGCTGAAACTGCAAGTATGCAAAAGGAAGAGGTAAGAGGAAGAACAAGGGCCGCCTCGAAGCAGGATTAGCCCGCAGGACCCGCAGGGCCACCTGGTAGCAAGAGTCCATGAGGCCGAAGCGGCAAAGGGATTGGCCGAGGGACTGAAGCGGGGCTAACGGGTCCAATAAAAAGTGCGATCATGCGCGGTGCACGCGCGGCTCATGAGCTCAGTCTTTTGCTGATTGGTTTAACCTTGGCAAGATAAGATATAAGAATGTATAAAAGGCGCTTGCTGAAAGCAATAAAGGATTTCATCACTTCACCACTTTGAAGTCCGTGCCTCAATCTGCCACAACAGTTTGCATGGCAGTTTGCACAGGGAGGGGCCTCTAACAAAATGGCGGGCACTCACCTCAAAGACAAAACCAGTGCTCCTACAGAGAAAGTCCCTGCGATGACTGATGCCTCCATCCAGACTGAACTGGTAATGAAGGTCTCGAGACCTCAGTACATGTGGTATGTTGGCAGGGAGCGCCCAGATCCTTCTCCTGGTAAAAAGTTAAANTTAGCCCGCAGGACCCGCAGGGCCACCTGGTAGCAAGAGTCCATGAGGCCGAAGCGGCAAAGGGATTGGCCGAGGGACTGAAGCGGGGCTAACGGGTCCAATAAAAAGTGCGATCATGCGCGGTGCACGCGCGGCTCATGAGCTCAGTCTTTTGCTGATTGGTTTAACCTTGGCAAGATAAGATATAAGAATGTATAAAAGGCGCTTGCTGAAAGCAATAAAGGATTTCATCACTTCACCACTTTGAAGTCCGTGCCTCAATCTGCCACAACAGTTTGCATGGCAGTTTGCACAGGGAGGGGCCTCTAACAAAATGGCGGGCACTCACCTCAAAGACAAAACCAGTGCTCCTACAGAGAAAGTCCCTGCGATGACTGATGCCTCCATCCAGACTGAACTGGTAATGAAGGTCTCGAGACCTCAGTACATGTGGTATGTTGGCAGGGAGCGCCCAGATCCTTCTCCTGGTAAAAAGTTAAATATCTGCACGAAGCGTACACAGGTTGGTGATCTGTTACACCACGTTGCTGAGCTGCAGGAGACAGTCAAGAGACTGCCTAGTATTAGTGCATCCAAGATGGAGATACATCAGTGGTTCCAGAACCATATTGCTGTAGAGGACATTGCTGAGAACGAAGCACCTTGGACCCTGGTGACTCCACCTTAGTCTCCACTCTGCAGCATCACAACCAAACACAGATATGAAGCTTTAACACCTATAGACACCCATGAGCAAGAGTTGCAAGGAGTGCCTGTACCATTACATAGAGGATGCTGTAAAAAAAAAAAAGACAATGAGTGGGTGACTCTCTGTTAAAAGGCACTGAGGCACCCATCTGCCAACCCAACAGGGAGTCGAGAAAGGTATGCTGCCTTCCAGGAGCTAAGATCAGAAACGTTGCTGAGAGGGTGCCACAACTTGTTATGAGCATGGACTATTATCCGCTGCTGCTTTTTCACATGGGCACAAATGACACCGCACACTGGAACCTAGCCAGGATCAAGGATAACTACAAAGCTCTGGGGGCGCGAGTGAAAAACACTGGTGCTCAGGTCATCTTCTCCATTTTACCAGTTAAAGGTAAAGGCAAAGCCAGGAACAGACACAAAATGAACACCAACTTCTGGTTACATGGCCGGTATCATTGCAAGGGTCTTGGCTTTTATGATAACAGGACATTCTTCAACAACTTCAACCTGCTAAGGAGGCATGGGTTCATAGAATCATAGAATCATAGAATGGTAGGGGTTGGAAGGGACCTCTAGAGATCATCTAGTCCAACCCCCCTGCTAAAGCAGGTTAGCCTAGAGTAGGTTGCACAGGAATGCATCCAGGCGGGTTTTGAATATCTCCAGAGAAGGAGACTCCACAACCTCTCTGGGCAGCCTGTTCCAGTGCTCTGTCACCCTCACAGTAAAGAAGTTCCTCCTCATGTTCAGGTGGAACTTCCTGTGTTCCAGTTTGTGCCCATTGCCCCTTGTCCNTCTCCTTCTCTGGAGATATTCAAAACCCGCCTGGATGCATTCCTGTGCAACCTGCTCTAGGCTAACCTGCTTTAGCAGGGGGGTTGGACTAGGTGATCGCTAGAGGTCCCTTCCAACCCCTACCATTCTATGATTCTATGATTCTATGTACTTTTTAAGAAAGACAGGACAAAGTGAGGTGGTGAAGTTGCTCTGGAACATATCAAGCGCTGCCTAGGGGTGGATGAAGAACAAGTCAAGAGTATGGATAAGAATTAGGTAGCAGGCAAATACAGGTGACACTGTGTGTTGGGTCGTATGGATGGGCTTTGGTAACAGGGGAAGGCGCTACACAGGTGGGTGGTCCCTGTAAGAAGCGGCTTGAAGGTCCCCCAGCTTAAAGTCTGCCCCACCTGGGGCTGAAGCCAGGCCATTTAGAGACAATAGATGCACCTCTGCAAGAAGGTATTTAAGAAGGAAACAAAGGAGCAGTCATTGAGACCTGAAGCAGAGGAAGGAGGGAGAGGTGAGAGAAACACCTACACAGATACCAGGAGTCAGTGAGGAAGAAGGCGGGGAGGAGGTAGCCAGAGCGAAGATACTGCTGCAGCGCACGGGGACAGGGCAGAATGTGCCCCTGCAGCCCATGGAGGATCACAATGCAGCAATCCATTAAGGACCATGGTAATGCAGAGATGGACCTGCAGCCCGTGAAGGACCACAGCGGAGCAGAGAGGGACCCGCAGCCAGGTCCCCACTAATGTGGAGGACCCCACACCAGGGGAGGTGCCTGCTCCCAAAGCAGACCACGACTGTATGGGCAGCCCATGCTGGGTCAGTGCGGTCCTAAGGGTATGCATCATGTGGGAAGGACTCACATTAAAGGAGTTTGTGAGGGACTGTCTGCCATGGGAGACACCACGCTGGAGCAGGGGAAGCATGTGAGGAGCCCTCCCCACCTGAAGAGGAAGGAGCGGCAGAGACAATCTTTGCTGAACTGACTGCACCCCCCCATTTTCTCTCCCCCTGCATCACTGAGGGGGGAGTAGGGAGAGACATAGGTAGCCAGGGGACTCGAGCCCGGGAAGGAGGGAGGGGTGCAGGGAAGGGTATTTATTTGTGCTTTAAGATCTGGCTTTTGATGTCTCCTTGTCCCACTCTCCTTTGATTGATAACTGATTAAATTGAATATTTTTTCCCCAAGTTCAGTCTGGTTTTCCCTGAGAACACAATTGGTGAGTGAACTCTCTCTGTCCTTGTCTGGATACACCAGGTTCAGTTACATTTTCTCCTCATCCCAGTGTGGGGGGAGGACTGAGCGAGCAGCCACACGGTCCTTTTCTGCCGATTGGGCTCAAACCATGACACACTGTTGTGGGTATTTATTATAGACCACCTGATAACAAAGAGGAAGTTGATGAGGCCTTCTACAGACACCTGAAATTTACTTCACAGTCACAGGCCCTGGTTCTCATGGAGGACTTCAACCACCCTGATACCTGCTGGAAACACAACACATGTTTTGTGCACACTAGCCATGCACAGACCAAGAGGTTCCTGCAGAGAACTGATGTTAACTTTTTGATGCAGGTGGTGGAGGAGCCCACGAGGACAGGAATGCTGCC
>VZSC01011165.1:127888-142505 GCA_013398225.1 Steatornis caripensis
ATCCTCCCCCTCTACTCTGCCCTGGTGAGGCCGCATCTGGAGTACTGTGTCCAGTTCTGGGCTCCCCAGTTCAAGAGAGTCAAGGAACTACTGGAGAGAGTCCAGCAGATGTCTATGAAGATGATGAGGAGAATGGAGCATCTGTCTTATGAGGAAAGGCTGAGAGGCCTGGGTCTGTTTAGCTTGGATAAGACTGAAAGCGAATCTGATCAATGGTTATAAATATCTAAATGTTGGGTGTCAAGAGGATTGGGACAGACTCTTTCTGGTGGTGCCGAGCAATAGGACAAGGGGTAATGGGCACAAACCGGAACACAGGCAGTTGCCTCTGAACATGAGGAAAAACTTCTTTACTGTGAGGGTGACAGAACACTGGAACAGGTTGCCCAGAGAGGCTGTGGAGTCTCCTTCTCTGGAGAGATTCAAAACCTGCCTGGACGTGTTTCTGTGCAAACCTGCTTCAGCAGGGGGGTTGGACTAGATAATCTCCAGAGGTCCCTTCCAACCTCTACTATTCTGTGATTCTGTGATCACTCCCCAAAAACCCCCAAACATCTATTGTAGAATGACAGATCATCAGGGACATCACAGAAAACCGACAAGTGGCTAAACGAGGACCCGTCCCACTTTCGTGTACAAGACTGAGCAGCTGTTTTCATTCCTGCACTCTGCTCTAATAAAAGTGTATTACTGCTGAGAGAGCAAGAGGCACACATACAGCATCATGGTAACCAATACCCTTACTTTCTCAAGCCAGATGGTAGCAAAAGCGTAAGATGCAACATCACTTGGTTCTTTTGAGACTCCTCGTCCACGAAGTCCCCCCAAGTGGTACAGAAAATTATGTAGGAGGTGGTACAAGAAGCACTAAAGCAGCATATTGATTGATGGTTACCGTATATTGCAGGTCAAACCACTTTTTCTTGTTCTGACAACAAAACAGCAATTTCAGATCTAGCAGCTAATGTCTTAGTAAAGAGTATGGTAGGTCCCAGCTAAACTTGGCTCACAAGAGGATGTTAATTCTGAAGTGAATCTACAGTACTTCAAGCTGGAAAAATCCAACTCAAATGTAAGACATATAACATTTTTGTACTGCAATTCTGTGTGTGAACAGCTGCAGACAGTTAGTAGACTACTTTAAAACAGCCATACAAGAAAACAACCATACATTCAAGAACTGCAGCCAATTAAAATGAATTGCTGCTTGTCTTCTTAGCATTTTGGATCAAGACTATACTCATAAGAAGTTAATAAAATAATAATACAAGAATTAGTGGACATTGTGGATATTCATTCTCTAAGCATTTTCTTAACAGCCAGAGCAGCAGTGTTCCCTAAACATGCTTTCCCCTGGATCCCACATGGACAGCTGGATCTGCATCTGGGAGATGCCTGAGGGAGGGAAAGACACCTCAGTAGAAGGTGATACAGCTCTGTCAGGGCATCTCTTAATGAAGAGCAAAAGCTGGGGACCCACTCAGAGAGGTTCTCATTAGAAGAGTCCCAAAATCAGAAAGTCATTATTGTTTAAGAATGTATGAATTTGAAAATAAGGACAGACAGTGCCACATTAAGCAGCACCATCCAAACAATGGAACTGTTCACTGAAAGGCAACTGAGAACTGCTTGGGAAGACTGCTGCTGGAGTAATCTTTTTGAAACAGGAATGTTTTGTATCTCATTAAGAGATTCAAAGAGAAACTTAGGAACTGACAGATGTTATAACAAAGGCCCAGAGACACCACATTTGCATTTGTAGAAAGTTGTACTTGCTACTTCAGGACACTGGGGCATTCATAGCAGTAAGAACTACTACTTCCTCATAGCAACACTGAAAATCACAGCCTTAAGAAGTCTGCTTAATTCCTATAACCTTTTAGATGTTTTTAGATGTTAAGACCAATTATTATATTTGCCCTTAGAATTTTATTTGCAGGCTGAACTATCACAGTTTCTTCTGTCATTCACAGATTTCTTACTCCAGACAACCCACCTCTCTAGACTCTTTCCCACTGGCCTACATCTTTTTTCAAATGCAATCCTCAAATCTGAACTCGCAGCTTCATTGATGGCACCAGAGTCAACTCGAAGAACTACTTTGTTGCTCACAAGAACAGGCTCCGCAGGGAAGTGGTCATGGCACCAAGCCTGTCAGGGTTCAAGGAGTGTCTACACAATGCTTAGGCATATAGTTGAGTTTTAGGTAGTCCTGCAAGGAGTAAGGAGTTGGACGTGATGCTCCTTATGCATCCCTTTCAACACAAGATATTCTATGATTCCATAGAATCATTCTATGATTGCTTTATAAACCTTACAGAGAACGTTCCTGCTTATACACTTACTGCCATACGTGGATCTCTTCCAACAGATCAGCAAAAGACAAGAACTTCAGTTCAACATCTGCAACATTCTTCAATCCTTTAAAAAAAAAAAAGACATTTGACATCTGAGTAACTAATTATACCCACTTAACAGGGGATTTTTGTACTTACTACTTTCACACTATTTCTCCAATATTATAAAATAATTTTAAATTCCCGTCCTGTTTTTCAACACTTGCAGACCTCTAGATTGACACCCACCAAAAGTCAGGATGTACATACTACATGGCATCGCTTTAGTCAGTTAAAATTGTTTGAGACATAACACAGCCTACCTTCACTCCTCCAATCAGAACAACATAGATATCAACTCCTTTGAATACGCTTCTACAATCAGTCTTGTGTTCCTACATATTATGCTACTTCCACATAAACTTAATTTCCTTAGTTGACTAGTTACTAATGTCACAAGACAGTATCAAAGGCGCCATTAAATTTGAGATCCATCTGCCAGTTCCAACTTATTCCTATGGTCTAATTCTTAATTACAGAAACAAATCAACTGGTTTGAAACTTTCTTTTAGTTCTCTCTCACAGAACCACAGAATGGTAGGGGCTGGAAGGAACCTCTGGAGATCATCTAGTCCAATCCCCCTGCTAAAGCAGACACCCCTAGAGTGAGTTGCACAGGAACATGTCCAGGTGGGTTCCAGTCCTCTCATCATCTTCGTAGGCCTCCACTGGACTCTCTCCAGTAGCTCCCTGTCTCTCTTGAACTGGGGAGCTCAGAACTGGACACAGTACTCCAGATGTGGCCTCACTAGGGCAAAGTAAAGGGGGAAGATAAACCTCCCTTGACCTGCTCATCCATGCAAGGAAGCTCCTTGCTCATCCATGCAGGTCTCCTGCCTCCTTTGCTTGACTTCTTACTCGTAGGGATGCATTGATCTTGAGCTTGGAGGAGGTGGTTCTTGAATATTAATCAGATCTCTTGGAGCCCTAACCCATGGGATTCCTCCAAGTAGGTCTTTGAAAAGGGCACAGTTAGCTCTCTTGAAGTCCAGGGTTGTAATCCTTCTTGTTGCCCTGTTTCTTCCATGCAGGATCCTGAACTCCACCGTCTCATGGTCACTGCAGCCAAGGCTGCCCCCAACCAGTCCTTCTTTGTTTGATGGTATAAGGTCCAGCAGCATTCCTCTCCTTGTTTGCTGATCCACCACCTGTGTCAAAAATTTATCATCAGTGCTCTGCAGGAACCTCCTGGACTGTGCATGCCTAGCTGTGTTGTGTTTCCAGCAGGTATCAGGGTGGTTGAAGTCCTCCATGAGAACCAGGGCCTGTGACTGTGAAGTAAATTTCAGGTGTCTGTACAAGGCTTCATCAACTTCCTCTTCCTGACCAGGTGGCCTGTAGTAAACATCCACAACAGTGTCACCCATATTCACTTACCCCCTTAATTCTTACCCATAGCTCTTGACATGTTCTTCATCCACCCCTAGGCAGAGCTTGATACATACCAGTTGCTCTCTCACAAAAAGAGCAACTCCACCACGCCTTGTCTTTCCTAAAAAGTACATAGCTCACATGACTGGAATGCTGTCACGGATGGCTATCCCACCACATCTCTGTAATTGCAATGAGATCATGGCCATGTGACCATGCACAGATCTTTAGCTCTTCCTGTTTATTCCCCATGCTGCATGCGTTGGTGTAGAAGCACTTCAGAGAGGTAATCAAGCATGCTGGTTTGTTCTATTGTTTGTCCAATATTTTGGCAAAGCAAAATCGTTTTTAGAAATGAAATTAAAGAATCTTGGTGAGGAGCAGCAGCCCACATTCCCCAGGGAAAGTCGAACTGATTTGAAAGACTGCAGTTTGGAGTATGCACAGTTTCTCTCTTTCAGCAGTTCGTGTTGTTTCACATTTGATTTATGGCCACCTCGTGCACTTGTGCTGGCAGAAATTATTGATCTTCCTGTGCACTTTTCTTCCTTATGACAGCCCAGGTGCTTGTGTGGTAGTGCATTGAACTAGACAATAGAATTAATCCAGGTTTAATGCAGTTTAAAAGAAGAAAAATAGTGATTAGTTTTGGTTTTTACTCGGATCAGCTCCCTGACTCAGGTCACTACACAGCTGCATGCCAGCACATGGAAAGGAAGAGCAGGGGTAAGATGAGGGCTGCCTTAGGCACCAGCAGTATTAGTTTAAAAGAATCACGAAACTGCAGTTTAAGGACAGAACCTGAAATGTCAGGAGCTTTCATCAAATAGTGAAAATGGCTGAGTGGAGACACAGCATGGAGTCAATCTAGACAAAAATTTTTCAAAATCAAAACTTGCAACAACTAAACTGAATAAAAAGTGGTAAAACAGAGGAGTTCATGTAAGGCTGCTCCTTGATAAGAACAAACATGAATCAAAACAGGAGCAAATTTCTTGGTATACTGACTCCATTATTTGTTGAGTTAAACAGGTATAGCAAGAAGACAGGTCGGAACTTAGGCTCTGTAAGCATGCAGTCATCCATCCAAGGTGAAGCAACTTTTTCTGGTAAGTATAAATATTTTTCCAATCATTCCAAATGCATGAGCAAAAATCACATACTAGAATAATGCATAATTCTTTCAAGAATGGAATATATCAAGTTCCACAGATACCAGAATCTCTGTAAGGGCAGACAGACCTCCATAAAATATTACACTAACATTTCACTTCAGGGAAAACAAGAACTGTGTAAGAGTAGTAAACCATCTGCTGGCAGTGTCCTGATATTTTCTAGCAGTCAACTAAAACCAGTTTTCTTTCTGGCAAATAACATAAGTTGAACACATTTCTGACTTGCATACTTCTTCCCAGGAATCCTCCAACAGTAAGCATTTCAAAACAGGTGAGCCAAATAAAGCTTTCAAAACTGTGAAGAGTCCTGCAAACTGAAGAAATAATAAAAAACTGGTCTGCTCCAGTGTTTCATTCAAGGGACATTATCATCTCGGAAATTATTAGAAATGCCATCCATGGCTTTTATTCCTCCACTATGTTTGATTGCTTAGCTCTGCACTCCTGACAGAATTCGGAGCGGGGAGGGGGTGGGGGGGAGAAAACCCAACACTGCAAACAGACCTTGTATGTTTGAAGACTTTTTTTTTTTGATGATGAATGGCTTGTTGTTTAGTCTCACAGAAATCTGAGAAAAGCTAGAAGGGAAACTACTGACTTTTTCCTTTCCCTTGATGTTTTCATAGTAATTTGCAAACAGGTGATCAGTAGCAGAAGTATTCTATTTTAACAACTAGAAAATTTCCATTAAACATTGAGATGATGGGGAGAAATTGTCTTGTCAATCAAATGGTTGTTGGAAATGAGATACTCTTCTTTTAAAGTAAAAAAAAAAAAAAAGAAGATATCACTTCCTCCTCTGCACTCCTTTCAGGGACCAAGTAGTGATTTCTTGAGGATGTGAAAGCTTTCATCAGGTTTATGAATCTGGACAAACCAATAAGCTTTAGATTAAAATTTCTTACAGATCAGTGTGGTATTAATCCCTGTGTAAGATACCTGTAAAACACATAGTAAAATTTTACAATTCCACACTAAATTCTGAGATCAACAGTATAATAGCACAGTGAGGGATGAAAGAGGGGAACCTAGACAGTCAAAAGAAACAAAAAAACATCCTTCACTAGTTCTTTCTAGCATGTGTTTTCACTTTTTCCCAAAAGAGAGAGATAGTGGAATACCTTTCTCTTAACGTTTTCACTTCAAATACTTATGTATGTTTTGCACACCTGAACTGAGACAATTCATGGAGGCATGAGAAGGTAGACAAAACAGTGGCACCTAAGCTTACATAAGTAACATCCTATCCAAGGGAGCGAGGATGGGACAGCCAGATACAACATAAAAAACCTGCAACATTCATTTCAGAAATTTAGGAATGATTCTATGCTTCTTGCACACAGAACTTGTATGTATAACCCTTTGGCATATACCTATTTCATGTGGTAAAGTAGGAGGGCTGTTAAAAAAAAAACAACACCAAAACATATAATGTACATCTTTCATTAGACTGATAGCAGAAAACACCAGTTCAATCAATGTATCAGATATCCTTCCAATCTTAATCTCACTCACAACTTTACTGTGAATAGTTTATGTTGTCTCTAAACAGTGAGCACAGCTATGGATCCTGAACTTACAATCTCTCAATGTATCTTCACAGGCTTAGACAAAGATAATTATCACACCAAGAGTACACTGAACTCAGAAATACGGATTTTTCAAATGGAGTAAGAATTTAGATCTCTCCCTTATCGATTTCAGAAGTATAAGAATTGACAATGTCCACAGCAACAAATCCTCTGCAATGATTCTATGCCAAAATCAGCTTAATACATCCCACATCTAGTGCTGAGCTGTAAACATTGATATTACAAACAGAATGACATCCCCAACCTTCTGTTTACTGCCAGAAACCATCTGAAAAAATACAAAATAGTATTTTACATGGCAACACCCTTAGGTAAAACGGCATTCAACTGAAAGAACTAGCACATATCCCATACAGTCTTATGATTTTTATCCCACAAATACTTTCTGCAAGAGCAACAGGAAGAAAAAGATTACATCTTTAAGACACCTGAATAAAGTGTAAGAAAAAAAACAACTGCCAGTCACACATCCCTGGTTGTGATGTGCAGCCTAGAAAAGGAATCCATGCAGATACATAGATGCTTATCTTAAATGTATTATTATTTTTCCAGCATAACGAGCCTCAAGAAAATCCTCCACGTGTGCAAAACCAATCAACCACTACACAATAGTAGCGATCTGTACAACTGCTCAAAGACAGAAATATCCAGTTACAGGTAGGAAAACTGCTTCACAAAGAAATCAACCCAGTCCTGTCCTCAGCCACAAGAAGCTTTTCATCACCAGTTTATGCCAGTTTAACTGTGGGATGCTACCAAATAAAGTGGTCAAGATCCTTTATCTCTCATTTTTTTGCGGATTCATCAGTACACTAATCCTGTATTAAAATTTGCAGGTGCACATCATTAGTGTAAACACAGCGAAACTGGTGGGACTATGCACTACTTTTGGCAATAAATTACAGTTCACTGTGTTAATTCATTCTTGAAACCTTATCCTCATCTCTGCAGATACCTTTAGAAAGAAGCCTGAGAAAGACATTCTTAAACTTGAGTATTCTTGAATTGCTCAGAGGCAATGATGTGATGTGGCCTGTTACAATGAACCTATAGACTTTTCTGCACAGTTTCAGTCTTTTTCTTTCAGTCTTTTTCTTTCTTTACTAAACAGGACATGTAACATCTGTAACTGATTTCTCCATGCCAAGTCTGTTCTGCCCATGGCAATAACTGATGAGCGATCTCTCCTTGTCCTTAGCTTGACCCTCAGGACTTTCATTATTTTCTCTCCCCTGTCCAGCTGAGGAAGGGGAGTGGTGGAGCGGCTTTGGTGGGCATCTGGCATCCAGCCAGGGTAAACCCACTACACATGCTTTATTCAAAACTTTTAAACTACTTCGCTGTTCAAGTAGTCTAAGAATCATCATAAGCAGTTAAAAGCAATTAGGTCCAGTCAGGAATTAACGGCTTATCACACCCTGCATCCAGAAAATTTTACAAGTATATCTTAAGTTAGAACAAGTAATCTCTTTGCTATAGGCTTTTCCTTTCATACATTCTGCGGACATAGAAGAACAATAAAATAAAAAATTCATAAAGGTATCAGTAGCATTATCTCCAGACTCTTACCTCCTGAAAACCACCCACCTACAAAATCATCTACTTTAAAAGAAAAAGGTCAACTTAATAATATGAATGATCCAAATCAAACTTCACTTTACCTTTTATTTTACTTCTTATTTCACATAGTCAGTATATAAACATGGCTTCAGGACCTGACACTTGTCCATTGAGTAGACTAAACCACTGCAACAATTTACTTCAAATATGTTCATTTCATAGTGGCTAAGAAGATTAAGCAAAGAAGTTTGTGAACTTACACAGGTGGCATAAATTCACAATACACATTTACAACTTCCACCACATGCTTGCATGTTTAAGATAACTTATAATAGATATAATTACAGAAGAATTTATATAAAGACTTGTTAAGACAAACAACATACCCAAAAACTTCGAGAAAAATTGCATCAAGGCTCATTTCTGTGCCTGGTTCATCAACATCGAAAACCGCACTTTGGCAACATTAGGTACATAAGGAAAATCACTACATCCATCTTAACAGACTTGCAATTTAGGCAGTAACCAGGAGTTACCCTCCATACAGTTAACAAGGAAGAAAAGATACAAGTAAAACAACTGTATTATTTGTCAAAACAGTTTAGGTACAGTCCAGAAGCTTACAGAAGAGAGCAATCCCAACTTCCCATGAAGAAAGGGAGACGTAGACAATGTTCATTGAAATACCAGTAAGAAATTAAGCAAGTACAATAACCCCAAGTGCAAGAGGCCCTTGATTTAGAAGCTCTTGGCAGGTGGCACAGTTATGAAATATTTTGCCACAACAGATTAAAAAAAAAGTTCTGCACATTCCAGATGAAAAGGTAAAACGTGTTTCTTCAACCCATATAACACCAGCATCTCCCAGCAGGAGAGCAGACAGAACCTACAATCTACCAGAAGAAGGAACAAACTGAGCATGAGCTACGAAAAAAAGGGAGGGAGCAAAGCCCCACTTCTCAAAGCGCTATCATGACATGAGACGAGGAATAAATAAATTGCACTGGGAATATATATCTCCTCATTTTATTCAACCTCCACAGCTCTCCCGTCATGCACTGAGGAAGTTGTTTCATCACAGAGGCAAATTGGTCAAGCACAATTTACCATCTTGGCTCTTCCTACTCACCTTCTTGTCCTTCGTGAGCCTGGGAACAGCTTGCACTGGCAAAACACAAGAGCCTGCTATGACTTCTTATAACAAAAATGGTGGGGGGAGTATAGGGTAGGTATTCTGTCTTTCACATTGCTTACTCTGCTGCCTCCACCCCATTTCTGAGCTGTGATCCTCCGCACGCCCTACGAGCACCTCAGTGGTGACTTAGGTTCTTTAGACACTAATGTTTGCCTGCTGTACCAAGCAGGTTGTTGTCAGAGAGACTCAGCCTCAACAATGTAAAAAGGACCACATAAACACCAGTTAAGAAGGCTGAATCTTTAAAACTTATCCAGTGGAGATGAGAAAGATCAGAATTGCCAGCTGCAGTCCTGCAGGTATGGTCAAGGATATGCATGGGGTAAGCATAACACGCTTTGGCCTGTGCTTCTTAATTGCATTGTAAAATGACAAGACTTTCTATAAAACACTCAGGGAACTCTACTTCTGTCAGACACAGATACAAAATGTTGCAATTCCTGCAATCAGTATTTATCCTCAGAGTTTATTCTGTGAGCAAGAGGTGAAACAGCTAATCTTGCTGACAGTCCAAGAAGTCTGTGTGAAGTTAGTACACTATTTTGGTTCATAAATAGCAATTTGTCATTTCCAGTGGCTGCAAAGTGGTTCACTGAGGGTTATCCTCACTCAGTGACTTCTCAGTGAAAAAGTAAACCCATTGTTTCAAGGCTATTGACTTCATATGCATTCTACCCCAAAATGCCTCTTTTGGGCAGGGAAAAGAAGTGTCCCCACTTCCTTGATTTCCATCTAAGTTCAAGAATATGAAAGTCTTTTTTTTTCCCTTCTCTTTCTACCTGACCCCCAGGCTGAGACAATGTGAAGAGGTACAATTCTCCCATCCAAGTGCAATCACACATTCTCAGAGCCAGAAAAAGAAGGCTTCTCCTAAGAACTTGAGCAAAACACACCTATTTGCAAAAGACCCCAGCCCAGCCAGGAAGGAGACACTTCACTTTCCTCTGGCAATGGATATCAAATGTGGTCATGTAAGAAGGTGGCACCATCCCTGACTAGGTTTCAGATATCTAAATGGATACTTGGAAGTAAGTTGTTTCCCCTCTAACACTGAGCTGAACTTGTAAAATACCAAACCTTGACTTTCAGAGCCTAAGAATTAATTTATTTTTTAAGTCTGCAGTGTCTAAATAAAACTAACCTGTTGCTTCAGGAGCTGAACTGCTTGTTTCTTTTACTGCAGAATCCTGGGTGCTAGTGGAGGCCAAATGTCCACTCAGAAGCATTAAAGGTGCTTCAAAAAGGTCATATTATGGAAAGTGGTTAGGGTTTGGTAAAATCCAGGCTTGGGCTTTACCAACCTGGACTACAGCTATGCCAGGGGCTGGCTAGACAAAGATACGACTCAGAAAGACATAGGAAGCAGTTCAGTGATAGACTTTTGTGCCCTAATGGTCTGGCCAAGTAGAAAAGTGATTTCTTCATGCCTTAAGGGTCTTTGGATAAGCCTTCTTCCTCAATTTATGCACAAGCGTCTCTAAGACATATTAATGTAATTAAAAGATACTTCTAAAATTAAAACTCCCATAGAAAATTAGACCCTAAAGAGGAAATAAGACCATGGGAGCGCCTGTGAATAATAGCTGGAGTACAGGATCCCACTGCTTGATGAGACTGCCAGACAGAACAACTGAATGTGGGAATATATGCAAGAGACCCTGAGACAGGGGCACTACCGTGGTAACAAACGATCTCAGGAAGCACGTGGGAACCAGCAGCTGAGCTACAAAACAAATCAGATTCTTTTAAGGGACTGGGCCTGGATCAGTCTCCACATAAATCAAATTTAGAGATTTTATAAAGTGTCAGAAACGAAAACTCAAGTGCAAGGTGATTATGCCAACCCAACTACATATATTTCTACCAACAAAATAATTGCCGTTCTCACCTCATGAACTACAGCACCCGATCTGGAGAATACAGTTACACAATATTCTTGCTAGACTGTATTTCAAAACCTACTACATCTCCTACAAAAGTTAG
The DNA here is from genome assembly GCA_013398225.1 of Steatornis caripensis. Taxonomy (NCBI): domain Eukaryota; kingdom Metazoa; phylum Chordata; class Aves; order Caprimulgiformes; family Steatornithidae; genus Steatornis; species Steatornis caripensis. The sequence continues at coordinate 139,161 of VZSC01011165.1, forward strand.
GAAGAATGGACTTAAGTATTGAAAGGCCATTTCAATTTCTTCTTATAAATAAATCATAATTTAATTAGATAAATAAACTAATATTTCACAAATCAGAAAAAGCAAGTGCAAAAGAGAACACCTTCATTTTCAACAACCATTTTCCATCTACTAGTGCCATAATACTGCTTTTCAAGTAGTTGTGTTTAAAATCTGATTTTCTTTGAAACGTTTCTGTATTACTTTTCACCAGCCACTCAGAGTTTTTCCCTCGATGGTATTTACTCATACCTAAATTTGGGCCAAAACTGAACTGGCAACAACATGCTGTTCCTCACCACTCCTGCCATATTTTTCATTCCCTGTCATTGCCTTCAGATTCTTACTTTTACTAGTATAGAAAATTTTGTCCACGTCCCTTCAATCTGCTTACTAGGGAAGAAGAGGAAATTGCTCTCCTAGAAGAGAGTTCCTAGTATGGTAAAGACTCCAAAGCAGCAGGCCATGTGCAAAGGTATAAAGAAGGTAAGTTTTACTGACTTCACTGTGTAATTATTCTTATTGGAAAGCACTGTGAAAACCCTTATGTTTTCTGGTAAGCTCACTGAGTTGAGACCGGCACAGTCCCCAAACCCATGACTCATTCTGATCCAAGCAAAAAAGTGCTGGGGAGTCAGATGTTTTGCTTATGATGAATTAATTCCTTAGTATGTCTCACTCAAAAATATCAGGCTTCACTTTATATACAGAAGATAAAGCATGACAGTCATGGTCCTGCCTCACTCTTTTCTAAAATACTTTGTGTTAAAACTGAAATGGCCATGGATGCTGCCAACGCTTGAACAACTTATTTAGGAAAAAGAAAGCACTGTCTTACCAATAAAGATTTAATTTTCCACTTATGATCTGTAAAAATGTGTAATTTCTAAATATTCAGGTTTCTAGCTTTAAAGTTTAGTTCCATAGGTCTCATGCAGCAAAAACTATTATTATTTGTTTCTTGTGACATAAAATTAAGCTAAGACCCAAGTACAGCTTATTAACAGATAATGAAATTGAAAGAAATAACTTTCAGCATTGCTCAGTTTGACATCAGACCTCAAAACAATAGTGTTTTCATTTAGAAAGTTTTGTTAGTTAACTAATTTAAGGCTTTCTCACTACACATCAGTGAGGTTACGCTAACTTAAGAGAAGTAACTGCTATGTGATGTTTGCCTGTTCCCCTTGTAAATAAAATAGTTATTTTCATCTACCCTTAAAATGCACAAAGTCCCAGTATCAACCAGTTCAACACAGATAAACTTACTTATGATGCACACTTGCATTCTCCTTCCCCACCCTGTTACCACTGTATCCTCCTTTGCACGTGGCTCACTGTTTTCTAACACAATACTTCCTCCTTCCTATCCCGTGCCTTTCGTAACACTGCTCCAAGGTGTATCTAATTTGCATCCCAGTGAAGAAAACCTGGCATTTCAAAAACAGAAGCTAAGTACCCATACCTTAGTGAAATCCATAGTTGATTATGAAATCCAAGAAACAAGCTCCAAACACTGACAGAAACTCCTCACTTCAAATTATTGTATATATACTTAAATATATTACATTTCACTTGCATTTAAAGGAATTGATGGTCTTTATTCAATGCCCTAGATACTGTTCAATACTGCAGTAGAAATATCTTTCTCACAGCTTTCATACCAAATGCAAGAAGAGACATGCATCCATGTAGCTAAAATGTTAACAACCTGGAAAAACCCTATGGCAGTTAACCAACAAATGTATGCCTTTACTCATCTGAGCTAGATATGATATAGCCCAAACTAAGACTAATACCTCTGAGAAGCAGATGTAACTTCAGCTGGTGATCTAAGAGTTTAGTACCACTGTTATGATGCATGTAACCCATTCCTCGGTAAACTGTATGCTTATTTTGATATGTAAAATACAAACTCAAAAAACCACTATAATCACCACTTCCTTACCATCCTCGATTTTCTACTTTTGCAGCACAGCAACCAACATACAACTGTTAAATTAAGGTCTATTAAGGGCTTTGTCAGCTATCCGGCAAAGATACAACAGTACAGAAGAGAACAGCTAGAGGTCAGTTGTATCATACCAAGTTCAATATTCAAACATGTCCGTCAGCTGGTCACTGCCTGCCTGATAGCCAGAAAACTGTTGGATTTAGAGAGGGGATTTTGTCACATTCTCATTGCATTATTCCCAACAAGTTTGAGATTAATCTAGTTTCAGAGCTGAAAAGCAATATTATAGTTATCCCATTTTTTGTCTACCGTCTACCTTAAATGATGTAAATCAGCAAGGAAATTTCCCCCAAATGGAACAGGTGGTTGTGGTATATCAGAGAAAATACCCTCACAAAACTTTTTGCTTTACATAGTTCCCACAATAAAATAAATATATACCACTACTAACTTCATTTATTTATGTACAGCCAACAACAAAAAACAGGTCTTATTATGCCACAAAGTAAAATTAGTGTAGAAAAACTCTCAGACTTTTTGTTGTTGCTGTAAACCATATGATCTTTGGCACATCAATTAGATGGACTAAGATCTTCACGTACTAATTCTTATTTAGCATAAAGGAGAAAGAAAAGACACAGATGGAGAAGGGAATAGTGGAAGTAATCCTCTTTTCTCACCCAAGGTTTAAATGTAGACTACAATTCTGCAAGATGGTATCTGCAAACAAGCAATGACAAGCTGTTATTTCCCTAACATTCAGTCTGACCAAAAGAGAAAATTGTACCTTGAAAGTATCAGCAAGGGTACACAAATATTAGGCATTTTAATTTTACAGCTAAAACCTTGTACAGGTTTTGTCAGGACCCTGACAGGCCTTACTGGCCCTGCCTAGTCCACCCAGAGCTCCCCCCATGCTGCCCATAGCCCAGGACCCCATGTCAGACCCCCAAGGCCATCAGTCCCTGCCCTAGCAATGCCACAGCAGGGCCTCACTGAGCCAGGCCCATTCACAGTCCCACATCCCAGCCTGGCCTCGGACAGTCCCTACAACCCCGTCTGACCACTGTTCCCCTCAATCGGCCTGATCTTACCTCCCACCTGCCGGTGGGCTGATGTCCTGCCCTGGTCTCGGCTTCTCCTCATCCCCAGGGATGTGCCCAGTGCCCCAGGCTGGGGCTGCCCCCTCAGCCCTGGCCACAAGCCCCATGGCAGCCTGTTGTGGTGTAGGCCCCGCTTCCCCTGCTAACAAGCCGCATTGCAATATCAGATCATCGATCACCATATAAGAACAAAGAGCTGGGATATTTGGGCACTCTACGAACCTGCCTGTTGGTACAGTGAGCCAAGATAAGAAGTAATACGGTACCTCT
>VZSC01011167.1:0-14361 GCA_013398225.1 Steatornis caripensis
CCCAACAAGGCCAGGCTGCACGCCGGGGAGTTGTCACCACCAACGACTTTCTTTCATTCTCTTTCTTTTCTCACTCAAGGAGTACCTTAGTGAGGAATCATTTTTCCAGCTACACTGGAGGTTTACGGTGGAACTGGGAGCTTGTTCTGGACCCAGGAGCACACATGAGCCCTCCCTGTTAGGCGTCTCTTTTTGCAGGAAGGATTCTCTCCCTATGGCTGTATCTCACAGGCCCCAGCATGTTAGATGGTATTCTGTTCAAACCTCTCAATGCAGCATGCAGCCAACCATTTCTGTAACTTTGTAAATTATTTTACCCCAATACGTTATTTGCTGTTTACTAATGTCATCCAGGAGGTATATATGTGCAGATCATCCTGAACTTCCATAGAAGAATGATAGTCTGCAGTGATGTGACTTCATGTGGTAGGTATGTCTTTCTAATCAGCAGCTTCCCACCTCTGCCTGATGCTATGTTTCTAATTTCATGTCTCCAGGGAACATGGTAATCTGGTCCCATTTGAAAACAACAGGGGAGGCAGAACCTCAGTAGGAAGGACAGGTGAATGGTTCATTTTGTTACAGGGTTTGCAGGTAATATGGCGAACAGACTCTCCAGACACAATCACAAATCCAAGCAGTTCTTCCAGTAACCACAGACTGAACTGCAGTGTTACCCAAACTTTTTAGAAGCAGTTTAATTTTAGAAGCATCATAGACAACATTAGATATTATTTCTCTGAATTTGGGCTTGGCTGTTCAGAGTCATCTCTGTGGCTGCATCAAGAATTCAAGACCCACAAACCAAATCCACAACTTCCCAAATGCTAATGCTCTAGATGGTCACCCAGTAACCACATAATCTGTACTTTGCCACGGTTTGGAATCCTAAAAGATCTGCTTACCAGGAATAGGTGCAAGAATGTGGTCATTGGAACTGTCATTTCACATTTTATAGATTGTTGCTGCCAGGCCGATGGCAGTTGGAAACTGATCCCCACAGGTAGCTGGGCTCTCCAGGGTCCCATTACCCCCTGCTAGCCCACAGATAACACAGCAGATTCAAACCAGTTTACAGCTGCATCTTGCTCATTTCTACAATTCAATTTCACCGAGGGTCTGTTAAGATGACTTGACTTCCCTATTATTGACAGCATTTTGTCATGGTTTAAAGCTGGGATGGCCATTAAAAGGAGGACAAACTCTCTTTTTTAACCTGCTCCCTCCCCCCAAAAAAGCCAGGGGAAACAGAAAAGGGAAAGAGGCTGAATGGCAAAGCTCAGAGTGGCGCATTGAACCCCAGCTAGGGGTGGATGAAGAATGAGTTGAGAGCCTATGGGTAAGAATTAGGGAGCAGGCCAATATGGGCGACAGTATTGTGGGTGTTTACTACAGGCCATCTGATCAGGAATAGGAAGTTGACGAGGCTTTCTACAGACAGCTGAAAGTTGCTTCACATTCACAGGCACTGGTTCTCGTGGTGGACTTCAACCATCCTGATACCTGCTGGAAAGAAAACACAGCTAGGCACACACAGTCCAGGAGGTTCCTGCACAGCATTGATGATAAATTTTTAACAAAAGTGGTGGAGGAGCCGACGAGAAGAGGAGTGCTGCTGGACCTGAATCTAATAAACAAAGAAGGACTGGTTGGGGATGTGAAGGCTGGGGGCAGCCTTGGTGCAGCGACCATGAGATGGTGGAGTTCTGGATCCTGTGTGGAAGAAGCAGGGCAACAAGTAGGATTACAACTCTGGACTTCAGGAAGGATAACGTTGCCCTCTTCAAAGAGCTCCTAGGAAGAATCCAATGGGTTATGACTCTAAAAGGCAGGGGGGGAGGGGGGGGCAAGAGAGCTGGTTAATATTCGAGAACTGCCTTCTCCAAGCTCAAGATCGGTGCATCTCTATGAGTAAGAAGTCAAGTAAAGGAGGCAGGAGACCTGCATGGGCAAGAAAAGAGCTTTTAAAAAAACTCAAAGGGAAGAAGGAAATGTACAGGACGTGCAAGAAAGGACTAGCTACTCGGGAGAATTACAGGAATGTTGTCAGAACACGCAGGGATGCAACAAGGAAGGCTAAGGCCCACTTGGAATTGAATCTGGCACGGGAGGTCAGGGGCAACAGGAAGGGCTTCTTCAGGTACATTGGTAGCAAAAGGAGAGTAGGGAAAATATGGGCTGGCTGTTGAATAAGGAGGGCACCCTGGTGACAGAGGATACAGAGAAGGTGGAATTACTGATTGCCTTCTTTGCTTCAGTCTTCACTGCTAAGGACAGCCCTCAGGATTCCCAGTCTCTGGAGATAAGAGAGAAAGCCTGGAGAAATGAAGACTTCCCCTCGGTCAAGGAGGATTGGGTCAGAGACCACTTCGGCAAACTGGACACCCACAAATCCACAGGCCCTGACAGGATGCACCCACAAGTGCTGAGGGAGTTGGCAGATGTTAATGCCAAGCCACTTATATCATCTTTGAAAAGTCATGGAGAACAGTAGAGGTGCCCAAGGACTGGAGGAAAGCCAATGTCACTCAAATCTTCAAAAAGGGCAAGAAGGAGGACCCGGGAAACTACAGGCCAGTCAGTGTCACCTCCATCCCTGGAAAAGTAATGGAACAGCTCATACTGGAAGTAATTTCAAAGCACATGGAGGAGGAGAAGACTATCCGGAGTAGTCAACATGGATTCACCAAGGGAAATCCTGCTTAACCAATCTGATAGCCTTCTGTGATGGCATGATTGGCTGGGTAGACAAGGGGAGAGCAGTGAATGTTGTCAACCCTGACTTCAGCAAGGCTTTTGACACTGTCTCCCACAACATCCTTGCAGGTAAAAGGAAGTGTGGCTAGATGAGTGGACAGTGAGGTGGATTGAGAGCTGGCTGAATGGCAGAGCTCAGAGCGTTATGATCAGCGGTGCAGAATCTAGTTGGAGGCCTGTGACCAGCGGTGTTTCCCAGGGGTCGGTACTGGGTCCAGTCCTGTTCAGTACATTCATCAATGGCCTGGATGAAGGAACAGAGTGTACCCTCACCAGTTTGCTGGTGATACAAAGCTGAGGGAAGCAGCTGACTGCCCAGAAGTCTGTGCTGCCATTCAGCATGACCTGGACAGGCTGCAGAGTTGGGCAGAGAGGAATCTGATGAAGTTCAGTAAGGACAAGTGTAGGGTCCTGCACCTGGGGAGGAACAACCCCATGTGCCAGTACAGGCTGGGGGTTGACTTGCTGGAGAGCAGCTCTGCAGAGAAGGACCTGGGAGTGCTGGTGGACAACAGGTTTACCATAAGCCACCGATTTGCCCTTGTGGCCAAGAAGGACAAAGGCATCCTGGGATGCATGAAGAAGAGTGTGGCCAGCAGTTCGCGGGAGGTGATCCTCCACCTCTACTCTGCCCTCATGAGGCCGCATCTGGAGTACTGTGTCCAGTTCTGGGCTCCCCAGTTCAAGAGAGGCAGGGAACTACTGGAGAGAGTCCAGTGGAGGGCAACAAAAATGATGAGGAGACTGGGGCATCTCTGCTCTGAGGAAAGGCTGAGAGACCTAGGTCTGTTTAGCTTGGAGAAGACAGAGTGGATCTCATCAATACTTATAAATATCTAAAGGGCGGGTGTCAAGAGGACGGGGTCAGACTTTTCTCAGTTGTGCCCAGCAACAGGACAAGGGGCAACAGGCACAAACTGGAGCACAGGAAGTTCACCTAAACATGAGGTTTCTTTACTGTGAGGGTAACAGAGGGTAACAGAGCACTGGAACAGGCTGCCCAGAGAGGTTGTGGAGTCTCCTACTCTGGAGAGATTCAAAACCCACCTGGGTTTTCTTAACTGTCTGAGGCAAAATAAGTTCTTGGAGGGAGGGCTTGGTGTTATAGACATGCCTCCTATGCTTCAATAACCAGAATGAAATTTTTCTGGACAGATAAAGTGGCATTAGCTTCAACTAATGTGAGTTGTCCACAAGCGGGAGGAGTGGAAGTGGTGTTTAGATTTGTTCTTATTTCACATTATCCTACTCTCATTTGATTGGCAATCATTTAAATTAATTTCCCCAAGTTGAGTCTGTTTTATTTGTGACGGTAACTGCTGAGTGATCTCCCTGTCCTTATCACAACTTGTGAATCTTTTGTCATATTTTCTACCCTTGTCTAGTTGAGGAGTGGGAGTGATAGAGCAACTTGGTGGGCACCTGGCAGCCAGCAAGGGTCAACTCACCACAATTAACTAGAACTCTAATGAACGGAGGGGTGACTAGGTGAGATGAAGATCTCTGTACTGTTAATACGCACCCTTCCACAGACGGAGTTGCTCCTGTGTTGCGCGACCGCTGGGAAAAAGCCACACATGGGAAAGGATCATCACTTTCACCACCAGGCTACATCCCTAGTCACTGGAACAAAACAGAGCCTTTCACGTACTCTGCTTTCGAAGCTCTGAAATAGCTCTGGCCATTGCCTGTTCACACCAAGAAGAGAGAAGACCACTTGAGCTGAGGGCTGATCACTGGCAATGGGAGCTGGGCTGATCCCTAATGGGATTTCCGCTCACGTGATGAGGCAGTGTTCTTTGCTCGGGAACACTACCAGAGACATTGGAATATGCCTAGAAATATGCCTACCAGTTCTGAACCGACAGAAGTTTAGGCAAGTCTGGCAGTTTGGACAATGGAAATCCTGGATCTGAGGGCATCTTGGCCACTGTGAGAATGATGTCCTGCCCTGATCACATGGCACGCAAAGACTTGCTCACCCTAACAGCTCCACTACAGCAGCAGAGACCCCCAGAGGGTTTCTGATGGTTGAGACTGTGGATCCTGGTCTCCAGCACTTCAACACATGCCCTGGGATCTTGAGAGGTCATTTCCCTGCTTCTAGTGAGTTGCAAATGGCCACTGCTTTACATGACCATCATGAACAGCAGGGCATGTCTCTGCTCTCATCTTGTCAGGGCATTGGCTCTGTCTTCATCTCAACCTCTATAGTATTTAGGGTCAGGCTGCCAGTCTGAGGTCCCAATATCATGAATCACTTCTTCTTGGACAGCAGGACCTTGATGGAGCTGATCTGTGCTAGCATTTCTACACACTCCAGGGGATGTTGCAAGAGGAGCCCACCAGGTTCATTGGTGGGACACAACCCCTGTTGATCCCTCTCTGTCCCACAGCTAGTTGGTCCCAGGGCAGCAGAGAGAACCAGCCCTTTCACCCCTGACTGCTCAGGAAAGGGCCGGTGATGCCAAGGGTTGATGGCATCTCCTTCAGACCCACATGCCCTGCCTGGGTTCTGCACCCCAGGGACTATGCTGGGTGACCCACTACTGATTCATCTCCTTGTTCTGTTCCCAATAAAGAAGCAGGCCTATTTCATCACAATGTGTGGGTATATTTTATTTATGGTAACAATAGGAAGTGAGAAAGAATCATCTGAGATCATCTGGGGGTGGCATGGTTCCCAGGATTGTCTGCAGCCCAAGGTAGCCCAGAACAATCAGATCCTTTTTGTTGTTGTTGGTTTTGTCTTATTTTTGTTGTTGCTTTATTTTTTTTCTAGAAAACACCAGCATCTTCACTGGGCCCCAAAACCTGGAGAGTGGAAGAGAGCTTTAGCCAGTCCTGCATTCTCCAGAGACATCCTGGGATAAGAAAAAAAAACTGCTCTATGGAAAGCTTGCATCACATGCCTTCTTTTGTCCTGGTGCTCAGCTGTGGCATCTTCTATCTGTCCCCAAGGCAAAGTGCCAGAGAGAAGGAGCCCAAAGTTCGGCTGCAGGATGCCCAAACCCTTTCCAAGAGGTGGTTGCTCCCTGCCAGACTAGGCTCTGTGCATCTTGTGAACGCGTGTACTATGATTTTTACAGAATTATGAACTCTCCAGCTAAGGAGTAAAAAGAGGTGGCATAAACAGGCCATGTGTCCAGCAGACGGGTGGGACTTCTTGGGCAAGAGGGAGATTTGTTGGCCCAGAAGATGGAATTCCACCATAGGCCAGGACTTTCAAGGGAAAATGGGGATGTGGCACCTGTGACTTACTGTGGATAAAATTTGCCCTTATACTGCCAATCTGCTACAATGTTTTAGTCCCTAGTATTAAAGACAGAACTACCAAGACAAACAAGCATAGTAAAAAGGTGGATGGTTTCTTTTCTGGCCAGAACCTTCTGTCTCAGGCAGAATATTTTGTTTTCTCTCTCCACATGTATCGATGGCTGTGCCAGCATAACCCATGACAGCAGATTTATCTTGTTGCTAGTGACTGCAAGCTGTGCAGCTGAAATAGAAAAGCCATCACAAAGACATCCAAATTCTTCTAGACACAGGCAAACACTGTGGCAGTCTCACTTACAAATGCGCACACATACTTGCTACAAGTGTCTGCAGGGAGCTGCTATTGAATAATGGGAAAGTACAGAGAAATGCTGGATCATGTGTGGGTTTCTCTCTGTTTTCTCAAGGTGCTGTTACTACTGGAAAAGAAAAGATAACACAGAGAGGAAAAATGTATTTTCTTCCTGATCCCCAAAACAGCCTTCTTCCTTTTTCCTTTCTCCATCCATCTCTCTCTCTCTTACTGCCTCTTCTGACAAACTTGAGATCAGTGTTTATAGATGTTGTGTTGGGTTTACATGGAAAGGTTTTGGTAGTGAGGGGAAAAGCAAAGGAGCAGAGGAGGAAGCTTTCTGTGAGAAGACACCAGAAGATACCCCTTCTTGGATAGATCCGGTTTCAGCCAGCTCCAAGATGCACATGCCACTGGCCAAAGCTAGGTCAATCAATGACATTGGTAGCATCTCTGTGATAACGTATTTAAGAATGGGTAAAAAATGTGCAACAGCTGAGAAAGAGAAGTGAGAAAATGTGAGAGAAACAACCCTGCCAACACCAAGGCCATTGGAGAAGGAGGGGGAGGAGGTGCTCCAGGCACCCAAGCTGGAGCAGTCTGCTCCTGAACAACTGCACCCATCGGAAAGTACCTAGACTGGGGCAGTTTATGAAGACCTGCAGCCCATGGGAAGCACCCACATTGGAGAAGTTCATAGAGGATTGTGTCCCATGGGAAGAATCCCATTGTTATATCCAATTTTATATCCAAAAGGGACCACAAATCTAAACTTTGTAATTTTATTAAAATTATAAGATAGCAAAGGTAAATGAGCAAAACAGCTCGCTGGGCGACCGGGGAGTCTCCTGCTCCGCTAACGGTCCGCAAATTCCAAGGTCTCGAGTCCCCCTTTCATAGGGTCGCAGTTTGGTTTCCTGTCAATCTCCTCCCCACTCTTGTTTCTCCAATTCCTTATAGGCTCGCTGTCATGGTTAAGGGGGCTGTCCAATCTCGTTAGGACGTCTCATTCCTTGCGCCTGTACCTGCTGTCCAACTTCCAAAGCTATATAAATTCCTTATATGGTTATTTTCTAAAACTTGCAACTACTGTAACAGGATACAAGATGTATTTCTAAATACAGGCTATATTTCTAAATGCATCATTAACATTACAAGATATTATTTACTGTGAGTACAATTCTAGCATTAGTAATCTAAACAACTCATTAATATTAAAACAAAGAGCTTCGTTTGATTAGCAAATTGTTCTCTTCGTCCTTTGTCCATTACACCNAGTAATCTAAATAATCCATTAATATTAAAACAAAGAGCTTCATTCAATTAGCAAATTATTCTCTTTGTCCTTTATCCATTACACCATGCTGGAGCAGGGGAGCAGTGTGAGGAAGAAGGAGTGGCAGAGACGTGTTATGACCTGACCACAACCATTCCTACCCACTTGCGCAGCTTAGGGCAAGGAAGGAGGAGGCAAAAGGGTCAGGAATGAAGCTGAACCTGAGAAGAAGGGAGGTGGGGTGAAAGTGGTTTTAGATTTGTTTTATTTCTTACTAACTTACACTTATTTATTGGCATTACATTAAATTATTTTCCACAAGACAAGTCTGTTTTGACCACAACAGTAATTGGTCTAGCCAGATCTCCCTGGCCTTATCTTAGCTCACCAGCTTTTTAATCATATTTTCTCCCTCTGTCCTGGTGAGTAGGGGGAGTGATAGAGCAGCTTGGTGGGCACCTGGCAGACAGCCAAGGTTAACCCACTACAAATGTGTATCACTGTGGGAGCTCTCTGCTATCCTGCAGATGTGAATTTTTCCTTTTACAACACAGATACATCAATATTCTGCAGGGATAGCAGCAAATTGAAAGTCTTTTTCCTGTTAACAGTATTAGAATATCCCAGTCTTTCTCACGGCTGACACATGCAATGCAACACACTGTGGCTACTACTTTCTTCCTGCATGTCAACACCTCTAGGCCTTGCTATTCCCTTCCCTCCAGCTCCACTATCTGATTAGGACAAACCCAAGATGACAAGGAATGGGAACTGAGATGTAACTTTTACAACAGCTCTCTTTGCTGGAGGTGTTCTGGTCTCAGCATGCAAGGGCCAGGCATTACAAGCTGATCCCTGGGGCTCTGCACGGCAGAAGATCAGGGACCTGGAGCAGGGTCAAACCACAGTTTCCCTACCAGGCCATACTACAAGATGTGATCGTCATTATTGTACTGCAAGATCCACACTGAGCCGAGAGCTCTCAGCTCCTGCCCCAAACCACTGTTCATCTTTCTGTCTCCAGCCTTCCAGTTCTTGCTGCAGAGCCAGGAACATGTTACCTTCTTCAGGATCATCTGTATCGTGGAGCCTTTCCCTGTGCATTCACAGACTCACACATTTTCCAAATTCTATGGGAAAGACCACTGTCAGTCAGTAGAAGAGATTAGTCATGGTGGAGGAAAGGGGCACCTTCCAGACAACCTGCTCTTATCAGATATGCCACTTTGGTGCCATGCCCTGGGGGGAGGCCAAACACTGCATCTGCTCTCTTATCACACAGCAGCAGGCCCCAAGCAGAGCAGTCAACTCACCACATGGCTGAACACCATGGGGAAATACAAATTCCAGCAGCTGGAGGAATTCGAGGTCTCTGATGCCAGCTTGTGCCTCTGTGCTGTCCATGATACCCTGGTGCAGGGAGCTTCCTTGGCTGAGCAAAAACCTGGGAAAGGGAGGAGATGTTCCTGTGCAAGGCTGAGCTCTGGGACTCCTCTGGCTGAGGTATTTCACCCCCACAGACAGGCATGAACAGTCAATGAACCTCTTTCTCAAAGTGACCACTCTTCAGAGAATGGACAATATGATGAGAAAGCCTCTGCAGTAGAAATTTTCTCTCTCTACATCCCAGGTTAGGACCACATTTGCTATAGGCTACATGGGGCTATTTTGACCTGCTCTCACTACATGGCTCCAAGGGATGGAAGAAACTGGTGAAGACTCCTCGAGGTCCAGCAGTCTTATGTCAAAAACATTTTTTGCTCTCCGCACAGGACTTTTTCCCTTAACACAGAAAGAAGGGATTGTTCCAGATGGAGCATTTATGAAGAACATATGGGATCCTGGCATACATCTTCCATGGGAAGTGGACCCCAGACTCACAAGACAGTGGAAATTTCATGCAATGGGAAGGATTGCCAGATGTGGACCAAATTACCCTGGTACACTAGAGAAACATAGTGGCACTCTTTGTGCACTTTCCCTTCCCAGAGTTCAAGGTTGGCCATGGGTGTCATTCAGTGTAAGATCCATTTTGCAGCTGGAATATTATCAACCCGGTCATTTTAGAAAAGACAGAGAAGATTAGAAAGTAGGGACTAAGCACACTGTATTCAAGCCTACGTTAATAGTCTCTGCACAACCATCCCAAATACCTCCTCCCAGAACAAACCTTGAGCAACCTCTTTACCCCTGGGCACTTTGGGATAGCATCTGCAAGGAAAAGGATGACACAGAGGCATGGACTCAACGGCAGCAACAATTTAATGAGTCAAAAGAAGAAAACAATGTTGCTCTCAGTGGGAGGTCCCAGTGTAGGGAGCACACAGGGAAGAAAGGAGTCTGCGCGCCATGGCTGTGGCAGAGATCCCACCAGGTATCCATCTGCCCTCCCCATACAGGGAGCAGGGGCAGCAGGTCCTCCCTTGGCTGGCTTTGTGGGGCTTATGGCCCAGAGGAGCACAAGAGAACAAGAACATGGGAGGCAATGGAGAGAGTGGAAAAGAGGAAAGGCAGGCATGGGCCCTGCTTTCCAAGAGCCCAGGCTGGAATCATACCTTTGCAAGGGATGCAGGGATTGCTCAGCCTTGCTGAACACACCACCACAATACTTCATCCCCAGTCTGGTACTATCTTCTGGGTGCTTGGAGGCCTACCTCAGGGCCATCACCAGCAGCTTTAGAAGGGGAGGAACCTCCTGCCACAGCAGCAGCTGCCAAAGCTGGAGAGGCCAAAGCCCCCAGAGGAGATGGGCACTCTGCCAGAGCTGAAGATGCTGTCAATGGCAGTGGACGTGGAGGATCCAACGGCAGTGTTCTGTGGGAAGGAGCTGAGGATGGGGCCGGGCAGGGTCACCACCACGGGGGAGGGCTCGATGGCGATGGCAGAGTCCGGGCACTGCCTTATACAGGGCTCGTTGCAGCTGTTGGCCATCAGGGTAAGGCCACAGGGCTGGCACGGCAGGCATGCCAGGCACAAGTTGTAGCAAGACATGTCTCGGCACCACAGGTGCACCTAGGAGAGAACACAGGGGAAAACAAAGCATAAGGGTGGTTGAAGAGCAGCTTGTCACTCCACCATGAGGGACACTCTTCTCCTCAGCCTGAAAGAGTCCCACCAATTGCAACCAAACCTAGGGAAATCCCTGTCTAGCCCACAGCAAAACTTCAGCGTCTCTCCATGCCACAATTTTCGTTCCCTTCACTCTCTCATGGCAAGTATCTCCAAGACCCACCCTAAGACAAAACGACAGATAAGTGCTGAGAAATCCCAGAGGAGAGACAGAAGGAAGAAATGAGGAAGAGGATAAAGGGCTTCTGATTCACCTCGTTTCCCAGGAGATGGAGGCTAGAGTAGTGGATAAGAGAGTGAGGAGAAGGACCTGCTTTTATGAAGCTCCTGCACCACCCCAGGCCCACAGTCACTGCATGCAGGTAGTAATTTTCCAAGACTCACCTCCAAAGCCAAATATCCTATCCTATCCTAATGGCACAGGTTGTGTTTCGGTTTCTGTCAATGTTGCCATTTACTTTCCTCATTTCTGACTTGCCCACTAGGCTGCAGATTCTCCTTTCAAGTACCAGGATGAGAGGCCCAAGCATTTCCCGTGCAGGAACATGTCAGTAAAGGCAGAAAATGTGCTCCCAGGTACTGAAGGAGTCCTGTGCAGGCAGTGGACATGGATGTGGGGAAATCTCTTGAGGTTGTTTACAACCTGCTGTGCATATCTTACCACCAATGTAGTTCTTTCCTGGGTGCCCATATGCTCCTGTGCCTGAAGGTGTACCGCATCCTTTTCCATTCCTACCTGCCTGCAGTCATTGGTTGTTGGCTCTGTAGGCAGGTGAACTTCACCGCCGGTTTAAAAGTTTTTCACCTGAGGAAAGTTTCTCCTTCTGGGAAGAAACTTGCTGGTTTCTTTCACAAAGTCATCCCCTCTCGTGACAATCTCTGGGGATCCCCAAACAGTGTTGTCAGTAGAGTTGTGGAGGGAGAATACTGTCATCCCAAAACCCCTGATTTCTCATCCAGCTCTGTGGAGCTCACTGCATGAGGGGTGTGTTGGGACTCAGGACAGTGCCTTGTTCCTCCCACTCTCCTCACACCACAATACACTCAGGCTGTACATTTTGGACCCTGACCATCAGCACACCGAAAGGCCTGGTCACTTTTCCAAAACATGTTGACTGTTCTGCAAGCTACTCGAACTGTGGGAATGCAGGCAAAAAAGCCATGTTGAGGGCGATGGCCATTGGGGCTGCCCGGAGCGGTATACAGCCCATTGCTCGGAGACAGTTCTCCTGGGCAGGGATGGAGTTGTCCTGGCTGCAGGGGAATTAAGTCCTGTGTGAAACACAAGCCTGCAGACAGCATGCACTCCTGGCTTGGACTCCACACCAAAAGGATGACACACAACCAATCCAAAATTAGTGTGAATTGCCATGGGTAGGGAGAGTCTAATCCAGGAAGCTTGCCTACTGAAGGCATTCCCCTGCCCTCCTGGGTCACATCCCAGCTACCTCCATGTCTGCAGGGCAAGGAAGTGCATCACCTCCTTGATGTATTCTGAGAGCTGGTTTTGTACCTTTCTTCTGAGGTAGTGCACTTCTGAGCACATCACCTCTCTGAGCATTCTGAGGCATGTGGCACTGCAAGGTCCTCATAGCCCTTGCTCATTGGTGCATTGGGGAAGCCTTCTTTCCTTCTCCAATGGTCACGGGTTGTTCTCCAGGCTGAGGAGACCTTTGGGTCATGAGAAAAGAGTCTTGCTGAAGCCCTAACGCTAGGAGAAGACGTATTCCCTGGGACTCAGGGATGAGTCCCAACTAGTGGGGAGATGTTCTGTGCAATCCTTTCTATCCCTCCACAGAGCATTCAGGAGAGCTCCTCACCACAGTCTGGCCTCCTTGTCCAGGAAGATGAGGCCTGTGTGTGTCTTCCCCTTCCACCCTCCAAGTCTTTCCCCAAGGCTGACTCTGCCCTCCATGGGCACATCTACCCAGAGAAGGTTTGAAGGCTCCAAGATCATAGCATAGTTCAGTCCCCAGTCTGTACTGATGCAAGAGATTTTTCCTTTACACATGCAGGACTTGCCATCTGTCCTTCTTAATGCTACTGGGCTCCTGTGGCCCAGTCCCCCAGCAGGTCTGCCTTCCTTTACGGCAGCTCTGTCCTAGCATGTATCACGTGGCTTGTATGGGTCAACATTTTTCTGGCAGTCCTTGATTTGATGCCCACCCGCTGCTGGGATGGCTTCCCCTCCTTTCCTCAACTCTGTCCCAGGACACAGTGACCTGAGACACCTTTTAGGTGAATTCTGAGAGAGAAGGCATTGACTCCCCTCAGCCAGCGCTCCGTCCACTCTTCAGGAAATCAGCTGACACAGTCAGCAGTAGGCCTAGATTTTCCTCCATCAGTCTTCAGCTACTCTTGTAAGGGTGGGTGTTGCTCTTGATGCTTGTTGCCTGTTTTTCTTTATTCCCCTTGCAACACTCCTCTTAACATTGAGCAGGTTGCTATCCAACACCTTCCCACAAGGGTGCAGGCTGCCTCATGGTGACCATGAGGACACATGCATCTGCTGAAAAGCTGCTTAACAGCCCATCAACCGAAGTCTTTGGTTCTTCCTCATCCAGTTCATTTTCATGGGCTTAAACCTCATAATATTCCTGTGTTGCCCTTGTCTCCACACAGGTTGACATCCCTCTGAAGATCAGCACTTTTATCTGCTATATCAATTCCCTCCTGCCCCTACAACTGCATGTTTCCCGAAGGCTTGTTAATGGTGCAGTCCCTTCCACCCTGCAGGTCATATATACATCAGTTAAACACTATTGAACCAAGACTAAATACCTGTTTTGCCCTAGGAGAGAGTGGCCACCAGCTGAGCTTCATGCCACTCATCACAACCCTTGGAGACAAGCAGCCATGCCAGGTTTCAATCCCCTGCACTGCCCTCTTCCTCAGCCTGTGTTTTGTCAGTAGTTCTCTAAGGATTGCTACAGGAGACAGCATCAAAACCCTTGGTTTGATGAGATTAACAATATTTGCTGCACTTTCCTGATGCACCAGAACCAGGGCATCATCAAAGAAGGACATGAGGTTGGTCGGGTCTGCTTTCCTCTGTGTAAATCCATGCTGATGAATCACAATCGCCTTCTTGTATTTTCATATTGAGAAATGGCTCCATGACCATGCAGGGTTCAAGTTCAAGATGACTGGCCTGTAATTCCCCAGCCTCTCTATGCTCTTCTCAAAGACAGGAGGCTGATTTGCTTTCTTCCAGTCCGCAGATGCATTCTCTGACTGCCGGGACTTTCAAAGGGACTTGAGAGTGGCATTCTAGTGGCACAAACCAAATCCCTTGGGTGTAAGACATCGCATGCACTTGCATGGGCCTCTTCCTGCAAAGGCAGATGGAATCAATGGCAGTTCACTACCCTAATCCAAAATCCCATGCCTACATGGGGCCCCTCCACCACTTAAGAGGTATATTCTGCCTGCACGGAAAAAATTCTGCTTCAGAATTACTTAGGAGTCTCATCCCAGAACATGAAAGGAGAACAAACAAGACGGCCCTGGACTCCAACGTTCCTGACCAGTTCCTCCATCTCAGGAGCAGCTGTGCATCACCTGTCTTTTGCCNGAGGTATATTCTGCCTGCACGGAAAAAATTCTGCTTCAGAATTACTTAGGAGTCTCATCCCAGAACATGAAAGGAGAACAAACAAGACGGCCCTGGACTCCAACGTTCCTGACCAGT
>VZSC01011168.1:717-15620 GCA_013398225.1 Steatornis caripensis
GGGAACTACTGGAGAGAGTCCAGCGGAGGGCCACAAAGTTGATTAGGGGAGTGGAGCATCTCTCTTATGAGGAAAGGCTGAGAGAGCTGGGTCTGTTCAGCCTGGAAAAGAGAAGGCTGAGAGGAGATCTGATCAATGCTCACAAATATCTAAAGGGTGGATGTCAAGAGGACGGGGTTAGACTCTTTACAGTGGTGCCCAGCGACAGGACGAGCGGCAATGGGCACAAACTGGAGCACTGGAAGTTCCACCTGAACATGAGGAAGAACTTCTTTACTGTGAGGGTAACAGAGCCCTGGCACAGGCTGCCCAGAGAGGTTGTGGAGTCTCCTTCTGTGGAGATATTCAAAACCCACCTGGATGCGTTCCTGTGCAACCTGCTCTAGGCTAACCTGCTTTAGCAGGGGGGTTGGACTAGACGATCTTCAGAGGGCCCTTCCAACCCCTACCATTCTATGATTAAACAAACTACATTCTGTTTTGTTGTTGCAATGTACTTGATGGTATTTAACCCTCTTATATGAAATTGTGTTATATTCAGTTCATAATTTTCACTGATTTCTTTTTTAATCAGCTGCTAGTTTTTTATTATATTAAAAGCATTAGAGAAGCTTGAATCATCTGCTTCCTACAGAATCTGTAGTTTGTCATTTTCTTTTTGATATTTGTCACTGTATTACTAAGGGCATAAACTGAGAACAGAAATGTGTTCTGTGTTACAAGGGCCATTCTAAGTATAAGAGAAAAGATGGGTGTTGAAGAGAGGGAAGTTCAGGAGATGAAAAGGATGTAGGAGGCTGCATAAGAATTAGTAGGTAAATTCAAGTGAAGACTTCTGTGGCATAACAAAAAGGAAAAAAATTTCAGGAAAGATTTTGCATATGTTTAAAAAAGGCTCCTCTCAAGTGTTAGAGGAAACATGAAAGAAAATATAAAGGATAACGGGCATCATTAAGTAGGTGTTAATCTTTAACTAATGAATAAATTACGATAAGTAAGAGTCATTAGTAGAGTTATAGCTGGTATTAGGGTTAAGACAGCTGGGGACTAATTTTCAGATACCTTAGAATATGGCCACAAGTTCTTAGTAAAAGGAGAATGGCCAAAGTACCAATGCATATCATGGCTTTTTTTTTTACCTGTGTTTGAAAGTATAGACAAAGATCAATTTATTGCCTCTGTAGACAGTGTTGGGTAGGAAACTGACACTGATTTGCTCTGGCACTAGGATCCATAAAGTGTGCTACTTTGCTTTTCTGACTCTGCCTTATCATTGTACATTGTGCCTTATCAGCTCTGGCAGCTGACAGGACTCAGACCATGATCTTTATTTTTAATCAAAATAGCTTTTTTTTTTTTTTTTAAACAGAGGATCCTAGCTAGTAGATGTGTAATAAGCCATACCATATCCCCATTACTTCTGTTTTTCCGTTTGGTGGTGCAGGTGTGTTTCATGTATGTGAAAAGATAGTTCAGTGCATTGTTCATGCCAGTTTTCAGATGCATTTAGCAGGACTAGGGTTATCAGGGAATAATGTGCACTTTTGTTGGTAAACTGAGCAGTTTTAATGTAGGTAGCGAGACACAGTAAACGTGCAGGTCCCTCATACAATTTTTCTTACTGCTTATTGGATTGAATTGGCAGAATAACATCTTTCTTCTGTATTGTAATGGAACGTTGAATAAGTCTGAGCGCTGCTTTGAGATACATTTTGTATGAAAGATCTTTCACAGAATAACATTGCTGTATTTTTACAGTGTCAGGTCCAAGAAGCAAACGGAGACCCAGGAGATGTATCACAGAGGTTGCTTGAGGTGAGAGCTGAATAAGGGAAATAGCAGATCCAGTGTTTAATCACTTGGGTGAAGCAAACACTGGATGCCTGGGACAAAAACCAGGGAAGTGTATTTTTCTTTGAGTGTTATTGTGAGTTGCACCCCCAGTGTTAACCTAATCTTTCCTACTGCCATTTCTGTTTATTTTAAGAACTGTCTAGCTGAAGTTTTAATGTGTCTTCTACTCATTTTCAGATGAATGTTTGTTGACTCATTACAGGAGTTTTACATGTAAAAGCAATGTTGGGGATTATTCACTATTTTCCATCATGTTCTAAAACTGCTTAAATGGTCAACAAAGAAATTTTAATAGTTCAGCTGACATTTAGCTTTTGAATGGTGTCATGAAACAGCCAAACATTTCTTCTAATGACTTGTCTGGGAATCACAGATAAATAACACTAGGGATGAAATACATTATTCTATGTAGTCTCTTTGCTTGTTTGTTTAGACAGATAAAACTGAGTAGCTTAAACAACATGCATAACTGTAGAACCAAGAGTCCACCAATTCTGACTATTTTTACTGTCTTCCAGACGTCACTTTCAGACATTTAGTACCTGATCATTGCTAGCTGAGGTCAAGAGAAAGATTTTCAGTGGTATCGGACAGAACTGCATTATGCCTTTAGTGCCAACAGAAATTCTGTTTAAGATGAATGCAGCACAGAATACTAAAGCTCAGTATGTCCCAGTTTTGTAACTGGCTGGAAAGCAGGGCTGTTTCTGACTTAACTTAGAGTAGCTGGGGTTTCTGCTTGTATAAAACTTGGGTTCTTGTTTGTCTGCCAAGTCTCAGCTATTCCCAGGAAGTGGAGGACCATCAGAGTGACGGTTACAAGTCACCAGTACGTGAAACAGCTCTACATTGCACCATATTCATCCATACAGGAACTAATATGCAGATGATGGAAAAATCAAGCCTCTGTTGGATAGTCTTACCAATGTCCTTAAGAGTCAGATGATGGCTTTTCACACTTTGCTATCTTTTTATGCTATGTGTATCACCTTATGGCCATATGGCTGCCAAGAACTTCTGGTATCAGCAGTAGTAATGATAGGACTTACATTTTCATATTTCACAGAATAACAGAATTGTTGAGGTTGGAAGGAATATCTGGAGATCATCTGATCCAGCCCCCTGTTCAAGCAGGGCCACCTAGAGCCAGTTATTCAGTAACAAGTACAGAATACTTTTGAATATCTCCAAGGATGGTGACTCCACAGCCTCTCTGGGTAACCTGTGCCAGTGCTCAGTCACCCTCACAGTAAAAACATGTTCCCTGATGTTCAGACTCAGCCTCTTGTGTTTCAGTTTGTGCCCATTGCCTCCTATCCTGCCACTGGGCACAGTTGAAAAGAGCCTGGCTCCGTTTCCTTTGCACTCTCCCTTGACGTATTTATATAGATTGATAAGACCCCCTGTCATGTTAAGAGCAGAAAGTGTGGGGGAAAGGTTCCCCACCCGTGTGCGTTTGACTAGCTTGTTAATGTCCCAGGAAAGATGAGACCCTTGCGCCCGATCAGCCTGACCGAAACCAACTAGACAGCACACTGTATCGGAGGGTGATTCGAATATTCTCTTTGGGATACTCTGTTACAAAGTCATCAGTCAAACCAATTATTCGTTTCCTGAAACTTACACAACAAGACAAAACTCAGCTGAGAATTTTTATTATACAAATTTGTGACAGGTTAAGGTTCGTGGATGGCTGGTAGATAGTAAACTAACTGCAAAAACAAGCATGAAAACAATAGACATACAGATCTAGTCACTTAATAAAAGAAAAGTTAGCTGGTTAGTAACTGAGTGCACTTACAGTTCTTACCCAATAGGTGTCCCTATGGGGGAGAAGAAAGGTTCGGCCCATCGACCAATCCCAGTAGTTATGATGGAGTCTTCTCCAAAATTGTTCTCTCCTCTCCTCCATTTTATATTATTTTAATTTGTTAGGTGGAGCTTGAGTGACACACTTCTGTCACTGAATGAAGTGACACTGAGTGAAGAATTCTCTCACTTTGATTTAAAGGTATAGCTCCCCTGAAATTCACTATGCATGCTCAGTGAGGGGTGGTTGTACCTTGGAGGGGTCAGCTTTGGGATGGAGGTGTGTTTTTTAGTATTATACTGAGATTATAATGAGCAAAGTTCATCCAAAGAAGGCGATTTCACCATGATTGTTGGCTTGATAACCGATATCTTCTCTTATCTTCCTTGGTTGGCAGCTGCTATGAGCTTATCAGCTCCACAGTACCATCAGGTTCCCATCCTGCAAAGATTAGAACAGAGCCTAGCCTTGGAGTCTTCACTCTGCTCCACCCTCTGTTCTGTTCCTCTTAGCATGTGCTAAGGGTGCAGGTTGTGTTGCCTGGGGAACTCTTGCCGAAGAAGATTCCATATATGCCAACTGCATTCCATCTTGGAGGTAGCAGCTGTATTTCATCCTAAGCTTTAAACTCTAGAAGTTTTCCCTAGTTTTCTCTAATTTCCCCCTCACCCCCCGGTCTCTATCCCCCTCCCCCTCCTCCCAAACCTTGTCTTCTCTAAACTAAACAGTCCCAGATGTCTCAGTGTGTCATCATAGGAGAGATGCTCAACTTCCTTAATCACCTTTGTGGCCCTTCATTGGACTCTCTCCAGTATGCTCGTTCTCTTGTACTGTGGAGCCCAGAACTGGACGCAGTACTCCAGGTGTGGCTGCACCAGTGCTGAGTAGGTGGCAATACTTTCTCTAATGCAGCCCAAGATACCATAGCTGCTGTGTTGGGTCTGTGTGGCAGGGTTTTGGTATCAGGGGAGGGGCTACACGGTATGGATGGCCTCTGTAAGAAGCTACTTGAAGTTACCCCGGCTCCAAGTTGGCCTCGCCTCAGGCTGAGGCTGGGCCATTTAGAGACAACAGATGTGCCTCAGCGATAACGTATTTAAGAAGGGGATGGGACAAAGAAATGGCCGTTGAGACCTGCAGCAGAGGGAGGCGGGAGATGTGAGGAAAATACCTATGCAGATACCCGGAATCAGCGAGGAAGGAGGGGGAGGAGGCAGCCGGAGCAGAGATTCCCTTGCAGCCCCTGGTGAGATGGCAGGCTGTCCCCTTGCAGCCCGTGGAGTATTGCAGTGGAGCAGCCCATGAAGGACCATGGCAATGGGTCTGCAGCCCGTGAAGGACCACAGAGGAGCAGAGGTGGACCTGCAGCCCATCGAGGACCCTACGCCAGGGGAGGTGCCTGCTCCCAAAGAAGGCCATGACTCTGTGGGCAGCCTGTGCTGTGGCGATCTGTTGCTGAGGGACTGCCCTGTGCGGGAAGGACTCACGTCAGAGGAGTTTGTGAGGAACTGTGCCATGGAAGGGACCCCGCGTTGGAGCAGGGAAAGCATGTGAGGAGCCCTCGCTGCCTGAGGAGGAAGGAGTGACAGAGACAATCTTTGGTGACCTGACTGCACCCCCCATTCCCTGTCCCCCTGCACCACTGAGAGGGGAGGAGGTAGAGACATCAGGAGTGAGGTGGCTTGAACCTGGAAAGGAGGGAGAGGTGGGAAGGGAAGGGTATTTATTTGTGGTTTAAAATCTGGCTTTTTGTGTCTCCTTGTCCTACTCTGCTTTGATTGATAACTGATTAAATTGAATTTTTTCCCCAAGCTGAGTCTGGTTTTGCCTGTGACCATAATTGGTGAGTGAACCCTCCCTGTCCTTGTCTCAACCCACCAGCTTTTTGTTACATTTTCTCCTCATCCCACCAGGGCAGGAGGAGTGAGCACGCTGCTGCATGGTTCTTTGTTGCTGGGTGGGCCTAAACCACAACAGCAGCTTTTACTGCAAGGGTATGTTGCTGGCTCGTGTTCAGCTTGGTGTCCACCAGGAATCCCCAGGTCCTTTTCTGCAAAGCTGTTTTCCAGCTGGGAGGCCCCAGCATGTGCTGGTGCCTGGGGTTATTCCTCCCCAAGTGCAGGGCTTGGCACTTCCCTCTGTTGAACTCCATGAGGTTTCTGTCAGCCCATTTCTCCAGCCTACTGAGGTCCCTCTGAGTAGCAGCACGATCCTCTGTCTTATCAGCCCCTCCTCCCAGTTTTGTGTCATCAGTGAACTTGCTGAGGGTATACTCTGCCCCATCATTCAGATCATTAATGAAGATGTTGAACAGTTTTGTCCCAGTATTGACCCCTGGGGTACACCGCTAGTTAGTGACCTCAAAATCAGCTTTGCACCCTCTGGGCCCTGCCATTCAGCCAATTTTCAATCCACCTCAGTTTTACTTCACCTCAATTTGCTTGAGATTTTCTTCATACTGAGTATGGTTTATCACTCAAATCTAAATGGAGCTGAAGCAATCATATTTCAAGAGAAACAGTTTGGTCTTAGTATATTTAATTTTAGACTTGTAGTGGTTAGGTAATGTAAATGAATGTTCAGATCTGTCACTTTAACATTTTATGCAAATTCCTGTAGGAGTTTTCTTTTAGGTAACTGCTGATAGGATACTGTTGCTTTATGTTTGATTTTCTTTCTTCACCTGACTACTTTCCTACTGACTAGTGTTAGATTTAGTTATCTTTTCTTTTTGCTGCAGGAATAGGGAAAGTACTTGTAGACCCCCATGCTGATACTTTCTTTGCCACCCGTAGAGATGAGAAAGTAAGTTTCTGCTACTCATTCTGTTCTTGGCTTCTCTAGCAGTTCATGCTAGATATGGACAACTGGATATTTTGAGAGGTCCCCAAACGATTGAATTTTGGCGATTTAGAAGTTATCAGAAAACAGTTCTCTTCAGTAATAAGTTGTGTTCAGAATAGTGTCCTCTTGCTTATTCCAGAAGTATTGGACTAACTTTTGTACTTGTAGCTGGCTTGTGGTGTCCTTTAATCTGAACTTTCAGGTTTCTGCATCAGGGTGAAATTAGGTAGCATGAGCTATCTTGTAATACAGAAGTGTGACTATGAGCTTTGCTGAACAAACTCTGGAACCACCAATATCCTGTACTTCTGCTTTTCAAATTAACAGAGACTTATGATGGAATTCTAGTGAGGTAGTTTTCAGTTTACACAAATAAAGAAAAAAATTACACAACCCATCTCTAAAATAGGAATGTGATTTGGTATTTGGAGGTGTCCTGATTGGAGCTAGGGCAGAAACAATTTTCGTTTTAGTAATTTTTCTTTTCAGTTAAGTCTCTTCTAAGAGGCTGCACTCTCTGAAATTAACAGCATGTTTTTCAGACAGTGTCTGCTTCTATGAGCGATAAGGCTTGCTGTTTATAGTTATTGCTGGAGTAGTAGTACAAATGGTATGCAGAAAGGCTCTTGCTTATACTTATGCCTATGGAAACTAAGGTCACTGCTTGGTTCTCTAAACTTCTTATGCACTGGAAATGAAAGGGCAGCAATGGGGTCACACCTGTGACCCTCCTGTGGGGAGGAGCGGGTCAGACAGGTGACCCAAACCTGACCAAATGCAGTATTCCTTCCCATACACCTCATACTCAGTATAAAGCTGGGGGAACACGAGGGACAAGCTCTCTTCTTCTATGACTGGCACCTGAGGAGGACTCTGTCCATTTCTTCTGCCTTGGATCCTGATCCATGTGTTCCTGAATTCAGTTCCCGTCTGCCGCTGAGTCCAGCCTGGGACTTTCCTAGTGCAGCAGCAGCAGTTGTAACCTGATGGTCACCAGGGGCAGGGAGTGCTGTTTTGGTTTTGTATATATTTGTATATAACATATTTGTATATATTCCATTGTTTTCCATTGATATTATTATACTTTTTTGTCATTGTTTCAATAAAGCTGTTTTAATTATTCCAGCCTGTAAGTCTCTCCCTTTTCTCCTTCCCTTCTGGAGAGAGAAAGGGTTAATAGAGAGCATCTGTCATCCATTTAATAGCCAGCCCAGCCTCAAATCTTGACNTGAGCGATAAGGCTTGCTGTTTATAGTTATTGCTGGAGTAGTAGTACAAATGGTATGCAGAAAGGCTCTTGCTTATACTTATGCCTATGGAAACTAAGGTCACTGCTTGGTTCTCTAAACTTCTTATGCACTGGAAATGAAAGGGCAGCAATGGGGTCACACCTGTGACCCTCCTGTGGGGAGGAGCGGGTCAGACAGGTGACCCAAACCTGACCAAATGCAGTATTCCTTCCCATACACCTCATACTCAGTATAAAGCTGGGGGAACACGAGGGACAAGCTCTCTTCTTCTATGACTGGCACCTGAGGAGGACTCTGTCCATTTCTTCTGCCTTGGATCCTGATCCATGTGTTCCTGAATTCAGTTCCCGTCTGCCGCTGAGTCCAGCCTGGGACTTTCCTAGTGCAGCAGCAGCAGTTGTAACCTGATGGTCACCAGGGGCAGGGAGTGCTGTTTTGGTTTTGTATATATTTGTATATAACATATTTGTATATATTCCATTGTTTTCCATTGATATTATTATACTTTTTTGTCATTGTTTCAATAAAGCTGTTTTAATTATTCCAGCCTGTAAGTCTCTCCCTTTTCTCCTTCCCTTCTGGAGAGAGAAAGGGTTAATAGAGAGCATCTGTCATCCATTTAATAGCCAGCCCAGCCTCAAATCTTGACAGGAGGGATGAAATAATAGTTGTGTAGTTTTATTTTGTTCCTAAACCTTTCATTTTCAGCGTCCCTTTTATAGATAAATGCCTTGATGTGACAGGAATTGTCAAATGCTGAGAGAACACCTTTTTTTCTGAGAAGTTGCTTTTATTTTTATTTATTTCACCCCATCCCCAGTATTTCTGGCCAGAGCATAGAAGAGCTTGCTTTGCATTGCCAGTTGCAAAAATTTAAGGTTCATCAAAATATTAAGATTTCTGAGTGCATGATCAACCCTTTGTCTTTTGAGTTTTGTCTACAATTTATAATATATCTCAATCATTAGGTTCGCAGGGTGTGTTCTTCAGCCTTTTGATGTTGGTGAGTCAATGAAAATACCACAATTAACATGACAATATTTATTTTTAAACCAACCTTTTGTCAACAAATAACCCCTTAGAGCTGCTAGTTTTGCTTGTTGGCTGCCATGCCTCTTGTCCCAGGGGAAACCATCCCTGGCTGATTGTGCTGTGCTGTGACACTGACAGCTTTTTGCTGCAGGAAATCTTCACGTATTTTTTCCCAAGTAAAGGGACAGCAATATAATGTCATTTTAGCTGTTTTGGGGAATAGACACAGTAAGAAAGGCAAACACAAAAGCAGTAGAACTGTGGGGCTCACAGGATTAACAAGTAGCTGTGAGATGCTTGTATTCTATTGCTGGCTCTGTCATTGTCAACCCCATGTGCCAGTACAGGCTGGGGGTTGACTTGCTGGAGAGCAGCTCTGCGGAGAAGGACCTAGGAGTGCTGGTGGACAACAGGCTCACCATGAGCCAGCAGTGTGCCCTTGCGGCCAGNCTACCATTCTATGATTCTATGATTCTATGATTGTCTTGTGCTATTGTGAACTAGTAAATTAACCTTGTACCGTGACTGCAGCGCCATTTGTAAAGTGGGAAGGATAATGTTTAGCACCACAAAGGGGCAGTGTAATTCTTTGCTAATTAATATTTATAAAGTGCCAGATTCTCCATTGCTCTGCACCTTTGCAGTCATTTATATCTGTGCAAAAGGAAGACAAAGTGGCTGAAAAGTGCTGCTGTATTTTATACCCACTCTGTCAGCGTGAAGGGCTGTACAAGAATTACAGCAATGGAGAACCAGTCTCAAGTAATTTTCAAGATTTTTTTGCTGTAGCCATAGACCCACTAATTCAAGTGTGAAAGCACCTATAATAGATATATCGACAGTTCCCCTTCTTAGAATATGGCACATAAAAAAGTTACTGTGGTATTACTTAAGGTACAAACTTCAGGAGACTACTTCACAGCAAGCTACTTTTGTGCATGTTCTTACATGCTAAAGTAGCTTATCTGCCAGTGAAAAAGGGTTAAAGTGTATTTTATTTACTATGAAAGTGTACAAATGAATACTGTAGCTTAACTTTGTAATAACTCTTTCATACCTTCAGATATTTTGATGAGCTCAGTGATGACATATTTTTACTTCTTTTGCTGCAATGTTGTAGCAAGTGTTTCATGGATGATAAGGAAAACAGGAGTTCAATGATCCAAAAGAACTCAAAACTTTGGGGGGGTTGGTCCTTTACTTGCTTTCTTCTGAGAGAAGCCTTTGGATGTGAGTATACCAGTAATATTTACTTTTTTTGGATCTTCCAGGTGTCCCTGACAGGTTAGCAGAATCATTACTCTGTCATGATTCTTAGTGAAGCTGCCGGAAGACAGCAAGACAAACTGCCATCTTAATTAATAGACACACATGAACAAAGAAAACAGGTAACAGAAAAAGTTGGCACAGTGAGAAAATGTATTTTTTGTCATTTGGCAAGAAGATCTTTGCAGATCCTTTTAGGCAGCCTGACACTAATCAATACCTGTTTGCCATGCCTAGCCCAGCTTTTCTTGCAACTAAATGTAAAACTTCTTTTGAAATTTTACTACATGACATATTCTAGGCTATGAGGGAATTAATAGAGAGTGTCAGTAGTTTTGGAATTAGGAAAAGAGAGTTTATTACTTGCTGGGTTATGCATCTACTGTTCTCATAGGCTGAAGGCAGCTTTATTTGTGTTCAGTTCAGGTTTAATTTTAAAAAATACAGAAATAAGAAATTTTGTTCCCTTTTTGTCTGCTTGTCCTCAACACTTTGCTTTGCGTGCAGCAGTGGACAGAATCACATATGTGTTAATCACAAAATTGCTTTAGTGCACATTCTTATTGCCTCTTTGATTATGAGCCTATCACCAAGAGCCTAGCTGTTCAGAATACTTTCTGATTAATCATGCTCTTCCATCAGACACTTCACTTGTAGAGTATCCGATAACGATCCTCCTCACTGAGAGTTAAAGGTTTTCCAATAAACAGAAACTATGACTGTTGGGAACTCCAGAGAGTGTGGTACCCATTAATTAAAGTGATGGGAAGCTGTTCAGTCTGTGGCTTGTCTCTAGAAGATTAGCACATTAAAATACTCACTCTTTATGATTCCAAGCCAAAACACAGGGTGAAAGAAACACCAGATGAGGTGATGTGAAGTAAGTATGAGCATGATCAGAAAGTATGAGCTGGAATTAAATGAATGACCTACCTTGCAGGGTCTGTGACTATCCTCCATCTGCTGTTATTGCATTTTGCATATTGTATTTTCTTTTGACATCTGTTTGTGTTTGTCTTTGCTCATAGAAAGCATCATGTAACTGAAATAATCCATCTCATTCTGTCAGAAATATGAAGACAGAGAGGCCTGCATCCTATTCAGTCTATCTTCTGGAGCCACTGTAATATGTGCTTTAGTTCTTTGTCCAGTCTGTAGCTCAAGAAACAGAAGTTCTACTGCTTCCTTGTGGAGAGTCCTCTATAGTCTGACCCCATGGGTAATAGGCATTTTTTATTACAGATTAAAATGGACCAGTTAGAAAATAGCCCTTGATATCCTTTAGTACAAAAAGTAAAACAGGTTCCAGAAGGCAAAACTGAATGAATTAGAGAGGCAGGAGGGGAAGAGTTAAAATCTGCTTTCATGCCTTGTCTGCTACATAAATGTTTTGAATATTCAAATCTTTCTGTTGTATGCATTGCTTGATATTAACCCTCTGCAGGAATGTCTCCTTATTCTGTAAAGCTGCAAGATGCAGGGGCATAAAAAATCTGGGACTGCCAATTCCAATGATGTGGTGATGGGTACATTATACATTATATTTGTACATACATATAATATGTACATTATATATATGTATTATACATACATTAGAAAGACAATGGATCAGTGATCAAAATAGTGATCACTGATAGATAAGTTAGTAATCAGCCAATATA
Organism: Steatornis caripensis; assembly: GCA_013398225.1. Classification (NCBI taxonomy): domain Eukaryota; kingdom Metazoa; phylum Chordata; class Aves; order Caprimulgiformes; family Steatornithidae; genus Steatornis; species Steatornis caripensis. The sequence continues at coordinate 12,435 of VZSC01011168.1, forward strand.
AATAATGGCAGTGGTTTGGTAAGGTTTTTTAGGTCTTGAGCAAAGTGAGATTTACCTCATCAAAATAAGTTTGTCATTGTAACCAAGTTGTTGTGGTTTACTTAACGTATAGTGCCTGACTTGCAGTATTGTTTATGAGATCACTCTTAGCCCATCAAGCAAATTTGATTTAGTTTAGTCAGCAATGAAGGAGTCTTAAACTGAATCAGATTTCCTCATACTGAGAGCAAAATAAGGGTAAATACACACGGTGTGGTTCAGTTGAGTCGTGGTAACCTGTTAGACCACAGCAAGGTGGCTGTATACATTATTCCTTATTTTGCTCTAAGGTGCAGATCACACAAAGAACGGAGGAGCAGTATAATATAATAGCTGATATAAGGCTCCTGAATTTTAGGACACCATCGTTTACTCTCTGCTTTTCCAATGTCTTGAAACATGACACTGAAAAAATCATTACAGATTCCACACCTTAGCTTCTCCAAATGTTGGCAGTGGATAATAATTCTCAGCTACTCTTGTAGATTATATCCTCTGATTAAAGGTTGAATTTAAAGGTGTAGCCTTCTATAAAGACAAATTAAGTCAGGCTTTGTATGTACCAGATTTTTTATTAATAGGTCCCTCAACTAAGAAAAATCCTGTGTTATCAAGTAACTGACTAAACTTAAAATACTTTTCAAGTGCAGCTAAAACCAGATACTCCTCTAATCAGATGAGTGAAAACTGTTCGTGAGGGTGAAATTGAGCCCTAAATGTCCAGTTAGCATGAGACTTACACTGAGTTAACTCTGTTGAGACTTATTTTTTGCAGCAGTGACTTCCTGAAAGCATGGTGAATAATTCCATGGATGTTTCCTTGCCCAGAACTAAAATTCACAGGGCTAGTAATCTGTTCTGCTCTAGACATGATGTTAATACTCCAGTCGAAGGTAATATTCCTTCGCACTAAGCTAGGACTGTCAGACACAAACGCTTCTCGCTAATAATTTCTGGGAGAGGTAGAAATCATGCATGTGAATTGTTTCTGTTCTCATAGGGCATGTAAGGGGAGAGCTGGCCTGTTTCTTTAAATGTACATCCTATAATGTGTTTTCCTGAGAGAAGGAAGGCTACAGATCTGTGCCTGGCAGTTTGAGCAGAAAATGGTAAATCTGTGATAAGTGGAAGTGGGAAGTGGTTGCACAGTCCTATGATGATTGCTAAAAACCCTCTGACTTTTGCACAGGTGAAATTTCCATTTGGTAGTCAGCTCTTCTTGTGTGTGTGGACTGTTGGCCCTGTACTTTCTCTGTTACATGGCAATGTCTTATCATGGTCACTGAGCACCTGACAGGTAGGAACAGAGACTTTGAATGTGGCTGTCATGTGGACCCAGGAGAGTAGGTGGGTCAGATGCATCTCTGGAATAAGATTGTCATCTTTTGAAGTGGAAAGAAGGAGCAACAAAATGAAAACTCAGGGGCAAAGGTTTAATTTAGGAGTTATCATTGGAAACGGCATTAATTTTAAACAACTCATATATTTTCTTTTAAATATTCCCAAGTTTCAATCAATTATTGTAAGTTGGAATTTACTCTTTTAATTATACTAACACATTTTAATACATTTTATGTCAATTCATTAAAGTCTTTATATGTACAATTACAGTTGAGTTTAATCTGAAATTCAGCCTTAACAAAATCATCACTTAGCAAGTCTCTGCAGTCTGCCCATCTGCCACATTTGAGGTAGGAATGGACTGAGTAAGTTTCCCAAGCTTTAAGAAATAGAGAGAATTAAGAATTGGAGGTAGAACTGAATTAGTTCCTACAAGCCTCTTGAGGAACATTCAGGCTCATTGTTGTTCCTCAGTATCCCACAATGAGCTGCTTCAGGGAGTTAAACTCATTAGAAAAAAATAGAAGAGTTCAGATTTCCTCTTCAGAACATTTCTATTTTACAAACAGAGGATTGGATGATCAGTGCTGGCAAGTGGGAGAGAAAGGAGGAGATGACTGAGAGTGAAGGAAACACAGTTCCTCCTAGCAGTAATGCTAAATTTGATTACCTCAGTCATATCATAAAACCACTAGTAGCCAAACAAAGTTACTGCAGTTTCTTTCACTGAAGTCAAAATGTGAATTATTTCAAGCCAAATGCACACTGGTGAATTAAATCCTTTTGAAATTTTCTTCCCTTTTGTTGAGATTTTTAGATAACTATTACACTTATGCCAAAATGTCATTGAGCCTTTGTTTTAATTTACCTTTTAATCAAGTTGTTATGTCATAAATTTCCACATGCATGGTTCAGCTTTTCCATAATTTTATTTCATACACTGTAAAAATAATTACTAGAAACATTCTAATGAAACAGAAGATTCAGTGAAAAAGCTGTTCCTGTCTTCAGCATAAAATGAGATTCGAAGGGACAGACTGTTGCAGTGGCATGACATTATATGTGTTTTTTAAAGGGAAGAACTGCTCATTTCAAGTACTTTAAACCAAATAGGATGGAAGTGGTTTGTTGATTTATTAATGACATGTAGTTAAAAGGCAATTATTGAACTACACACTCAGGAGCTGTATCAGCAATACAACACAATATTTAGCACTTTAAAAATGTTAATGAACATCTGCAAATGCTTAGATACTCTCCTTTAGCTAATCCTAAAAGTTCTAATGCCCCCTGCCCATCCACCAAAATGGCTAGGTGCACATGGGCTGCATGGGTTACAGGCACGTGTCCCTCTTTGCTGCATGTGGGTTCCCCTACATACTTGTCCCTTCTGTTGGTGATGTGGCTGCTCTGCCTCTGTGTGGACCTGTGCCACCTGCTACAATATGCTGNCCAAAACGGCTAGGTGCACATGGGCTGCATGGGTTACAGGCACATGTCCCTCTTTGCTGCATGTGGGTTCCCCTACATACTTGTCCCTTCTGTTGGTGATGTGGCTGCTCTGCCTCTGTGTGGACCTGTGCCACCTGCTACAATATGCTGATGCATATGCTGACGTGTGGAATCAAACTCTATAACTCACTAGAAGTTATAAAGCAGGTATGTTTATTGTGGCGCCGGGTGCATGGGGGATAGCTCCTCCAAAGACACGCACACTGAACTCTGAGACAGATACTAATTTATGCTTGTAACATATACATATTCATGGATATGGGCTGGATTAGTACAATTATTTCTAGGAATAGG
>VZSC01011168.1:16276-26427 GCA_013398225.1 Steatornis caripensis
CTTATTCCCCGTATCAACGCTGGTGAGAAAACACCCCATGAGTTCATGTATGCATGTATGAGTTCATGTGTGGGTCCCTCCTTCTTGCACCCCATACTGACAGCCCGTGAGCTGCATGCAGGCTCCCTGTGGCACCTGGGAAGCAACTCTGGCAGGCACTGGCATGACCCTGTGATGCCAGCAGGGTGATTCCTGGCAGCAACAGACAAGGTTTGACTGCTCCTATGTTCACTCCAGTGTATGTCTCATTTCTCACCAATTTTCCTCCTTCTTTTATACTTCTTTTCAGGCTGATTCCTCCTTTGTTTCAAAAGTATTTTTGTAATTCCCCAGTTACTGTTTAGTCTGGTTGATGTTTGTCTTCCATTTTAACATGACCAGCTTTGATGGTCCTCATCTTCTTTAGCATGACCAGTTTTGGGCAAATGGCCTCCAGATAGTTTTGTGTATTCGACACATACGTACACACACACTATTAACATTCATATTTTAACAGGTGTTGTTATTCAAGCCATTTGCCAAAGGTGGGCCATGCGAGTACTCCCACAGCAACCACATCTATTAAATAAGTATTTCTAGTATCCTACATAGCTTATCACATAGTCATCTCGACTCTGATGACACGGTCAGTGTTTGCCCATTATTCTACTGAGCAGGTCAACTAAATGTGTTTGCTGCTTATAAATTAACAAATGGTCACATCTGTAAAAAACCTTTGAGAACAGTGAATGTCGAATGAGATTAGTATTAGCCATTACTATTTTTATTAATAATCTATTATATAATATTGTATGATGGAAGTGGAAAAAGTGAAAAAACAGTTTTATGTGTAATCATTTTTAATTATTTTAATTTCATTGCCTACTTCTATCAAGTAAGCAACATAAATAAGGACACTATCCACCTGAATGAATTAACAGTATCTCTGACTTCAGTTGTGTATTCCTACCTTATCAGAGGATAATATCTGATAATGAATGAATAAATGCAAAGTTGTACAGAAACTATTCACTACCAGAGATGAAATTTACCTTGATTTCTCGCCTTGATAATGGTCCCATTTGCATGTTTGATAATAACATTGCATTGACTTCTTTCAGAAATTATGACAAGAATTAACTCAATTTGATGCATTGGCTGTAGCAGGGATTCCAGAAAGACTGTTTTTAAAATTGAGTCTCTGTCATGTATATTAAATTGCTGTCACTGTCTTCTACAGGTCAACCAATGACCTACATACACAGAGCATTTGAATCAGCTTGAAAATGTTCAGTTTTCTTCACTGACATTGTTTCCTTAACAAACTCAGATTTTGATAAAGTTTTTCAGCATTAATTACATTTAGATGATTAAAAATATACACGAGATGAGATACTTCACACCTGGAGACATAAAGCGAGGCAGACCCATTTTGAAGATGAGTGTGTTCATGAACACACAGGCAAGTTATTGAACCTCTCTCTATGACTCTATTTTTCTCATAAGTAGTATGCAAGGATTCACTAATCAGCATTTATGGACTGATTCCCAAATATTTCAGAAAACATATTTCACGGATACTTCATTTTTTTTCCCTTTCTGCCATTGATTATCAGACCATTACTTGGTGTCGAAGTTTCTCACCAATATTAGTGTGAAGATCTATTAAATCTATTGAAAGAAGAAAGCAAAGCATCTTTCTGTGTTTAAGAACACGCAAACTGCATATCTGCATTTGTATGAGATAATACATGAGCTGATGATGATAGTCTAGAAAATCCTATGCAGTCCTATGGTGCAGTCATCAGATTTCATTACCAAGCAAATGATGGTCGTTTCATACTTACAATTTATACAAAAATCATTATTTAAAAAGTGAGCAATCAGGAGGGACAATCTGACAGTTAGAATCTTTCTAAATCACAACAAAAAGGGAAACCATATCCAATGTTCCAGAAATATAAAAAAAATAGTATTTGTATTTTTATATTGCTGTTTCAATATTTTTATTTCATTTTTTATACACATGAATTGGTAATTGGTTTTTGAAAGTAGTGTTATGTTTCCTGTGTGGTTATGAAATTGATATCCTCATTGATAATAGCAGTTGAATAAACCATATTCAACCTGGTGATTCATAGTTGTTATTCTAACTCGTAAGAGGGAAACGGAATGGTAATTGCTGTAGCTTAATTTTAAATTAAAAAGTCTAGGGAGCTCTACAGATCAGTACTTTCTGGCAGAAAGTTTTGAGATATTCTATGTGGGACTCAAAAGGTGGTTAAAATCTTGATTCGAGCCTGCCCCTGAGGATCAAAAAGTTTGAATGATTCTCCTTGCTCCTATTAACCCCCTACTCCCTAAAACTAGAGTAGCTTGCAGATGTTCATTGTGTGTCCTCACTGAGCTGCTTCTCAGCAGCTTCCTCTGAGACAAATTATCTGTGGATAAGATTCATTCCAAAAGTTAGTATACGTCTTCTTTGAGGTTCTTTTCTCAAACTGCTTCCAGTTATTCTTCCTTTAATGCCTTTTCAGTGAGTCCTTTTCCTTTCCCCATCATCTTTCTTATTTCCTCTCTTTTTCTCCTTTGTCTGCTTTGTGTAAACTTTTTTCTGTGAAGGAGAACTTCTTGCAGGTTTTCTTGCTTCATTTGTTGCACAAATGAAGTATCTTTTTAGCAGTTTCTGCAGTTTAAGGAAGAATTTTAATGATAACAAATATACTTTGCTATCATGTTACGTATTTTCCCAGATTTATAAATGCAACATAAAAATCAGTAAGCATTGCTTTTAGAACGATCTTTCGTTTGTGTATTAGTTAAGGCATCTGCTTCAGGATTTTCATCTGCACCTGCCCATGCAGTTCTGGGTTTTGCTATGGTATCCTGCTGTTCTGGATGGTGGACTGTTCACTTTTCCTCTTGTACAAATGGCTTCAGAAGTATAATAGTCCTGAAAGTGGTACTGGGCATTTCAAGCCTGATGTTCCATCCCAGGGAGAATGAAGAAATAATGGACTACTGTGTGGATAGCAAGTCACTACTGCACAATCCCAAGGCTGGAAAATAATTATCTTATTATCTTTAATTCTGTTGCATCTTCCATGTAGACTTGTTAACAAAAATGGATCAAAGAGCATTTAAGTCAATGTTGCTTGTGTAGGAATCCCAGAAGAAAGGAAACTTGAGCCCCTAAATCCTCTTTATACTCCCTTTATTCACTGTTCACTTTCTCCTCTGATTTTTTTTTTTTTACTTTTGATTCTCCAGTCACTTAAATAACATCATAAATGAATGACTACATTTTTCTCATTTAATCATTCAAGTAACATATGGGACGTTAGGGAATATGTGGTCAGTAATTCACTGCATTTTAGAGCAGGGACAATCTGAACTTCTCATTATGGGAAGCCAGCAGAATGGTCGTAGACCTTGCTGCTCTTTCTTATAGCAGTTGGGAGGGTGGAGGCAGATGGTAGACTGTGTTGACTTTTCTACAACAACATCCAGTGTCTGTTTTTCTGTGAAGCAGACAATTTGTATGTTGAATGTTTTCCAGATTGCACAGAAGCAGAGATAACAAAATTTCAGTCAGGATGACCTGGTAGGAACAGCACAGGGTGGGGAATCTACAGATTTGCTAGATACCTTAAATAACCTTAAACAAGCCCATGAGTTTTCTTTAGTGTCCCTACTTGCATGATACCTAACCCACAGATAAAATATGAGATTTAATATATTTGCCTTTGCCAACACTAAGTGCTTCTTGAATAGGAGGTACTATAAAAACACAAAGTATTAATTCTTTGACATTTTAAAAAATTAACAATAAAATTAAAGTTTCTTTTTTGTTGAAGTTTTATGTGGACCAAATTAGATTGGGAGTAATGACTCAATCAGTACCAAACCGATCAGATCTGAGTCAGCAAGATAAAGTAAGCGAGCTTTAATTTCCTATTTCCAGTACTCTGGATTGGTTTTTACAGGGAGGAATTAATAGAATATTCATTGAACAAGCCCTGTTAATATTGCAAGTGATGACATTTTTTCAGTGATGAACCTTTTTGACTCTAGACACATAATAAACCTTGCATTTTATTTTCAATATAAACATCAACTAAGCTTGAATAATCCATATTTCTCTAGCTTGCATCTGATTAAAAATGATCAATTTACTGGAGCATTTTCCTGTCTACCATTTAATCAGTAATTAGTTTCAAGTTAAAAAATACTTCTCTCTAAAAAAACACATTATGCTTCTAGTGACTGGTGGGAGATGAACACTTAGGTTGTATATTCATAAAGATCTAATGCTGGTAACTGGATCAGTAACTGTTGTGACAGACTTGGGCTGTGTGGGACATCCAGAAATTTTTGGAATCTGAAGGCATTTGGTGAAAGAAGGCTGGGAGACAGAAAAAATATTATTCGTGGAAGCAGGAAAAGTCAAGTACTGTTTCAGTGCTGCAAGGGACCACTGAGTATGAATGCTGGTCTGTCATCATGACTTGCATTATGGTAAGCGACTGGCCCTACCCTACCTTAGCCTAATTTTCACATAAAAGTGAACTTCATTCCTAGGATACTGAAAAGGTTTATGGGGCTGTCAGATAGTTGAGAACTTTCAGCCTTATTCTAACACGTAAGGGAGGCATTTTAATATGAAGCTTGGAAGAGCATTGTAAAAAATGTGTTTTGACCTTGGCTTGCACCACACACTTGAGACTGTTATAAAACCAGGAGAGATCCAGAGGGGTCAATTAAAATGTTTCCTAGACAGATAAATGGGACAGCACTTATCTAAATAATGATATATCCTAATGCTTTGTCCTGATATTGTAGACTACAGTGTATATTGGTTGTCTTATCAAGCGATGGAGAAGCCTAGCCGTGGTGGATCACTACAGACCTGACTCTCTTTCTGTGTGACTGGGTTTTTCATGTTTTTCATGCCTGTGTGCCTTTGGGCATCCTATGTATTCTAGCCAACACAGAACATTTTTTTTTTTCTTGTTCTTCTGTGGTCATCTCTTTCTCATAGAAAATAGCCTTCAGAGTCATCCACAAAGAAACAAATCCATACATTGTATAGCTGTTAAGGGGGAAGGGAAGATAGATAGCTTGTTGCTTAGTACCTTAGTTGTAGTCTTGTCTCAGGCTTCGCTGTACAGACAGGCGTTTACTAAAAAGTATTTAAATTCCCCTTTTACAGTGCCACCTTTGCTATGTTCATAGACTTTAAAGGAGATTGGCTTGGTCGCAGCATCTACAGTGATGGATCTGAATAGCTCTGTGGCTCTTAAAGCATTAGTGGTCTATGATGAGCAGTACAGGACAGTTATGAAGGATGGCTGGCTGGTAATTTTGGTGAAGCTCTGTAAGCATTTGCTGTATGTCTCTTTTTAGTGTATTTGCTTACCTATTTTATCACTGATATAGATACACTTAGGATTTACATTTTATGGAAGAATAAATGTGTAATGCTATAAATTATTCATTACACCTGTGTATTTCAATCAAAACAGGACACAATAAACAGCAAGAAAAACAGTAATAAAGGCAATGAAACCTGTATTGGAGTCCATTCTTGCTAAGGTACTGGCAGACCTAAGAGATTGCCCCAAGTTTCCCACAAACATGTTCTACTTCTTTTTATTAGAAAAAAGCATTTCCATTAAAGCAGTGCATGTTATTGATCTCTTGTAGAGCAACTTAAGGCTTGAGTAGAGTTGACATTTCATGAATGGTTCAGAGTGACATGAATGTTCCACGTCACCATTCATATTTTTTTCACATCTAAATCTTGCTGAATAAACTTGTGCCTCCAATCAAAATGTTATCTTTATTTAATATTGGCAGGAGTCATTTACCTCAGTTTTGGAGGCTTATTTAAATGCAAAATATGTTTCAAATGTATTTATAAGTAAAGTAGACTTTTTGTTTTATGCTTGAATACCAAGTTAAAAAAATCTTGGCTATATTTAAGTAAGCATCTTAATTCAGGGATCGTGTTCTGTCTGTGAGCCTATGGCTGTCATTACTAATGCTTATATTAACATAGTAATATCTTAACTGGCATGGGGTTAAAGTCAGGCCATACAATAATCTCTGACATTCTTTGTCACCTTTTATAGTATAAGAATATTAACCTCAGAAATCAAACACTGCAAAATTGGAAAAAGTAGAATTTTGATAGCTTTAATACAGCTATTATACACAAAACTCAGTAAAGAAATTAAGAGAAAAAATGGACACTTTGTAGTCAAGGATAGATACATCCTTTTTCTGATCTTGGAACACCATAGTATCTTACTGATTTATTAGAGAATTTTATTCTTAGTGCCAAGCCTTGCTTCCCCAGAGTCTTATGAGTGCAATGTACGTAATAGGATTTGGGAACAGAAGTCAGTTATGTTTATAGTATGAGAGGACAATTCACACTGGAAGGGAGCACAGGAGGTCTCTAGTCCAGCCTCCTTCTCAGGTCATGGTCACGTATGGGGTTGGACCAGGACACTGAGCTGAGTCTTAAAAACTCAAAGGATGGAGGCAGCACAGCCTCTCTGGGCAGCCTGTTCTGCTGCTTGACTGCCATCATGGAGACAGGTTTTTCCTTAGACCCAGTCTGAACTTCTGTTCTAGATTATGCCCATTGTTGTCCCAGCGTGCAGCACTGTGAAGGGCCTGGCTGTTTCTCCCACAACCTCCTATAGGTGCAGGCAGGCTGCTGCTAGGTCCCCTGAAGCCACCTCTTCTCCAGCTGAACAAGACCAGCTTCCTCAGCGTCTCTTCACAGGACAAGCAGCCCCCAGTCATCTACCAAGACGCCCTCTGCTGAACTCGCTTGTCTTTCCTGGCAAACCAAAACTGGACACAGTACTGTAGATGTGGTATAACATATGCATAGCAGAGGCGGATAATTGCTTCGCTTGATCTACTGTCTGTGCTGCTGTTAACACAGCCCAGGATGCTGTTGGCTTGCTTTGCTGGCAGAGCACACTGTTAAGCATAATGTCCACTGAGGCTCCTAGGACCTTTTCAGCACAACTACTTCCCTTCTTGCCACAAGGCACAGTGTAAAGTTCAGATCATGAAATGAAAACATGAAATATTTCATTCCAATTTCCAAAGAAGACATTTTGACATATTTTTGTGCCTTCTGTTTTCTTTGAACAATTAAAACTCAATTACATTGATCCAATTTTGCAAAGAACTAGGGTTGTGACAGAACTGAACATCATTCTGTCTACATTTCTTAAATCTGCTAACTGCTAACCTATCCTCCTCAGGAATATCCTCTCAAAATTCATAAATAATATTATTCCATTTATTCCATTCAGCTTGATTGAAGTGTGTGTTATGTTTCTCATATTTTACTGAGATTTAATGGGAGAAGAAAATATAATATGTAAATTGCCTGTGCAGGAAGAAAAATGGTAAGAAGAGGAAAATAAGTAATGCAAAAATAGTATCTGCCAGAAGTCCAGCAGTTATTCTTTGAGAACTGACTTGCAAAACAGGGATAGGATTTATATGTTTAAATCATACCAATAAATAAATAAATGAAGCCCTTATGCAGCATTATGCAGTATACTGTGGACTTTATATCTTGGGTTTTTTCCCATTTGTAATGAGAAAGGACAACAGATTGGAAGAAGCCAGTGTTAAACCATAAATTAATGAACCATAATGTCTTTCAATCCCATTGTGAGATAATGTGAGATTGTCATTGGTTAAATGCTTTCAAGGACTGATATTAATAACAGTCTAAAGCGAGAGATCTCAGTTCCCTAATGGAATGGGGCTGTTCAAGCAATACATTTAAAACTGGTCAGCAAGCTCGCAAGAGCAAAGTGTATGGACGGAGACAAAGGAAAAGGAAGATCAGACTGTCATCACTTAATCCTTCCATTTTAGACTGAGATAGGCATGAGAGAATAAACCAGTGTTTCACAAGAACAGTTTGTCCTGCTGGGCTTGTGTGATGCTGCAGTTCCAGGAACAAAAGCGACAGTGGAAGATTTTTATTATGATACTGGTCTGAAGATGAAATTAAGGAAAATAAAAAGTTCTTCTCCCTAATTACAAAACAGAAGTTGTTAAAAATATCTTTGTGTCTTCCAATTCTACGGTAACATTCATCCCACAGAGGTTTAAAGATTTTCTCACTAAACTCGCTTCACTCCACATCCTTAAAGATGGGCATCCATTTCTGTCATGTTCCACTGCAGCTGCTTAAAAAATAATGAATGGAAATGAAAGAGAAACAACTCTTTAAATGAAAATATAGGGGTATTGTAGTAGAATGTGATGGAATTTAGCCAGTTCCTGTAATAATAACTAGGGAGGGGTGGGGGTTGAGAAGTAATAAGACTATACTTGAAGGCATATACTACTGAGTCTGTACAATTTCAGAGTATTTATCTTTCTTTTTTGCTTGAGGAGGTGAAAGTATATTTCGGACAGAACTGTACAGCCAACAGAGATCCAGCCTCTTTATCTTCCTACTGTTACAACCCATAGGTGCTCAAATGTTCTCTTAGGCCAGAAACAATTCTCTCTGAGCTAAGTTCGTTGGATAGAAAATAACTTCTGTGTGGGGTCAGCCAATATGGTGCTAACAGCATGCTGCACTGAGGAAGCTGCGCAATGGTTTTGAAAACCAAACGGGGTGCTGGAGGCTTTGAGATTGCTTGAAAGGCATGAACCTGGCTTATATTAATTCTCAATAGAAGGTGTGGTGAAGTCCGAGGTGGAAGAAAGTTTGATATTTATATTCAGGGTACTATTGGAAGTTCTGCCTAGACCTAGTTATGCTTCTGGACATTAAAATTGCTGATGTATTTACAGGGATTAGTAGAATCTGTACCCAGGCAGCATCTTGCCATCTGCTGTTACAAGAAGGGGTTTCATTTGGGAGACAGGAATGGAGAAAATGCTTCTATTTTAAAGTAAGAGCTGTGTAGATTACAATGTTGGTGATCCACAGATAACCAAGGATGGGCATGTAGTTGCTGTCTGTTAAGAGTAACATATTTTTAAAACAAACGAACAAAGCAGACCAAAATAAAACAACATTTTTCATAATGTTGTCCCAGTGACAGGACAAGGGGCAATGGACACAAGCTGGAACACAGGAATTTCCACCTGAACATGAGGAGGAACTTCTTTACTGTGAGGGTAACAGAGCCCTGGCACAGGCTGCCCAGAGAGGTTGTGGAGTCTCCTTCCCTGGAGATATTCAAAACCTGCCTGGATGCATTCCTGTGCACCCTGCTCTGGGGGCACCTGCTTTAGTAGGGGGGTTGGACTAGATGATCTTCAGAGGGCCCTTCCAGCCCCTACCATTCTGTGATTCTGTGATAATGCAGGGCTTGGTTAATGATTCAGCTTGACCTAGGAACATGTAGCAGTACAAAAGTAATTAAACTGAAGGATTGCATCTTTTCACTATTGGAAGAGACAGTCAGCAGATCAAGCCATGCTGGTGAGCATGCAGGGAAATTTACAGTCCCCATACGTAAGTTGGGTGATGTGGATACATCCTTTGGAACCTGTTTTCTGTGTGCCAAGGAGCACTCCCTGCTCTAGCACACAGTGTGACTCTGATGGTTTTGGCTGTGCCTTTGTCATGGTTTCAAGGTCACACCCTAATATATGGGGTTGATTACATGATTATTCTGTCTTTATTAGTACCAACTGTACATTGGTGTGAGACTTCTTTCTTCTAAAATGGAAAAAGATAAAAATCTCCCGTGTGTCCACAGTGTTCTAATGCAAACCAAATAGTTAATTCACAATGGCCAAAAAGATAATACAGTGAATATTCTGCAGGGTCTTGTTCCAGTGAAACTTCTGAGAGAGATGGATGTTCCTTTCAAATGATTTTATTGGTTAAATGTAATCACACAAAGTATTCCAGTCCTCACAAATTTTTAGAAGATAATAGTGTGACTGATAAAAGGAATATATTTTTCTTTCTCTTTATTAGGTTTTACATGAAAGACTGTCACTTTCTGTTAGAAGGTAGCATTTTTATGAGTTGTTTGAAAGCACTGGAACAGTGCATTTTTACTTTTGGTTTAACACAAAGGACATTGTATGCTTTTGGCAAGATGCTAAATGTTTTTTGGTGAATCATGTTATTGATCTCTTGTAAGATCGGAAGAGCG
>VZSC01011168.1:26567-66263 GCA_013398225.1 Steatornis caripensis
AGTAAGAGGAGCAGACAGGGTATACACTATGACTGGCAATAGGGGATCATCATGGGAAGCTAACTGTTTCTGACGGCTTTCCTGTTTTAATAGTATTGTTATTTGAGAAAATCCTGAATAAGGACTGTTGCAAGCTTGTACTTCTTACACCTCTTCTGCAAGAAGCAAGAAGTTCAATAGTTCTAGCATTCATGGATGCAGTTTGCTTGGATTTTCATCATGGGAAGAGAGTTGTGCTTTATCATGGTGACAGCAGAAGCTCTCAACACTGTGCCAGGCATCAGTACAGAAGGTGGCATGTGGCTGTCATAGCCAAAAGGAAAAGAAGACAGCATGAATTAAAATAGTTTTTAGGCACTTTTGATGGTGTTTTGCATGGCACTTTAAACAGTTTAAAAATCAGTAGTGGTCCACACGCTCATTTGGAAACCATTACTTCAGAGATGATCACAAGGGCTTGTGAGGCCGAGGTCGTTATCCACATCTTCTGCCTGTGTGTGTGGTGAGGACTCCAGTCCCTTTTTAGAAAGACAGAGCAAAAATTGTGTAGCAGATGTGTGACTGCTGGCACAACACTGGGAGTGACAGAGAGAACTGGTTTCTGCTTTTTCCTTCTCCACATGGACTATCAGGGAAGCAGTGAAGAAAAACAATTACTGCTGTTTCCCATACTTCTATTTCCTTTGTGTACAGGGAACAGAGAGTGTGCCAAATAGGAACAGAAAGCAAAGCTGAATAGCAAGGAAGGTCAAATATCAGCTGATGACTGACTATTGAAATAATGTGTCCATCCCTAAAAGACATGATTTGGGGTGGCTAGCCCACACTTTACCGTTAGTGAGTGACAGAGATTAGCATAGCTGAAGATCATGCATATTTACTGAGATTCTTTTAATCCTGTCTGCAGGAACTCTTCAACTCCACATCTGCCCATTCCATACCTATAAATTCAATCCCCAAATCCAATCTGTCCTCTTCTGCATCTCTACAGTCCTGTTATTTTTTGTCAGGGTTTGTTGTAATTTTTCTCTTCACTGGCCTCCTTGGGCAGAGTGATGTCCGTGTCTTCTCATACATGGCATGGATGGTGCAGATGAAAGGCTCACATGATGTTTCCCCATCACTCAGTCAAGGGGAGAAGTCAGGCTTGAACCAAAACTGACGTGATCTGCTGCACCTCTCTGCTTTTCTCCAGCCCTTGCTCCTGGGATAACAGTGCGACTCCAAGGAGGAGCTCTTTTCCCCCATTTCGGGAGGACACTTAGTCAGAAGTGGCTTCCCAAAGGAAAACTGGAATTCATGGGAGGAGAGCCCCTCAGCCAGCTGCAACCACAGTGGCGTGACTGTAGAACAGCACTGGCAACACTGTAATAAGCAAGATGCTGCCAACTGTTACTTCAACTGCCTTGAGAGTCTGGGAGTAAAGAAACAGAGAAGGGAGAAACAGAGAAGGGAAAGGAAAGTGCAGCCAAAGGCACTTAAATATCATTAGTTGTGTAAATCAAACAAATTAAAAAGACAGAACTGAAGTGTTATTTCCCGCCTGGGGAGTTCTGGGGATAACTGAAAGTGGGGAGGGATGTCTTGAGCAAAGATGAATTACCAATTTTTCTACAATGTGAGACTTTGTGAGTAGACAGGAAATAACCTCCTATTGATGACTTATTTTTCAAGGTTGATAAATATAAATACAGAACATAATTCTTTACGAATAATGTTTTTCAAAAGGTTCATACCTGGCTTTAACATTTTAACTGTGCTGAGTGTTGGCCCATGAAACAAAAATAAATACATTTATGTGGATTTTTTTTCATTACTCTCCCAAAGTGATTAAAGCAGTTTACTTTTAACTGCACATTACTTAAATTAATTTATTTTGGGTTGTACATAAGTAATTCAAATCTCAGAGTAGCTAGTAAAAACAGGGCTATTAAAGACCACAAAAGATCATCTACTTCCCCAACTCTTCTCATTGGTGGGCAGGATCCATTACACCTGTGACTTCAAATATTGAAAATGTATTCGCTACAAATATATCTGCTAGCAAGGATAATGTTCAGCTGGGGTATAGAAGGCCAGTGCAAAGCAGCCTGCCCTGCACAGCTCTGCTGTAATGGGCGTGTGTGACTGATGAGAGTAATCAGTTCTGCTCAGTGCTTGCCCTTCAAGGGAGTTTTGCTCAGGTCAAGGTGCAGTGACTGTATTTATAACTGTATGTCTCTAAATGTCCCAGATCTTTGCATAGAGATTCAAAACTAGGAAGTGTTGAGTTGTGGTGGTGTATGAAAGACTAATCAGAAATGTGTGAACAGACTAAATAATTCTCTGGTCCGTGTGGCAAAGGACAGACAGTAGCACGTTATGACACTAGATCAATACTTCCTGCATTACAGATTTCAGCTCATGCCTCATCCCATTCATTATATGGTAAAACAAATATTTTATCTGAGTTAAGGCATGAAGGATGGAGATATTAATATGTGGACATGTGACCTTCTACATGTAACCAACTTACTATAGCAATGCCACCTGCAAAGAGAGAAGCATACTGTAATCAAAGTTCTTGGCAGTCTGCAGAGAAGCAGCAGATGAAGAGGCAAGGAGCTGACATAAGAGCTGAGGAGCATCCAGCCAGGAGCAGTGCTGGTTTTCATGAAAAAAAAGAGCATGCACAGAGGAGTCAGCAGCTAACAGAACATAGACAAAGCCTGGGCCTGGTACATGGAAGCATTTTTGCCTGAAACTGCCAGTACAGCTGTACTGCAAATCTATCTACTGTCCCACAGAGATAACCAAGAAAGCTGACTGTGGCTGCAAGGAATTCTGCCTGGGATTGCTTTGCTTCTCAGGAGCCCTGTGCACCTAAACCAACTAATATAAATCTTTACCTTACAGGCTCCAGTGCATTTTGGACAAACCTTGATTCACAAAGCATAGAGGTTGAGGCTGATGAAGGTTATGATGGCTGATAAATCTGAGCATTTGTTACAGATAGTGGCTTTAGCATAATTTATCAGCAAACCCCTGGCTCTTCTCATAATATTAAATACTATTATTAATATTAAATGAGATTGTCTTAACAATGGTACTAAAAATGTGCAATTGTTTTTGGCATCTTGAGGAGATGTTAGATTTCAAACATTTGAGAAGTGATGTGCTACATTAGCTAGTCCAAGAGTTTTCTGTCAGCCCCAAGATACTCAGTGCTAGGTGTGCAGTTAAGGAGTAAAGACTGGATAGAGATTTCTGGATTGGTCTGAATGGGAGGAGCAGCAAGTGAGAGTGTAGGCACTGCATTTCTTGAGGGAGGACTTTTTTTGGAGAGAGCTTTTTGGGTGTATTTTAGCAGTTAGTTCACCTGAACAGTGAATGCCATCTCCAGTGCAGCCCTTATGAATATGCAAGAAAAAGAGCTTGGAGTGATGCATGGCAGCATTGTAGCCTACTTGCTATTTTGGAAGTATGAGTTTCTTCTCCAGTGCTGCCCACTGGACCTGATCAAAGTGGGATTTCTCAGCGTTTTTGCAGAAAGAGAATAATCAAATTCTGAAGACTTAAATAAGTGTGAAATCCCTAGGAATTAGTAAACATACTACATATGAAGAAAAATGCCTGAATGTTGAGAATTTTAATGACCAATATAAGGATTTTTTGCTTTGTGTCACATCCTAGATATGTGTATGCACCACAGTGTCCTTGAGAACCTGCTCTGGGGGCAGCAGTAGTGTGACACAGGTGTTGTAAATTGTACATCAGGATCAGCCTGTCTGCTTTGCCCACCCACTCTGAGGGGACACTGCTTGAAAGCTCGTATTTTAAACTCTAGGTCTTTCCAACACAAACTGTTGTTCTAACTTTCATGAGGTTGCATGAGTTTCTCAGAGCTGTTAGACTCACCAGTAGGACAAAAATCCACATTAAGGAGAAACATGTGACAGTGCTTAGAGGAGGCAGAAAATACTGTGTTTCAAGGAGGAAAGAAAAACAGTCTTAAAAGAAAAATTGCTGTGTTTCAACCTATGGTAAGATGCTGGTTTGATGATACAGCAACAGGACTGTACTTTTCAAAAATATCTAAAAGTTGACTTTAAATGTGAGCCACAGGAAACTGCACAGGTACCTGCTAATTGGGCCACTCCACTTGAGAGGCCTTTGACATGAGTCATAGGTGAAACTAAGAAGTCATACATTCATAGCAGTGTTTTATTCATAAATCGTAGCTAAGAGATACAGAACTGAATTATGCTTTTAGACATACAGGAGAAAAGATGAGCAATGGGCTGCACTTTTTAGAAACCTGAGTTGTGCTAAAAAGATGCAAAATGATTCCCAGCTCAGCAAAGCTCACCTGGAGAGCTGCATTCCGCAGAGGTCAGCAGCAATAGGGAGACCACAGCCTTCCCCTCAACAGGCAAGAAATGGGTAAACTTACTGAGTCTGGACTCAAGCATAAGTTGGGAAGTAAGAGCAGCTGCTGCTCACAGAATCAAAGTATGATACAAGACAGAGATTTCCATCTGATGGTGAGTTGAAGACTCAGTCAGGGCTCACAGACCTAGACACACAGTGGCAGAAATTGTGTGGTCTAAACCAGGAGCAGCTGCTGTACCACAGGCTTAGTGATTTCTCACACCTGTGATAGGCAGCTGCTTGCGAGCCGGTGCGGTTCAGTGTTCTCTCCAGCACCACAGTGGGTCTTGCCAAGTTCCTGCAGGCCTTGTAAATGAAGATTTTTCGCTCTGAAAAGGCAGCGGCATTCTTTCAAAACCAAGGAGATGATATTGTGTGCTGCTGTACCTTGGCACTGCCTGGGGGTGCAGGGGAAGAGGCCGCCAGCTGGTTGTGCTCCTGTCTTGGAATGGTGTCTTACACGGTCCTCCAGGTGAGGAACCTGCGAGCTGCTCATGCTAGCGCTCTCAGTGGTGCAAATTGCCCGTAGGGCAGCAACAAATGCCTGGCTGAGGTGTGCAACAGCCCCATCTCCTATTCCTCCACAGAGTTTGTGTAAAGCAATTATATTCCTCCAGAACATTTTTATAGCCTCTTTACAGAGGTGTAAATGTTTATCCAGAGTATAAAACTGTGGAGAATCTGAATGTACATCTCAATCTCAGTTCTTCTACAGCTTCATCCAGAAAAGGAGCAGATCGGTCACCATGGTGAGGTGCTGTGTACCATACTTTGAACCCATTGGCCTTGGCTATATTAACGTAAGATAAAACTGTGACTTAATTGCCTGCAAGTGTGGGGACTTTCACCTTGAAAGCAGTGTAAAACCATGGAGAATTGGTCCATAAAAATCTGTCTCAACTCCCTTTCACAGCTTTTATTGAAGTAGCTAACACTTAATGAGGCCTCAGAAACATCTGTGCAATTCTTATGGGTACAGTTTTATTCTCCTGTGTTTGGTCAGCTTTTTAAGTTCTCTTGCTGAGAATAACCATCAGTTCCTTGATTTTTCTTTCAGTCTGTTTTACCTGTCTTCTTTACAGTGCTCTGTAAGAACACGGACCTCATGGCACTGCTTTCCTTGGCAAGTTGTGTCTTCAGCTCAAGTTAGAATGTGCAATTTGCATAAGGCAAGTAAAAACCATCTCATGCCCTGTTTAGAAATATTGGTTAGAAAATACAATTTTTTCAGTATAATATAGAAAGAGGCTGCAGAAGAAAACACGTATCTCACAAAAAATCATTAAAAGCAAAAGCAATATAAATTTAAATTGCAGGAAACTCTCCTCTAGGGCCCTAGAACATGCACAATGCACAAATACTCTCAGATCAATATCAGAAAAAAAAACCCAAGCAAGTAACATAGCACACCTCTTGTGGAGTCAGGGAGGACACAGATCCAATGAGAATCTGCCTTCTCTAGTTATTTCTGATAGGGACCTCACATTGTCTACATCTGCTTCCCATGCTTAGCTCATTTGTGTTTCTCTGTCTCCTTTAGTTTGAGAAATGGATAATCATGACCTCTGTTCTGAAAGGACTGCTAATCTGTTTCGACTTGATCACGTAGCAGCTGTAACTTAACCAATTGCTGGGCAGTATTTGAGGTATGGTGTTTCTTTACTATTTTTATGTTTTGCAGATAGCTACTGTGTGTGTCAGTATACTCTTTTAATAAAATGTCCTGGTTTGGGCCAGGACAGAACTAATTTTCTTTTAGTAACTTTGCTTTTTAGTTAAGTCTCTTCTGAGAAGCTGCACTCTGAAATTAACTGCATGTTTTTCCAGACAGCAGCTGCTTCTAGCAGTGATAAGGCTCAGTGTTTATAGTTAGCCCTGGAACATCAGTAGGAATGGTATGCAGTAAGGCTCTTGCATATAGTTATCCCTATGGAGACCAAGGTCAATGCTTGCTTCTGCTAACTTTCTTATGCACCGGAACTGAAACACCAGAGAAGTGGTCACACCTGCGACCCTGCGGTGGGGAGGAGCGGGTCAGACAAGTGACCCAAAACCGACCCAGTGCAGTATTCCATCCCATACGCGTCATATTCGGTATGAAGCTGAGGGATCATGAGGGTCTTGCTTCTCTTCTTCTACGGCCGATGTCTGAGGAGGTGTCGGTCTCATTCTTCTGCCTTCGATCCCAATCCATGTATTCCTGAATCCAGCTCCTGCCTGCTGCTGAGTACACTCTGGGACTTTCCTGGGATGTGCCCTGCAGCATCTGGGTGACATATTCGTCATCAGTGGGGGGGAGCTCGGTATTGGTTTTGTATATATTTGTATACATTCCATTATTATTTTTCCTATTATTATTATACATTATTATTGTAGTTAGATTAAAGCTGTTTTAACTTTTCCAAACCATAAGTCTCTTTCCCTTTTCTCTTTCCCCCCAATTTGGGGATGGAAGGTGTTAACAAAGAGCGTCTGTCCTTCGTTTAATAGCCAGCCCAGCTTTAAAACCATGACATCAAAGTTCCCTTTCTTTTGATCCTGTGAGTGCCTTGAGGTGCTCTGCCCCCTGTGACAGGCACTTGTATAGTGATGTTACTGAAGTGGAAAGAGCGCTGTCTCTGAATTCTTGTCTCTCTTGTAGATACTAAGAATTTGCTAATGTGTTTTTGGCTGTTTTGCACAACTGCTGTGATGCCTAATCCTGTTTTAAATGGTCATCTTGCAGCTGCTTTGCATTATGGGAAGGCACACAGCCATGGAATTTCTGTTCTGGCAGACTTGGTATGTCAGTCCTGGTGAACAGGCATGCCCTATGTCATGTTGCATTGTTCTGACGTTGAATTCATAGGCTTGTCTTCAAATGCGACTGTGTCCACGCTGGTCAAGGTGAAGTTTATTTTTCTGTATCAAAAAGGTGCATGTAAGAAATTGTGAGAGAACAAGAAGTCCTGGCTCTCTTTAGGCTCAGCTGGAAGTTAAATACTGCCTTCAGTGCAGCCTGAGAGTGAACCTGACTCACTGTTTAATTACCCCAGAAGGCAAAACTTTGGGTTTCAAGTCTATTTTCTCCTTGCTGTCCTTCTTTAGTCCTCCTCCTGCCTCCTTTCTTCAATTTATTTCTTTAAAATAGTAGTTCTGTCTGTATTTTTCTTCTGCTTATACCTAGCCCTAATTTTAGGCATAGGCAAAACAGAAGGTGGCTGCCTGCTTGGCTTTACGTGAGCGTTAGACCTGGTGAAAGTGGCAGTGGCTGCTGCTGAGAGAGGTGTTGGGGTACATAGGTTGATAGCAACAGTTGGCTGAGAAAAACAAGGTAATGGAAAATCAGTGGGAAGAAGGTTGCTCATCTCAAACTTTTAACTCTGCTCTTTATCCCAGTTTCATCCTACCTGCTCTAGCAGCTAAAGTAACCTGGCCCTATCTTCTCCTTTAGTGGTAATTAAACGGCTAAGAATACTCAACTCTGCTTATAGGCTTTTCTGCAGTAACAGTGAAGGCTAGTTTTACTGGAATTTAAGAAAAGCCCTTTCTCTTTTGTCTTGAATGCCTGTTGGATCTGGGTTACAGCTTGTTAGAGGTCTGTGTCTTGATTTATACTCCCATCAAATAAAATACTGCCAGTGGGCATCCTCTCTGCAGGATTATCCAGTGTCTAAAGACATTTCTGGCGGTTTCATGTCCTCATATCTCAATGCATCTGAACCTGTAAGTTGTCTTTGGAGCCTACTTTTTGTGTAGCTATTTAAAAAGCTGAAATGTAAATAAAAATGCTGCTACTTACCTTACTTTTATTAGGTTCTAAGCTGTTCATATAAACCAAGACTGTTTATGCTGAACCTGTAGGCTAACTAATAGCTTCTGGCCATGCTCCAGGCTTGTCTGTCTTCTGCACTGTTACTCCTTTGGTCTTGTTGAACACGTTTTGCCTTTGGTTGTACTAGTGTTAGTTGGTGAAATAGTAAAAGGAAAGAATTTCTCTGAAGATGGCTGGAAAAGATTGCAAAGATGTTTGTTTAAAGATTTAACAAGGGTCAATAGGAAGTGCATTTGTCTCCTGGTAAGTTTATAACGAGGCCACAGCACCAGTTGGTTGCATTATCTGAAGACCATTGCTTGAACAGCCTGCTGTCTTCTGGGTAGTTTTATACGTGATTCTGTCTTCAAAGATTCTGTGCATTTGTGAACTGTAAAGCTCTGTAGCAACATTTAAGCAAGTTTATTTTTCCTCACAGCAAACAAGTTTGAATCAACTACTGCGGTGCGCTGAAAAGCAACACACTACTTTTCACTTGCAGAGTGCTCACTGGGCAAAATTAGCCTCTAAAACAGTTGTTTTAGAAGTAGGAATGTATTTTATGCAGAAAAATCCCAGGTATTAAAAAACCCCAAATGACTCAAAGGTAGCATAAGAAATTGCTGGCATAACATGACTTTCATCTGTTGACGCCCTTTTTCAAAGTTATGAGATACCTTTTGCCTGCCGGCAGCTTCCTTTAGTTGATGTGGCACTCTGAAAAATAGCCTAGGCTGAGGTTCTTAGCCTGTGAGTGCATCTCAAAAGCTAGGCTTACACAAATATGCTTCAGTCAAAGTTGGTGTTAAATGAGCTGCAGCCTGATTTATTCAGCTTCTCACATTATTTTTGCGGTCTTTGCTGTTATAACTGTATAGCTACCACTGCCCAAATGAGCCAGTTTAAATCTGCACTGTGTTCCATTGTAGACAGCCTAAACCTCTCCCAACAGAAGAATGCTTATTTTGTATTTTAGAAACTCAGTTTAGCAGAGTCTCGAGCTGCCTGTGGGATTAGGAGGCTGCCTATCTCTTCATTCCTGTTTTTGAGAGTGTTGGTCTGTGGGTATATCAGTCCTTGTAATTTTTGTTATTATAAAAAACTGCTTGCAAATGTTTGCATTAGAGGTGTCATCTTCATCTGTGTGTGTAAATATGTTGCTAGTTCTATTATTTCCCAAAACTGTTGATTGTTCTGTCATTTTCAGTGTTCACACCCACTGAACTCCAGTGTGCAATAAATTTCCTTCTCATCAAAATGGGTTCATTTGCCAAATGTTGCAGGGAAGCAGCCTGGCAGAAATTTATACTTAGTTGATAAGAAATGTCAGAGCTGAATATTTATGTGCTAATTGCTGTACCAACAATATGCTTACATCCATAATCTTGCCTACAGGATCACTGCAGAATTACCTCAATTAAAGACAGAAAAGATTGATATAGAGAGATCACGTCAATCCATTCCCACAGTCTATTACAGCATTCCCCTGCCCTCCCCATAATGGCTTCTCAGGGCTTGTCCAACCTAATATTTAAGGAATCAAGAGACGGAAGATTTCGCTATGTTCCTTGGCAGATATTTCTACTCTTTCGATGGTTTTTTTCATGATGTTCTAGTTTCCTTTATTTCATTCATATTAATATTCTTTTATTATAAATTATGACAATCATTGACATAAAAAAAATCAGTGCAGCATCAGTGCCATATTTAAATACTATGGTAAAGTAAATTTAAAACTTACCTACTGCACTCTCTGTAGATTCTGATCCTTTTTGGTTTTTCATAGCTGACATATGCTATCAAATATAAACTGCTACACCAGGACCTGACATAAACCATTGTTACCCCTAAAAGTGCCCAGAGATTAAAAGACTGACTTTTTTCTTTCTATTGGCAGCTAGATGCTTGAATATTTCAGACAAAAGCAAAGGCAGTGTGACAAAGTGACTGTATTTCAGTATAACCTTATGTATTGAAGAGAGGTGTGCCAAAGAGTACTATGGTTATTATTGCTATTAATGTGGCCATCTAGACATTTCTACCAAAATGGAGAACGGTTAAGTACCATATGCATAATCTAGCAATGCTCAAGAGCTCTTCGCTACCTCCTTTATGGCTAAACAGGGCCACATGATCTGCAAAACCAGCAGTTTCTTTGCCATATCCACCAATAATCTAATCATGCAGTCCCAATGATTCTGTGTATTTGTCCAGCAAATAGAACAAAATTGCTACTTTACATGAGCTAAGGAACCTTCTTCTGCACATGCTTTTCAGAGGTGTATGAGTTGCATGTTGAAGTACAGCATTATCAATTTGTGCAATGGAATCTCTGTCAGTTCAGATCATCTTTCCAAACAGTTCACTGTAAACTTAGTGGAACAAATGAGTGCATGCAGTCTGAGGAGAAGACAGGAATTATGTATCATCAAAGCGATGCATGAGCTGCTGTGATGTTATTAGATTTTTTTTAAAAGGTATAAACAGAAGCTTTAGTTGTTGCATTACATGTTATTCAAAGAGCTGAACAAAACCTGCAAGAAGTTCTATTTAATACTATTAAAATGTCAATTAGTTGACAAGAGTCTGGGTACTGTTTTCTTTTACCTTTTCCTTTATTCAGACCTAATTGTCTTCTCAAATGCTCTTCCCTGTGTAGCTTTTGCCCTCTGCTGGAATAAAGCAAATGCAAGCCTATGTGTTGCCACAGTAGGATTTGAAAATGTGTGGTTGGTTTTGCTCTTCCTTTATGGGTGAAATCAGTTTCAATTAAAGTTTGTGCTCATTTTGATCTAGAAAGCATAACATATGCTTGACTGCTGTATGCCTGATTACTCCACTCTCTACTGGCTGGAGGTCTGTCTTCACAAAAATGGGGAAGCTTAGCCTTAGTTTGTAAGAGACTGCATCGGTGAGAACTATACTGCTGCCACAGCATGTTTGACTCAACATTGCTGACATCACTGCTATGGCAGGAGATCCATCAATGGATGCCATCGCCACAGCATTGTCTCAACATCGCTGACACCACTGACATGGCAGGATGTTTACGGGACAGAAAAACCACCACTGGACATCACCGGTACAGATGTTTCCTGAGACACTTAACCAAACCCCTGTGCATGCGCCCAGACCTGGGGTTGGAGAAATCAAGGGGCCTGGAGACCCCTGAGGACCGTCCAAAGCTCCTGGGGAGTCCCTAGGGATGGTGTTGCGCATGTGCACCACTGCTGGGTGGAAGGGGTGGTTAAGCAGAACAGCAGCGTCACAACCCTATAAAACAACAGAACCAACCAACATCAGGCAGAATGTTCTCCCACCGGACTCGACAACAGATCAGACTGTTGGGATGCCGCAGTTCTGGGGTGGTAGCTATTGTACTCTTTCATCCTTTCCTCTTTCTTTCCTTCCTTTCTCTCTTTATCTCTCGCTCACTCCTTTGCATTTGCAAACCTGACGGCGGGCAAATAAAGTTCCTTGGTGCTTGACTCTGAGTCTTAATTCTGTTCCTGAGAATAGAAGCGAACACTCGCTCCAGTCTTTGACCAGCTTGCGATATAGTTCTTTCAGAAATTGTCCTCTCAAATCCTCCTGTGGAGAAAGAGAAGGAGAAGAAATCAATAACTTTACTGGGAGGGGGCAGGAAATCACTGTATATGATTTTGCAAAATCCTATAAACAACTTAGTGTTGCCAAGACAATTCTCTGGGTATCATCTGTGCTCCTCAGTAAAGAACAGGCCACAAGAGAGGCCAGATTACCCTTCAAACAAATAATCCTGGAGTTGGGAAGTAGATTAATTTCCTTCTCTTCCACTAGTTAGAAATTTTCAAGTCAGTCAGAGAAGGGCAGTAACAGTAAATTGACTGTATGGTAACAGTATCTCAAATGTGCAGCAACAGCCTCGTTAAGTAACACTGTTAAGGTTGCATGGCCAAACCTGTCACAAATATTTTCAGAATGAAGCATGGATGTGCAACCTTAATTCACCTGTAAGCGTGTATCCTTCACAATGTAATTCTTAATTGCATTTCTCATATCATTGTTCCCTGTATGGTATTGCACCAGTCTATGCCCAGCAGCTGTCTAATATAGGGATAAATTACAGGGATAGTAAAGGAGTGTTGCTACAGCAGGCAAACAAAGTGTATTTATAGGGGTCTGTATCGAGGCGAGTAATGTTTAGTATCTTCATCAACAACATAGACAGTGGGATCAAGTGCACTCTTAGCAAGTTTGTAGATGACACCAAGCTGAGTGGTGCAGTTGGCATGCCTGAGGGATGGGATGACATCCTGAGGGACCTGGACAGGCTTGAGAAGTGGGCCCATGTGAACCTCATGAAGTTCAACAAGGCCAAGTTCAAGGTCCGGCATCGGAGTTGGGGCAACCTCTGGTATCAATACAGGCTGGGGGATAAAGGGATTGAGAGCAGCCCTGAGGAGAAGGGCTTGGGGTTGTTGGTTGATGAGAAGCTCAACATGACCCAGCAATGTGTGCTTACAGCTCAGGCAGCGACCTGTGTCCTGGGCTGCATCAAAAGAAGTATCAGCAACAGGTTGAGGGAGGTAATTCTTCCCCTCTACACCACTCTACTGACACCCCACCTGGAGTACTGTGTTCAGCTCTGGAGTCCTCAGCACAGGAAAGACATGAACCTGTTGGAGTGTGTCCAGTGGAGGGCCAAAAAAACGATCCGAGGGATGCATGAAGACAGGCTGTGAGAGCTGAGGTTGTTCAGCCTGGAGAAGAGAAGGCTCTGGTGAGACCTTATTGTGGCCTTTCGGTACCTATAGGGGGCTTATACTAAAGATGTGGACAGGCTTAGTGAGCCTGTTGTGATAGGACAAGGGGCAATGGTTTTAAACTAAAGGAGGGTAGATTCAGGCTAGATATAAGGAAAAAATTTTTTACAATGAGGGTGGTGAAATAATAGAACAGGTTGCCTAGAGAGATGGTAGATGTCCCATCCCTGGAAACTTTCAAGGTCAGGTTGGACAGGGCTTTGAGCAACCTGGTCTAGAGGAAAGTGTCCCTGCTCTGCTGCAGGAGGGTTGGACTAGATGACTTTTAAAGGTTCCTTCCAACCCAAAGATTCTATGATTCTATGATTTTAAAACTGTCCTGGGCAACTACAACTACTGTTTCTGTGTTATACAAAGCCTTATACTTAAACGATCCTAGTGATTACTAGTTTTCTGTGTCACCTAGAAAATGATGAAGCCTCTGGTTTGACTTGAAGAAGCACTGACTATGTAAAGATGTAGCTGGAATCTGGATCTATAGACAGATAAATAATCATAGAGATGATTACAGATATGTCTTGCATCTTGTGGTGGGATTGTCTATACCTTTATCAATCTTAGAGATGTTTGTCTAACTTGTTCTTAAAACCCTCAGTAAACAGATCCTCCAAGCAGCCCAACCATGCTATTGCATTGTTTATCTGTGTTTAAAAAAATAAAGTTTGCCAAGTGTTTTGTCTCTATTATTCTTCTTGCAATGATGGATAGGAGAAGGTAGCAGCCTTCCCTCAGCCTTTTAAGGCTGTATGGTGCTTATCTGTCTAATCTGCTTTAATTTAATAATTAATGCCTTATTCTAATCTGATTCTTTTTGTAAATGGTGTATTTTAGCTTTCTGTCATTTTCATTTCTCTCACTTGGATGTTCTTTGATTAGATTTTATCACTCTTGAAGTGTCTTCCCCCAAATGGGTAGAAATATTCCCAGTGAGGCTTTATTGGTGTTCAGTGCAATAGAAGTTAACTTCATGTGTCTTGCATGATCTTTTCAGTGTGGTACAGAAAAGTGGGACTTTGCATTCCTATCTCATCTTGGATTTTAATAGGCACCAAGCAGCTGTTCCACTGGTATTTTTTTCAGAAATGAGCAAAACAAATGTGGCTGAAAATTTCCCAATTAATTCAGCTCAAGGGGTAAAAAATGCTTCAAGCTAAGTAGAGCCTGGTGATTATAGGCAACAGGAAGGCTCAGGTAATCTTGAAATCAGCTGATCTCAACTCTACCTGTAATAAAGCTATATGAAGTCTAACCGTCTTTGCAGGCCTTCAGGCAGGTTTTCCTTACCTTTCCAGAGAAACCTGAAATACCTTTATTGAATGAAGGTGGTCAGAAAGTAGACACGACAGCATGAACTTCACCAGCCAGTAACTTCCACGGGACATTTGCTTTAGTGTTCGAAGAAGTGTAGTTGGCCTAGTGAATTGCCATACTTGTGTCTTGCACCATAGGGATGTGTATGTGTTTTGGTTTTATTCTTTTGAGATCTCCCATGTAAGCTGACTAAATCAAAACTCCTCTCACATTGGATTCAATGCTGATAAAGATGTAATCTGTCATATTACAGATGCTTTCAAAATAGTGAAGTTAAGATGTGTACCTATTTCATATATGAGTAGAATTCTTTTACTGGAAAATAAATCTTCGGTGCTGGTTGGTGAATATTAACACATCAAATATCATATCCAGTATGCTTCCCGTATTCTGAAGAGCATTTGACTACTAGAGAAGACCAACCCTTGACTCAGAGGCTCAGTAATTCTAATGAATGTTTCAAATAAAAAGCAATGCCTACTGTCAGGTATTTCCAACAGGTTTCTGGGTTTGTGTTGACAGGCTGTGCAGGAGGATGCACTGTGATTCTCAACCCCTCATCGAGAATTTACAAGAATCCTTGTAATACTTTATTCTGTGGTTAAAACCTTCTGCTATTTAATTCTTGATATCTGTTTCCATGTGATTATTTACTCAAAGCTGGCATAACAAATGGACTTATGTAAAATGTTATCCACAAATTCTGTCTAATTTGTATTAAACTTCATCAAGTGAAAGAGTGTATTATTAGTTCAGGGTTCTGGGTAGTTTGTGATGGTAGTGAGGCACTGTTGAGCCTTGTCGCTGTCAGACTCATTAAAAGATTAAGCTTCTAGAGAAACTGTTGCATTAATGTTATGTCATCATCAATGTCAAGACAACTAAGATTTGAGCTTTGAAAACAGTGGTAGGGAAAAATGAAGGACGTCGTCTTAAAGGTGTCTTGCTGCCTCATTCAGAGTAGCAATTATCTTTTGCAGACCCAGATACCAAGACTAACTGGATACAAATAATATAAAGATTAAAGTTTTCTCTAATAAATATGTTAGACTTCTCAGTGATGCTTCTGACATCCAGAAACATGAATGTCATAGAACCAGGTGCAATTCAAGTGGAAGGCTGAGGAGATCCTCTGCTTAGGCAAACACTCCCAAGTGTTCCTCCAGGAGATCAAATCTGTATTCAGTAGTATTGAATTTTGCAAACCTTTGGTAGAACACTTCTTACAGAACATAGCCTGAGTCTTGCTAGGTAAATGGAACACTTCTTCATTTAACTATCTGTTATCCATCTTTAGTTGATGTCATTGATGTGACTAGGCAGAAACCATTTATCATGGTTCTTAATGATCCTTTTTAACTAATTAAGTCAGTGAAGCTCTGAAATAGCTTCAAGATAGCCCCAGTACTGAGGAAGGCATGCTCTTACTTTTGTAAGTGAATTGCTGTTAACTATTCTTCTTTTGTATTCACTCACATCCTTGGAATAATGGGAGTCCCTCACATTTTAAGGAGACTGCAAGCATGCACTTTCTTGGACAAAGGATGATTCTACTTTGTGACAGACACTGGCATTTCTCTCTTACCTTTTCCTGGGAAACTCCTACCTCAGATCATACTCCATGGCCTACATACCCTAGTTGTGTTTCTGCCTCCCGAGGATAATTGCCTAACTGTGGATTCCTTTGCAGTATTCACAGCCAGTCCAATTCAGAAACAATGTAGTGAGCAGCATCTCTAAAGTATCTGGATTGATTTGAGAAAAGCATCTAATGCTTTCACTTGATCTACTCTCTGAAAGTTGAAGTGAATTGGACTGTTCTGATGTTCTGTTTTGCCTGCTCTGTTCATGATGAGAGAGATCCTGTGCAATAGGAAATCCTTCTTCAGTGGAGCTTCTCATGAAAGATGGAGTTGAGCAGGGTTGCATATTCATATCTACTCGCTTTCTCTTTTCAGTATTGTGGATCTTGACCTTAGCCTGTGGCATTTTGAGAGTAATTTGTTCAGCCCTGGCAAAGTTATTCAAATCTGAGTTTCGTGAAACCAGCCAGCAGCAGATCTACAGGGTTTCACGGGCTTCTTTGTAACATCATCTAAACACTTTCATCTTGCACTTGATATCCAAAAGGCAAGGCTGTATTTCAGCTTGCCCAAAGCTAGCTTTACAGCCCTCTTTGTTGTAGTTGCAGACTCAAAAGTGTGCAAAAGAGTACAATGCTCAGTACAGATCACTGATTTAAATCTTTGGCTGTATTCACTTGCCACAGGCTAGGCACAGCATGAGGATGCAAATTCTAGAATGCCCAAGCAGGTCTTCTACCTTAGCTTTCCTGTGGTGACAACCTACCTGAGTGACAGTGCAAGGACAACCTGAAGTCCTCCCTTACAGCATGCCAGATCAATAATTGTGAGTCATAAGCTTTGAGACATCTGGGTATAAGTCTTTCCTTGTGCTAGCATACCACTTGATGTGAAACATGCAGCTAAGCTGGAGGTCAAGAGAGAAAAGATGTTCAGAGAGATTCTGTTGCCACATCTGAGTCATCTAAAAACCACATGATCAGCTTGTAGCTATGTTATGTGCAGGATGATGAAATTAAATATGGCTATTTAGCACTGAAGAAATAGACATTGTTGATTAATAAAACAAAAGAGTTGAGAACTAGAGGGAATTAACCATTTTTTTCAGAAGTGTTCTGTGATCTTACAGTATGATCAATGTTGAGCTGCAGTCAGTGTCCTTCCAACTGAACAGAAATAAGCTGTTTCTGACAACATTTTAAAACAATGAATGTACTCTATTTCTTAGCATAATGCATACCTGCACTCTTAAGCATAAACTGTATTGCCTTGTGATGGCAGCTCAATGGTGTTCGTAAAATGATTGGATGACTTGACCCTAGCTAAGGCTGGACTGGAGCCTATGTTGCCATAACCTCTTTAAAAACCGGAAACCTAAAGTCCAGCACCCTGTGCTAAAGACTTAACTGCCTGTAGAAACAACTTTTGTTCCCTTCTCCTCTCCTTTTGCCCTGTACAAGAGGAGCACCAATGCACATGTGAGAAGCCCTGTGTCTTGGTGTTATGCAGTTGTGTAGTTCAGGCTCTAAACAGAGGAGTTGAGTCTTTGGAGCTATTGATCTTTCCTTAGAGCTAAATTCAGGATATATTTTATGTTTTGGAAATTGTAGTATAAACTAACAGGCTCAGGCAAAGCTGAAGGAAATAATATCAAGATAGAGAGGAGGCATTTGTAGAGCAAGGAATCAGATTGAAAGAGACTTTGTACCCAGTGCTGCATACAGTTAATAAGATATAGTCATATGCCTTGCTGTATTGGGACTTCATTGTACTGTGTGTGGGTTGCTACTGCATTTAAAAAAAAAAGGGGGGGAGAAGGGAGGTTCGGTGGGGAGAGACCACAAGATTCTAATCTTTCAGAATATGTGATAGAGGTCTCCCCCAGGGAGCACAACAGACCTGGCACAGCTTCTCCACTGTTTCTCGGCCTTCTCAGATCAAAGCAGTTCTGTTGATGTGGTAATGAAAAAACCCACAACTTCCCTGTGCAGTGGTGCGCTCTTGTGCTGTAACAGTGCCTGCCTCCATACTGACACTGGTCATGAGGACCTTTGTTAGATTAAAGGATTATTGAGTGGTGCACAGTTCAGCTCAGGATCTTGACTATACAACATATCTTGAAGCTTCTTAGTTGTGAACAGATGAGCTTCTTCCTGTTATTTGTAGTGCTGTCTAATTTTAATTTCAAAGGTTAATCAGTTGTAGATGTATGTAGCAACTTGATTTCAGTCAAGAAGGCAAACTTTATAAGCTGAGAGGCTGTAATATATTAATGGTGTATGTGACAGTAACATGTTCTGGTAAGCCAGATCCTGTAGCTTCATCATTATTATTAAATAGAGCTATTTGTAAATTGACTTGCTCTCCTGGGGAGAGACCAGTTTTGGGGTTTTATTTTTATTTTTTAACCCTTGGCCAAACTTGAAATGTAAATGTAAAATATCAAGGGTTTGGTATTCAGCTGACTGAGCTGTCGGCACCAAAGGTTGGTCTCAGTAGTTAGACCTCAGCTCCTGGGACATGCCCCATAATGGTGGCATCTCCCTTTTATCTTGTACTTGCTCAGGAAGGAAGGGGAGAAGGAGATGTTGTGCAAGATGTCTGGGCAGTGGAGGCTAAGGTAGGATGGCTAAGGTAATCTGTCACTGAAGCAGCACGTTCAAACAAATGTAGACTAATATTGAACTAATCAAAAACTGAATAGCTGACTCTACTTGAAAAAACCAAAGTGTTTTTGTTTTGCATCAGCTTGGCTCAGATTTTTTGCTTAGGCTTTACTGAAGGAAAGTTGTAGATCTGCGTGCCTTTCAAAATGTTCCTCTAGAAAATTTCCCTGAAGAAATACGTTTTTTACTGAAAAATTCTTCAGCCTGATCTCTCACTTAAGTCTAGCATCTCTTAGGGCCCTGTAAAAATGCTCAAACTGGGCAAATCTCTGTCCTAAGATTTACACGGTCTAAATATAGAAGCAGCTACTGTCTGAAAAACATGCAGTTAATTTCAGAGAGTGCAGTTTCTCAGAAGAGATTTAACTAAAAAGTAAAATTACTAAAAGAAAATTGGTTCTGTCCAAGCTCAAACCAAGACACAAATTCCAGGAAGAAAATAGAAAAATTAAGAATTCTATTTCTCCTCT
Organism: Steatornis caripensis; assembly: GCA_013398225.1. Classification (NCBI taxonomy): domain Eukaryota; kingdom Metazoa; phylum Chordata; class Aves; order Caprimulgiformes; family Steatornithidae; genus Steatornis; species Steatornis caripensis. The sequence continues at coordinate 45,606 of VZSC01011168.1, forward strand.
GCTGCCCAGAACAGAAAAAAATCTTGATTTTTGAATTGTATCTACATGTCATTAACAGTAGAAAGTCACATAAATTTTAATGTTGCTTTTCCACAATATTTTGACTATGTTCTTGACATTTTGGTTTGAGTCAAATAGACGTTTAATAATCTTGTATGCTTTTTTTTTAATTTAATATAAACTTTTTGACATAACAGTTGACAATATGACCTCCTCAAGAACCAAAACACAGGCTATAACTAAGACCCTAAATTAATGTAAGTGATCATTTTGGGGAGTCTGGTTCATGATTTTTTGCGATGTGTTTTGCAATGTTGGGAAGTTAATTAACAAAATAATTACTGCCTGTTGTAGTTGCAGTGTCCTCCTCCACTAAAGGACCTTGAGATGAAATTAACCTAGCAATAATAAGTATATACAGGGAAAGATCATTGTAATGGAAGGAACCAGTAGAAAAATTGCTGCTAGATGTGGATGTTAGTTTCCTGCCAGGTGCGTGTGTGGAAAAAGTAGTCACCTACAGAATGCCTTTCCCTGCTTTCTTACCAGCCTTGGAGTTATTGTTTTATTCCTTCTTTCACATCTTCTGGGCTGCTCTTTTCCTAGCTCTTGTGTTCTGTGTTTGCTGGAGTACATGCCCTTATATGTCGTGCCTTGTTATTAGACAAAACTATCCTCCATGAGGTTCTGTGTCATTGCCATTGAGAAAAATCTTCAGTGCAAGAGGAGAACCCATCCTCTTCCATGCACATTTCCACGAGTTATTGGTATAAACAACCTTCTGACATATTTAAGGTTTAGTTCTTTGTAGCCTTTCCATCTTCACTGGTTTCATGGCTGCTGTTAATATCAGCTACTTTATGCCATTGCTAGACTACACGTGACTTTCCAATGCTACCTTGATCTCCTCTGTGCAGAAATTCTCCTTCTGCAAAAGGCTGATATTCAAAGAAACTGTAAGTGACAATAATGACCACTTGCATGCATAACAGCAAAGTGAACCCTTCCATACATCCTTGTATGCTTGATATGGGCATTAGCAGGATACATGCTCAGCTATTGCTGAACAGTACTTACATAGCATCAAGCCCTTCTCTGTTTCTCATGCTGCCCTGCCAGCGAGTAGGCTGGGGGTGCACAAGAAGTTGGGAGGGGACACAGCCATGACAGCTGACTTGACCTGACCAGAGGGATATTCCAGACCATATGACACTGTGCTTAGCAATAATAGCTTAGGGAAAGGAGGAGGAACAGAGGATATTCAGAGTTATGACATCTTTTCCCCCAAGTTGTTGTTACGCCTGCTGAGGCCCTTCTTTCCAGGAAGGTGCCTAGATATCTGCCTGCCAATGGGAAATAGTGAATAAATTCATTTTTTTGCTTTGCTTGTGTGCGCATCTCTGCGTCACCTATTAAAATGTCTCTATCTCAGCCTATGAGTCTTGCTTTTGCCCTTCTGACTCTCCCCCCATCCATCTTGCAGGGAGTGAGTGACTGGCTGTGTGGGGCTTAACTGCCTGCTAAGGTTAACCCACCTTAATACCTCATGTCCAGATATAGGAATACTGATCAATTAAAGGAGTTGGAACACTATACAGGCAAGTTAAAACGAAGAATAGGAAAGGGGGTTACAAGGAGGAGTAAGGTTAAGGAGTCCTTTACAGTTTGTAGGTCTCCACCTGCCAAGAGCTGGACACATTATTGCTATCAGGTGCTGTATGGAGCAGGATGTTATGTTGAGTGTGGGTGCAAGACAGAAGGATTTAATAGACTCGGTGACTCCAGGTCTAATTCTCTCCTTTGACTGATGAATGCTGATATAAAAGCATGTCTGATAGCCCAGACCTTACTGATATGAAGGAATTGGACCATGAGTCACAGCAAATGCACTCAGATCCTTTCGCCCTATTCTTGCCAGCTTTCTGCCCTGATAGCACTCTAGCTGCCAGCCATGCTGCAGGAGGAGACTGGTTAGAAACTGTTGGGCTTTTCCTCAGTAAGAGTGGCTGCTGTTGCCTGCTGAGAAGTAGGAAATTATATGCATTTCTTTTTTTCTGCAAGATATCACTGTTGCAGGCAAATGTATAGTATTATTTTCCTTTTTTCAGTAATGCCTTTTATTTGCATGCTCAGAATGACACAGCACATTGACTTAAATCTCTCCAGTCCTCCTCCTTTCGCTCTGCCCATTTATCCAAACCTACCCTTGATGAATAACTTTGTGGGGATTTTAAACACGTCAAGCTTTTATCTTCTTGTCCCCACTACCCTTTCCCCCTCCTTCCCACACCTTTTCTGTTATTATTTCAGTAAAGGAAAATATCATGTGGAGATATGTTATATTGCTAAATGTCTTTTTGTTATTGAAGAACCAAAGGGAGTAGGGGAGCATGGAGTGTTTTGTGCTAGCATGGAATCATGCCAACAGAGTGTGTACTCAGACTTCTAAGACTTGTAGTTTAACGTCCAGTGTTTAGTAGTCCTTCTATCATGTGGTGCATCTGAATCATTGAAGGAATTAGGGGAAAGATAGAGAGATTCCTTTATTTGTAAGCTCTGCTTCAAACCTACTTCAGGTCTGTAATGCAGAAAACCTGCCTATATAGCTTTTAAGGCTCGTAGGGGAAAGAACATAATACTCTGTTTTGTTCTTTCTGGACAAAAATGTCTAGGATTACATTTGTCATGAGCAACATCACTGGACTCATTTAAAAGTGAGTCTAAAGCTCAATGGACATATGAAATGAACCATATCCTTTTTATCTTTGTGCCTCTCTCTCTGCGTACAAGTTGCCCATATATTTTGCAAATGCACCACAAATAACCATATTGTATCTCTTGCCATGGACAAGTAAAAGATGCCAACCTAGATTTTTTGACAATATTAATTTAAGAGGAATGTTCAGAGAACAGGAAGTTTTGTGAACTGTTTAGTCTATAATCTTGTCCCTACTTATTCCAAGTTCTATCAGTCACAACACTGAACAAATGCAGAGAAATGCTTTTCAGTTCTCCTGCTTGTTAGATTGGTTAGATCTTTCACACAGCTCCTGAGTCGTGAGGGCAGTGGCTGCTGTGTTTGGACAAAGCAGTGAGGGGAAGGCTGGCGACATGTGGGCAATGAAGCAGTATTTGTGGGAAAAGCAGTGGCAAGTGACCTCTTGGGTATCTCACCTAAACATAAACAGAATTTTCAGACAGGATTGTTTGTGTTGTGATTAAAACTGGCTATTTCCCCTGTGTCCTTCCCTCACAGTTTCCTTGGAAAAATGTTCTATTTATCAAAACTAGGAGTTTCTGGGAACATATCAGTTCTAATGAAACTTACCAAGAAAATTCTCAAAACCAGGATGAATTGTAGGGAGGATTTGAGAGAATTGTCTACAATAATGGCTTAAGTTTTGCATTCATGTTGCATATGACAAACTTAACTATGTGACAACTATTTTAGAGAGCTTCCCCCTGCTCCCCCTCCTTTTCCTCTCCATGTAAAGGTCTAATATCATTCTGGTGCAGAATGGAAATGCTTTAAAAATCTTGAAAAATGTCATTGCAATACCCAGAACATTTTCCTCTCTGATCTGATTGAGACTGGAAATCCTAAAAGATGGTATAAGATGTAGACCACATAATGCTCTCATGAGATGTGATGTTTTCAAGTGGCCTACACTCTGTGTGCAGCTAATCCATTTCCATTGGCTTCATGGCTACAGATTGGGCAGGGTGCATCTGCACACAGATATTACCTTTTATAGGGCAGAAATAGTCCTATGGGGCCAACAACCTTCTCATTTGTCTTTCTGGCCCATACAACTCTAAGTCACAACCCCATGTAGGTGGATGATGGTTATTTGAAAGGCTTAGCTCTTATGGAAGTTAATGTAATTCTTAGCTATATTTAAAAACCCCATACTTTTTGTTTCTTCTGTGGAGAAACATCCTGTATCATTAGCTCGCAACCTGTATTAGTTCAATAAAGGCAATTAGCTTTCCCTGTGGCAGAAAGCTGCTCAGTATTTGGCAGCTGCCCTTGGAGCATATCCTTGGAGCAGATGGCTGCTTGCCTGCCAAATAAGATAGAAATTAGATTTCCAGATGATTGAATGATGGTGGCAGGAAAGCAGCCGTTAATCTTGGCTCCTCCTCTATTGCAAATCTGGTTAATCAGAGAGAACATAACCACTCATCATTAGTGCATGCGCTCTGCACAGCCAAGATATCAGCGAATGAGCCCCATTGGGAGAAGGTGGGATAAGTTAAAAGGAAATGTTTTGCTCTTTGTAAACATTTGGTTTATAATGAAGACCGAATCTGTCTTCTGCACAACTGAATTGCCAAGCCTAACTTAGTCCATAAGGAAAGCAAGAAATTAGTATAATAGATCAACAGTCCCGATACCCTATCTCCATAGAAGTCCTGCACTGGCTCATAACTAGGCTGAGCTCTCATGCAGCAGGAGGATAATTGTGGAGCTGTATTGTGCAGCAGATTTATTTATGATCAGCTTTTAGGTTCAAGCACGAACTCCACATTAGCTGCATTTGTATATCTGTGATCAAAGTACATAGGAGCGCACTCTGCTTGGCCTAGGAGGACAGGCAAGCAACCTAGTAACCTGTGCTTCTCTTATGTATTGTTTTGTTCTGTATTTTAAATAAGATGAATCTTCATATTTGGACATGATTGTTTCAACATAGTCAAAATTAAGCAGGTGAATGCTGACAGGTAAACATAAGAGTTGGACAAAGGGCTTTAGTTCTGTTCCAAACCCCTTGGAAACGATCACAGACTCACCATCCACTTGTGAAGTGGAGCCAGCTTCCACTTGGAACCTCATATTCTAGCTAGATAACTGGGAAAAAAACAATGAAAATAAAATCACTTTGAAAACAGAGTTGGGAGAAAAAATAGAAATATTTTTTCCCATGGTGGAAAAATAAATACAGTAGGACCAATAGTGTGCTCAGTCGAACAAATATGTTTCCGAAGAAGTTAACAGAGTTATACTGTTAAAACTGTGAGGAGAATCTGGCTTAGCACAGAAGTCAGGGACTAGATCTTCAGTTGATTCAAGCAGATGTGGTTTCTACTGAAGTCCATGAGGTTACACTAATCTAAAAATGGAATGAACTGATGCCAGGACAACTACAGTCTAGGGGTTGTTTCTGCTGTTCCGTATTGTCCTGGATTGAGGATGGAATAAGGGGTGGAAAGTCCTGGTTTGAGCTAGGCCAGAACCAATTTTCTTTTTAGTAATTTTACTTTTCAGTTAAGTCTCTTCTAAGAGACTGCATTCTCTGAAATTAATATTTTTCAGACGGTGTCTGCTTCTAGGAGCGATAAGGCTCGATGTTTATAGTTAGAGCTGGAATAAGGTTACAAACGGTATGCAGAAAGGCTACTGCTTACACTTATGGATATAAGCATACTGCTTATGCTTATCCATATGGAAACCAAGGTCACTGCTTGATTCTGCTAAACTTCTTATGCACTGGAAATGAAAGGGCAGCAAAGGGGTCACACCTGCAACCCTCCTGTGGGGAGGAGCAGGCCAGACAGGTGACCCAAACCCAACCAAATAAAGTATTCCATCCCATATGCATCATACTCAGTATAAAGCTGAGGGATCATGAGGGTCAAGCTCTCTTCTTTTATGGCCAACATCTGAGGAGGATTCTGTCTGATTCTTCTGCCTTGGATCCTGATCCATGTGTTCCTGAATCCAGTTCCTGTCTGCCACTGATTCCAGTCCGGAACTTTCCGAGTACCTGCTCTGCAGCATCCAGGTGATGTGATAGTCATGGGGGGAGCTTGATAGTGGTTTATACATATATATTTTTTTTCATTATTTCTTCTATTATTATTATTATACCTTTTATTACTGTTTCATTAAAGCTATTTTAATTTTTTGAACCCATAAGCCTCTTTCCATTTTATCTTTCCATTCCCCTTCTGGAGAGGGAAAGGGTTAACAGAGAGCATCTGTTGTCTGTTTAATAGCCAGCACAGCCTTAAACCATGACACATATTCAAAATGCTGGCTTCTCTGTATCTTCACATCATTTCATATAAATAGTGGGGAGAAAAAGATTTGTAAATCTGCACTAATTTAATGAATCTAATTTTTAATATTCTTAGCTTCCAGAGACCAGTCCTTTCTACTTAGTGTATCAATGCGTATATAGCTGTAAAAGCAACTATGTTAAAGTTACTGTGCAGCAAAAAAAACCCAAAACCAAACCTTAAAAAGACAGAGAAAAATATTTATTGCAGCTGTACCTAAAATTTTCTACCCTTCATTAAAAATGTATTACCTTCTAAAGCTGTTCTTTGACCTAAAGAGACTTAAAGCTAAAGAAATACCTATAGTTACTTCAATTTTTAAAGAAGAAATTTAGAGGGGATGAGGCCAGAGTTAACACAAAGCTTTTCAGTAGGGTCAGCAACACTCAGATTTGCTGTCCCAAGGGTAGCTGGCAGCATTTGAGGTGGATGCAGGGCCTGGGGAAGGGAAGGACAACTGGACGACCACAGGAGCTCTGTACAGGGGACAGAGCTAGGAGATTACAGCAGGATGTCAGTAATTAGCAAAGGTATCGAGAAGTTAAAATGTTTAATAATAGCTAGTATGGTAGGTGATGATGAGGAGTCAGCAGGGTTTGGGGAAGGTATGTGAGCTTTGGGAGTTCTCTCTTCTTTTCTCCATGTTTTTCTACACATCTTTTTCTCCCCCGCTGTTTCCTCCCTCATGCAAGGAGGGATTGTGTGATGAAGCAGCAGGGACAAGAATAAGTTCCACAGGAGGGTCCCGGAGAATCAGGCTTTCTTTTCGTGCCTGCACTCAGGATGGGGCTGCAAAAGAAGATGGCAGCAGCTGTTGCTGTTGTGGGGCTGGCTTAAACGTACATCAGCAAAAGCAGAACTGTGCTAGTAAGAGGTCCGCTGTGATGGTCACAGAAGGATCATAAAGCAGCAAAGCAGGGTAGTTTGCCACCCCAGGCTGCATTGTATTTTTTGTGTATAGGTCCTCTGGATGAGACTTCAAAGTTTGGCTGTGCTCTGAAAAGAAACTAGAAGGTCTTTAAAGTTTCCATGTCTGTCATTTCTCAAAAAAATGTGCTCAGCTTAGAAGTAAAAGAAGGTTCCTTGTCCTACTGTTTCTTTGAATGTTCAAGCTGAAATTTTTCTCAGTTTTTTACCTGTTAAAAAGGCATACTGCACCAGATTTACACCCTCTAAAGCTATATCTAATTTGTTGAACGGATTTTTTTTTCCTGTTTTCACCTAACATTTGTTTATATTAAAATCTTAAGAGTAGACAAAGTAACATTTCAGGTGTATTTAGCTAGCTGAGAGAAATCCACAGGTTGTCCAGTGCTAAATTTCAATAGTTCTTCTGTGTAAAATATATATTGCCATTAATGCACTAGAGATTTAGAAGGAACTAAATAATACTTCTGAAAAGACTTTTTTTTTCTAGTAAAATCAACACCAGACGTACACCCGTGTCACTCCATTGCCTGAAAGCAAACAGCTACATTGATTCAGGGTCAAAAAGAACTCACTTTACTTCCCTTAGCTGTATTGGCTCTGAATTAGTATCACAGTAAAAAGCCAGTGGTAGCCTAAAATCAATAAGCTTAAAATCACAAAAATCACTGCACTAAAATCAATAAGCCTAATAGTCACTACATAAAGTAAATGCATCTGAAGCTAAGCCTGTGTCCTCATCGAATCTGTTCACCTTGGAAATATTAGTGGATTGATTTTCTATTTTGCAAGGTTGATAAGAGGTTATCGGGTTTTGGCTTTAATTTCTTGATGGGGAAACCGAGGCATAAACAGTATGAACCCCATTTGTTGTAGTGCACCGTGGCACAGGTAGTATTTTAAATAAAACTTCTGGAATTTCTATTTTTTTACCTGTCATAGCTTCTCTATCATCTAAGGCCTCAAACAGGAACTGTCTTGATATTTGCTGCCTGCATACACTCAGAATGCATGTCTCTGTGCACTGCCAGTAAAATCTGTTTTGAGATCAGCATACGGGCAATATGCAGAGAGGGAAGATAAATTTTTCAGCAAAGCTACTTTTCAGAAATCCTGTGGAACCTTTAACTTTCCATGAACTTTATTGATTTATCCGTTCATTCACTATTTCATTTTAAACCTCCTTCCCTTTTGAGGCAAAAATCTTATACAGCTAAATGACACTTTTGGAAATTCTGACATGGATCATCAGTGTGAATTGGTGCTATGTACAAAACTGTATGAATATTTGAGATGGTCGATGATCAGTGTAACAAGACAGAGCCTGCCTGCCCACTCTGTAGAGGAATCTATCACCTAAAATAAGTAGGAGGTATATGGCACATGTTTTATTAAATAATTTTGTCTTTCTCTTCTTTGTTATGAGTCAGGTGTGTGCCAATTACTAAATGGTCCTAGGACGTACTGTGCTTCCTTGGGACTAAAGACCTGATTATAGTTAGACTGCATGCTGAAGCTTATCCACAACTGTCTTCATGTTCATAAATCAGTGTTTCACTGTACACCTAACCCTTCAATTCCCTTCTTTCCCATAGCAGATTTTTCATGTCAGTGATGAGTTTTCCTCCCAGGCTCTCTCTCTCCTTTCTCCCCTCATTTGTTAACGCTTATTAGAATGAATCTGCCCTAATGGACCTGTTCTAGCCAATATCTTCATGCTTGCTTTAAGCAGTCTCAGGTCTATTTTAATTACTCTCCTTTTGGTAATTGCTGTCTCTGTCTTCATGCTGTTATTCTTCTTTCCCCAGTTTACTGATTTAAGCCTTTGAAAAAATGTTATTGCAAAACCTATTTGCAACATCAGATAGAAGTCTGTTCATCAACTAACATTGTTTCAACTCTTTGGTGAATTGCAGTTTCTCTCTTAAGCTATCAAGGAAAGCAAGAAAACTTGTATTTTGTATTACAGCAAAATTGGCCCACAGGTCACAGGAAGGAGTATCCATCACTTCTGTCGATTTACAAAAATTAGGCTTCTGTCATTTTGATAGGGAACAATAAGAAAGGACAGATAGTAAGGAAGGCTCAGTAGAAGTTTGTTCTCAAAATTGAAGTCTAAATGGTATGGAGGTATTTGTCATGGCCATTTTAATCCTAAAATCCTAAAATCCTAAAAAAACCCCAAACCCACAAACAACCCCCCAACACCCCACCGCCCCCCAATTAAGATTGTTTTACCATGGATGCATGAGAAAACATAAAGCTTTGTTATCTGTTCAGTTAAAATCTAAAAACAGTCTTACAAAATGTGGATGTTTGGTGTTTAGATCTAATTTCAGTTAAAACTGAATCAAGCGAGACTGGGTAGTCTATTGGACAGACTGTCAGACTGGCAGCAAAAGATGGAGTAGAGTCCATAAATAACCGTAACTGATCTGCTGCTGCCTATATTTGTGTGGTGTGAATTGTATATAAAGATTCTCTTATCATGTGCTTGTAAGAGTTAATGATGTAGCCAGAATGATGGCTATGGTGCTACTTATGGGATTTTTATTGTTAAGAAGAGAGAAACTACAGTTTGTTGTATGGAGATCGTGGTTAAAATAGATGATAAATGTTTGCAGGTATGTGATTCATGTGGAAGATGCTGATGACATTTTCAGTTTCTTGCAGAACTGGGGCTTAGACAACTATAATAATAGATGTGCTATAAATCATTTTCTTTAGAGCTTTGTGTTTGCTTGATGATACTCTGATCTATGACCTACTGTTAGTATTTCTTATAGGAGCCTAAATTAAAAATATCAGTTCAGGAAAAAAAAATCTGTATAGCATATTGAGCTGAGCATTTTATTGCCGTATCCATAATGTGTTGTAATTAAAAATAAAAGAGTCTATTTGGGAGAAGAGAAGTAGAGGGAAGGCAGAAGACTTTGATTCATCCTTAGGTTTCCACTGCTCTCATTGGTAACTGTCAACCAGAGAGACCCTGTAGCCAGAAGCTAGTCTAAACCTGTTCTTAAATATTAGGGAGTAGGCTGAGACTTGCATCAGGGACAGATAATATTATATCTGGCAACCAAGATTTATGTTTTTTTAATCTTCCTTCTTAAGCATTTGGTGTTGCTGTCTGTCAGCTATAGAATGCTGAGCTAGACAAATCAAAAGCTTAAATGAGGTACAACAAGTAATAGCTAATTGATAACATGTTTTTGCTTGGTCAGTGTTGGTCCCTGCATCGTATTCAGATTTTAGTAGTGAAGTATTTGTGCTATGCCTTTATTTCTTCAAAAGTCTTTTTGTAATCTTGCTCACTCCTGCTGCAATGCTATAATTCGCCAGTTGTCTTGAAAGCTTTTTTTTTTCCACCAGGGTAAGCAAAATTTGCACAGGTCATTTGCTTTTTCTTTGAATCTTGGATACTGTATCTGTTTACAGATGCAGTTTCTCTAGAGGGTTAACAGCTGACCATGACATGCTAAGGGAGTCATGACCATGACATGCTAAGGAGGGTGACTTTGGTTTTGTCCATATAACTTGCAGGTTTTCAGATGTCAGCAAATGTCACAGTGAATGGTATTTTCTCTGGTATTTATTTGTTTGGAAACATTTCTTNGTCTTGCTCACTCCTGCTGTAATGCTATAATTCGCCAGTTGTCTCGAAAGCTTTTTTTTTTCCACCAGGGTAAGCAAAATCTGCACAGGTCATTTGCTTTTTCTTTGAATCTTGGATACTGTATCTGTTTACAGATGCAGTTTCTCTAGAGGGTTAACAGCTGACCATGACATGCTAAGGGAGTCATGACCATGACATGCTAAGGAGGGTGACTTTGGTTTTGTCCATATAACTTGCAGGTTTTCAGATGTCAGCAAATGTCACAGTGAATGGTATTTTCTCTGGTATTTATTTGTTTGGAAACATTTCTTTCCACATTTTTTGTTGTGAATAACTTTATATTACGTTTGTTCTCATTTAATAGCTACTTTTTTGTGTGTGTGTGTGGTCCCTTCAGTAATGGAAGTTTTCCTGCAATCATGCTGCTGCAAACAATCCTTCAGGTACCTAACATAGTTTCTATTGAAACACCTCTGGAAGTTAGTATAATCACAGTGGCATTCATAACAGCTGATATCTGCTAAATGGAATTCCAAAAAAGAGCCACTGTTCATAAAACTCTACATGCCAAAATCCGTTTAGTGCTTCCTTTTAAGAGCCCTAACGGAGAAAATGCTGAGTTGTGTTAAGCTTGACAAAGTAACATCTCATTCCCCAACCAAATGCAACTGGTGGATCGGTTTTAACAACATTGTTGGAAAGAGTATTTTTATATGCTTAACAGTTGCTATTTTAAATGCCTATTTTCTTCAGAGCGTGCAGAAACCTACACCCTGCCCTCCTCCCTGAAGGTTTTCTGTGTTACTGTCTGTACTTTTTGACCTTGACAGGAAAAGTATGTTATGTGCACGTAGAAAAAAACATGTTAGTGTATCTATCTCATTCCCTTTGGGTTATCTGTTTGGCTGACATTAGTAAAGGTATAAAATCACAAGGAAATGCATAGCAAGGCCCTAGAAAACAACCAAAGTATTTATTAGGAACAGCCTTTCCTGCATCATTCCTACACCAAGCCCCAGGCAGGAAGGATCCTACTGGCTGAAAATGCTGACTGAAGCAAGAAGGTGAGTGAACAGGTTGTGAGTAAATTGAAGCTGATAAATGCAGAAACAGCAAGTGTCTGTCTGTCTGTCTGTCTGTCTGACTCAACCCAATAATGGGAGTCTGCTGATCTTACACAAGTTTTCCTTAGAGACTGAGCTTTTGTAAGAAATTTCCTATTAAGATCCTTTGTGTTAAGCTAGTATGCAGAATTTAAGGTTCCTTTTGATCATTCAATAAATTGTGTCTTTGAATGAAAGGAAAATTTTTGCCTATTTAACATTATGAGTCCCCATAGAAAGAGATCTAAAAAGTGGTATATGTATTATTTTGCTGTCCAGGTCTTAACATGATACACAAATGCAGCAGGACCATGTTGTTTTCAGGCAAGGGAGGTACAGAAGCTGTGGCTGTTACTTAATGAGCGTGCTTGAGAGACTAAAAGGGTCCAAGGCATGGTTAGGCCTTTAACTGTTTTATTCCTCTTCTACTGCAGAACATGGTTGCTGTAGTGCTCACATTTCTTGCACTTTCATCCACATTATTTTTCCTCCCTTTTCTTTATGCAAAGCTTACTCACTGACCACAATGTCTTCGTCTGCTTACATGCTTTTCATGACACGCCAGATGTTATTCCCAGCAATATATGTCAGTCTCCTTATGCTGCTTCTGTTCAGTTGGACATGTTTGTTCTGTTTTGGTTTTTTTTGGTTTTTTTCTTTTTTTAAAATGCAGAATGAGCTTCATAACATTTAGTGGCGGTAGGACTCATCACAGATTTGTCACATCCATGAATAGTCAGAAATTTACAGATTATGGGTTCCTGCCAGTATTCATAGAACTGTGGTTGTACTTTATTTTTCCTGGCTCCTGGTTTACTGAGATGAATTTAATCCTTTTTATTGTTTCCTCCATTTAAAATTGCAGTATTAATCAAATATTATAGTTGTCTCATCTGTACCTGTCTGTTCTGCTACTTTCTCCCATCATGAACTCTTGGATGCGCAATGATCTTACTTTTAATCAGAGAACAAAATATTGTTGCTTCACATTGCTTTTTCTTCTCTGAATTTGTTCATTCAACATAGAAACAGTCTTCTCTAATATGAAAATTTTATGAATTATTTATTTATAATATTAATTATAATATTATGAAAAATTTTATTGCTACTGCATGATCAAGCCTATGTTTTCTATTGATTAAAATTTCAAGTTTTTCAGAAAAATATATAACACTCCTTTTGGAGATTGGAGGACAGCCAATATCACAGAACAAAGAAGCTTGATTCCCAGTAAGACTAAGTGCTTTGGACAGACCTCAGCAGGCTTCCCACCTCTGCAGAACATAGAATAAAGCATTTCCAGTGCTGCCGGTCTGGACCCTAGCGCACCTTTTGTTGAATTAGAATTTAGAACCATATATGAGAATTCATTTACTCAGTAAATTAAATGCTTTTATGTGAGCCTAGGTATATTTAGAGCTTGGTTAAGAAGCTCCCACAGTAGTTTGAATACTTTTTTCCCCACATCCTATTCCTATTGTCACTAATATCTGTAAATCTTAATTGAAATTACAGAGCTGACAAAATGTGCTAGTCTGTAGTCAGCTGGTACGAGAAGTGACTTGTCCTGGGCGAGCAAAGGAATCAACACTGTAACCATTTCCAATTGCACAGGACCAGTGCTTTAAGGTTTGAAACAAGATTGTCACACCACAAAGTTAAAAGTTAAATACAAGGAGGGGATGAGGGGGCAGGAAAAGTCCACTGCTCAGGACTGTGTACACTCTGTGTGTGGCTCTGAGTACTAACCCATTAACACGCAAAGTGCTTTTTATTTAAATGCTTATTCTGATGGCATATTACAAAAGAACTTATTTTCAGAGTTAACTCTTGGAGAAGGATCTATCTAAATTGAGGATCTATGTATTTAGTCGCAGGTTGAATGATTTTGAGGTAGATGCCAGGGAACTGCAGAAAATACTTGGTACTTAGTGAATCACTGTAGTCTTCTGGTATAGAATTGATGCTATGTTGACAAGTTTGACAAGTTGTTGACAAGTTTGGTGGCTGAGGTGCCATGGTCACAATGAGTCGTGGACTTTGTACAGAAATTAAGATGTTTTATTCCAACACAGAAGGAAAAATTCTGGATGACCCACATTGAAATTCTGACCTATTTATTTGATGTAATTTCAGCTATGCCTGTTTAGCACTTTCCCTCATGCCTCCACATTCCCATTAAAATGAGTACATCCATCTGTCTGCAGCAGTGTGTGGAATATGACCCTGCTAATCTGATTCTGAAACTCCCCTCTAATTTTTCATTGCATAATTCAGAACTCTCTGCAGGTGTGTGTGTGTGTGTGTGTGAGGGCTTGGGGTGGCAGTCTTGTGAATAATTATGTCACCAAATGGGACAAAAGAAACTTATTCAACACCAATTTGATGTGAATAAGCAGACACTTCTATATTCAGAGTGCTGGGAACACGAGGGAATGGCTCCTCCAACGTGTTCCCCTAACAACAAAATTCATATAGTTTATATACCTCTCTGTTATGTAAGTCCGTTCTTAACCTTTACAGCGATTGGTGTCTAACCTTATTCTAAAACAGTCATTGGTCAACTCTTCTGTTACATAAGTCCATTGTTAATTTTAACCTTTACAGTGATTGTTCCCTAACCTTAGCCTAAAACAATCATTGGTCAACTCTACTTATTTCTGCTGATTGGAATCTTTGATACCCAGATCATAATGGGAAGGGTAAGGGGGTTCCCAAGCAGCATAAATGGTGCATGACGGTTTCCTTAGTTTCTTCAAACAAAACATAAGAAAGTCCAATAACTTCTTGGTGAGGTTTCTATGGCTGCATGCTTTAAACATAACACTCCTAACATTCCTAAACATGATATTCCACAATTTTCTGCAATTTTCTACTTTTTCTACCTTTTAATCACAACTACTTCTCCTATATGCTTAAATCTTGATTATTTGCAACAATTATTCTGCCCTGATTTTTTGTTTTGAGCCAAAATTTTGGGTCAAGAATGCCTTTTGGACTAATTCTCATGTGTCCCCTAGAGCTCATTGTAACTTTTACAGCAGATACCACCTCTGCTGTGCCTCCTGCTCTGAGGTGTTTGCAGCTGTTAATATCTCCATAAGTCTTAGAGAAATTAGGTGATTTGTTTCTTGGGTTACTCCTGTATTTGAACTCCTATTGGGACACTCTGCAGGCTTCACTGACAGAAGGTGCCGTCCTCCTGCCCATGGCTTTATTACACACTGGGTGTATTTAATCTCCCTCTCCCTGATGTGGTTGCTGGGCTTTAACAAGCTGCTGCCATCTTCCTGAGGAGAAAGGGCTCTAGGGAGAGACATGCTAGACTGATGGTGAGAGAGAGGCTTTTAGATACTCTGTGTGTTACCTCTTAAAGAAGAAAAACACCAAGAAGTTAGAAGAAGTGGGAAGAGCCTCCATAGACTTGAGAACTGAACTTCTGATTGAGCTGTAAAGTGCTTTTAGCTCTTCTGTGAATTGGTGTTTAAGATGGCAACTGCTCTTGAAGATAAGCAGTCTCTCTGTCTTTTGGTGACTTCTAGTGTTCACCCAGAACACTATGGAAGGTATGAGGAAAACGCAGTTGTCAGGCTTTGCTTCAAGAAATTAGGGCGCTTGGGCTTAGTCAGCTCAGAGGTTCTGCTTTAGAGGAGAGTCCTCTTTATAAGCAAACATCCAAAAAACTCTCAATCACTCTTCCACCTAGGATCATATAGATTTGAAACAGATTCCGGAATTTAAGTGATCAGTCTCAAGGATCTTTGAAAAAGTCATGTGTCTAGATTATTCTGGTGGATGGTGAGCAGTCCATAATGTAGGAGACCAAGCAGAAAGCTAAACAAACCCATAAATCCCTCTGAACAAGAGCTGTTTGCTCAGCTGGGGACATGGAACTTGGGAAAAGCAGGTGGGGGTGGGTGGAGACTCCCCCAAGCTTTTCCAAGGAATGTCTCAAACATTCACAAGTGGTAAACTTTGGTAAGAAGAGCTAAAGACTGGTAAGGGGGAACATCCTGCCTCGGGAGGCGCCAAAGGCTGATTGATCACCCAAGCAGCAGGGGGAGATTGCGACCACTGACTCAATTCATCCCATCATAAGCTAATTTACATAGCAAGCGAGATTAATTAACCAATAGCAGAAGAAGGCTGGTGCCGCCCAGGGGTGAAACTTCTGGAGGAGGCGGCCCACGTTGAGGGATGAGAATAAAAGGGGACAGATGACAGCATCAGGTGGGAAAAAACTTCTGGATGAATGCTCCTACAGACCAGAGACCCCTGTTGGCTGGACCAATGCTTCTTTCCCTCCCTCCTCCCCCTTTTCCCACTTCCCTCCGCCTTCTCCCACTTCCTGCCCTCCCTTCTCTATTTTTATTCCTTTTTATCTAGCAAACTATGCAAGGCTCAAACCCCACATGTGTGGCAAGTAACTGCAAGGCTTACTTTAACCTTCTGTAAGGCTGTACGTTACATGATGCCAAACTATGTGGGACAGTTGCACTTATCTCATTAAAACTGATGTTTGTGCATGGACTTTGAGTAATCATTTTACCTTAATCTGCCCTGAGAGGATCTGCAAACCTGAGTTGCCCCTCCTTCCGCTTTGGTGGGACTTGATGCATAAGTTCCTTGTGAGNGTAAACTTTGGTAAGAAGAGCTAAAGACTGGTAAGGGGGAACATCCTGCCTCGGGAGGCGCCAAAGGCTGATTGATCACCCAAGCAGCAGGGGGAGATTGCGACCACTGACTCAATTCATCCCATCATAAGCTAATTTACATAGCAAGCGAGATTAATTAACCAATAGCAGAAGAAGGCTGGTGCCGCCCAGGGGTGAAACTTCTGGAGGAGGCGGCCCACGTTGAGGGATGAGAATAAAAGGGGACAGATGACAGCATCAGGTGGGAAAAAACTTCTGGATGAATGCTCCTACAGACCAGAGACCCCTGTTGGCTGGACCAATGCTTCTTTCCCTCCCTCCTCCCCCTTTTCCCACTTCCCTCCGCCTTCTCCCACTTCCTGCCCTCCCTTCTCTATTTTTATTCCTTTTTATCTAGCAAACTATGCAAGGCTCAAACCCCACATGTGTGGCAAGTAACTGCAAGGCTTACTTTAACCTTCTGTAAGGCTGTACGTTACATGATGCCAAACTATGTGGGACAGTTGCACTTATCTCATTAAAACTGATGTTTGTGCATGGACTTTGAGTAATCATTTTACCTTAATCTGCCCTGAGAGGATCTGCAAACCTGAGTTGCCCCTCCTTCCGCTTTGGTGGGACTTGATGCATAAGTTCCTTGTGAGGTGTTGCATGGTGTTCCCGGGTGAGAACCTCAGCATGGGTACAGACAGGGGCCAAGTCAAAAGACAGCGCCAGTATCAGAACATGACAAAAAAAAGGAAGGTGCATACAGTATACTGTATAGACTTCATGCTTTATTTGGGCTTGACAGGCTTTCCTTTTTTATGGATTTACTGGGAAACTGATTTGCACGTAATCCAGACCTAGATTTTGCTGTGTTGTAGTTTTGTCTAATGCTTTAAGGAGGTATCTTCCACACACCAATCCTGCAGAAGTGAGTACAGATGTTATAAAAATGCACAGATTATTCTGTTCAGCTATAAGGGAAAGGAAGGCTTTCCTTAACTGTAATCCTTTTTTTTCACCTCTCACTTCTTTTTATCATTCAGAAAGAACTTCAGAGTTCTATTTCAGTCAGGAGCTTTGTAATAACAGAAAAACATAGTTCCTTCTATGATCCAGCAACCAGTTCCTTTCAGTAGTAATATGAATGCAAATTAAGACCATACACAGGGTTACTAAGACCACCCTAATAGAGTAAGATTGCTATTATTTTTAATTCCTTTTTATTGTTAGGATGGCTTTTGGTCTCAATGGCTTGTTTACCATCAGTAACTGTGTACTGTCTTTTGGTGTCACTTTACCCGCTTCCAAATAGAGCAAAAACAGTTCTTTGTTTTGAACGCAGAGAGTGTTTTACACAGCACACTACTAAAATACGGGGATTCTGAATATGATGTATGCTTAGAATTTCAATAGGCTTCAATTTTCATTAAATCTGTCCTAGATGAAATCTAATGTGATATATTCTTTCATGATTTTGCATCCTAAATCAAGACTTGCTTATGCTGACATCTGAAACTTTAAATCTTCTGTCAAATGTGACAGTGCATCTATCTATCTATCTATCTATCTATCTATCTATCTGTCTATCTATCTATCTCCAGTAGTTTGGCAAATATTAGGAGTGCTTCTAGAACAAGAACTTTGAGGCTGATAGTGGCAGTTGAATTACCCAGATCCAATGAGGTTAAGGAAGCTGAAGAAACTTCTTGACTCCTTTCTTGTAAATGATTTTGTAAAGAGAACTTTTTCCTCTGCCATTGCTATCCTTGATAGATGTTGTAAAAGTTAAAACATTTATCAAAACTGCCACAGATCCTACAACCTGTAGAAGAAGCAGTATCAGACCTCAATTGCAGTAGCTGTGTAATTTCAGAACTTCCTTTCCCCTGTTTACCTACTCTCTGCCCTTTATGTCAGCTTCTGATTTCCTTTTGTAATTGACTCCTTTCAGTACAGGAAACTATGGCAGGAGATGCATCTTCTTAATACAGTGAAAGATCCAAACAGTGCTTTCAAATGCCTAGCAAACATACTTGTATCTATTTTACAACCACATTTTTGGAAAAAATATGCTCTAAACAAGTATCAGATGAAAAAGGAATGAGTTTCCCTAAATCTTGATGATGTGTTTTGTCTTTAATACAAAAACCTCAGTAAGGACTTCATAAATTCAAACACTGTTTTAAGACAGCTATTTGGTTCAAGACTTGTTCATTTCAGTGACACACGCCAATGGAAGCAAAACCTAAGTTTACTCTGTTTCAAGAGACAGCTAAGCAATTGAGACAGGGCCTGAAGAGAGGAATTGGAATAGCCTCTGAATGTACTCTGAGAATACTTGTGTATTCTCATCCAAAGTGAAGTTTCTATATTATTCATGTTCCTGTCATTTCTGTGTCATAATACCCTGTATCTTTTCTTTCCTTTAAGAGACTTCTGTTTCAGCACTGCTTTTCCTAGCTTTCCCTGCATACCGCTGTATTTATTGACTGATAGAGGGAGAGAGGTTTGTGGATCTACTCGTGAATGTCCTTACCTTACTGGGTAAGGTAACAGTCAGTAACTGGAAACATAAAAAACCCATGGACTTTAGTTCCAGGCTACTCCAGTTGGGAGTAATGTTTAAATAAATCAAAGTATTGGTTAATAAGATAATGTTGTTGGCAGTTAGAACAAATGGATTCCTAGAAGTGACTCACTTTTACACACCCAGCAGACACAAAAAATTAAGACAGTTCGTTCCTGTTGAACTATAACCAAACAGGCCTACTTATAGTTATAAAGGACAGAGAAGAAAGTACACTAGCAGGAAAAGAATTGTTGTAATTTTTCACATCCTATTTATGCCTGGGTTTAGGGAAATGAAGCCTAATACACTGTATTTGCTTTAGACATTTTACTGTCTTGTAGTCTATAAACATTTTTTGTTGGCCATGGCTTTTGTCATTTGTTATTAAAATGTTTAGGACACTGGAGAGTAGAGGGCCAAGACTACATCTTTTCTTGGGTGTTTGAATCACAAAGCTGATGTGTCTGTGTAATCTGTTCAGAATTCAAGAAGAAAACCAATACTATAACTTGTTATTATGTATATCTATCAGTAGGAACTGTGTAGTCTAGATGACAAAAATGGATGAACCCAGCCAAATTCAAGTCTTATACTTAAAACAACCTTCATCTTTCCCCAGTGAAAAGTTTTCTAGAACTTGCTCCTCCACAGCCACAGAGAGCCCATGGTGCTATGGAGGGGAGTGGCACAGAGAATGCATGTCTGTAGTGAAAAGCAGAAGCCTGTAAATACTATGTAGTCCT
This sequence comes from Steatornis caripensis, assembly GCA_013398225.1. Lineage (NCBI taxonomy): Eukaryota > Metazoa > Chordata > Aves > Caprimulgiformes > Steatornithidae > Steatornis > Steatornis caripensis. Next base: position 65,270 of record VZSC01011168.1, read on the forward strand.
ATTGCACCCACTAAATGTAGGACTCCTTACCTTGCTTTAATTCTCTCTATTTTGTTTTAACTTTATGACAACTGAAGGGGCAGCCCTTTGCACTGAGGAAAGAACTGATTGTTTTCCAAAGTTTAGAAGGCAGATATATACTTCATATCTCTATCCTCCTCTTAAGTTTTACTTGTTTGGTTCTGTCTATGGACTGACAGAACAAGCATGGGCCTCCACTTGCTTGTCTTTAATCTTTTGTGTCTCATGCTACTTTAACAACTGTGGGCCTGGGTGGGCATATGCATCCATCTAGGAAACCCTCTGCTTACCTTACCCTGTCTGTCTTGATCTCCCTTCGTTTCAAGGTGTTATTCGAGATGTCAGCTAGTACCATCCTTGTTGAAATCAACTGTGGCTTGAAGAACAGCCATCTCTGGGGATCAAGTATCCAACATCGGTTTCATTCTCATCAACTAGATCACTTCAAGATACTCCTTGAACTATCAAGGTAAGTGAAAAGTATGCATGTTTACAGAATTTTCTAACATTTCAGAAGTCAGTCAACATTTCATACTCTTCCATGCATGGCAATATAGAGTTATTGTCTCTGAGAGGGTATTTTAAGGAAAGACCATGTCCAAATAGGACTGAAAAGAACAGAAGCACAATCCACATGACTTATCAAATACAGTAATCTGCAAAATGAAGACTTAGATGTTGCTATTATGCCTACAAAAAGTACAGGAAGTTGTTGTGATTTAATGAGGAAAAAAAAGCTATGAATAACTGCTGGGCTAAAGCTGTCATGCATAAGAAAATGGCTTGCACAATCTTCACTTTCCTTGGATCAAAACGTTCCAACATTCCAGAAATGCCGTGTAGTAATCAGACTGTAATTTTGCTAGAAATCAATAACAATATCTGCCTTTTCTTGATTTCTTTTTTTGGGGGAGTGGGGTGGTATGGGTGGTATTTTTATATATATATATATATATATATATATATATATATA
>VZSC01011168.1:66468-93453 GCA_013398225.1 Steatornis caripensis
GATACTAACGATACAGGCAAGCATCTAGCATTCCAGGTGTATGGTCCATAGCTACACCACTTAGCATAAGTACAGAGTATTCTGAGACTGTACAGAATTAATCAATAACCTTCCTGAAACAAATGTCTCACCCCTGGAGGTATCTGCTTCTCTTCATGAATTCAAGGGAGGCTACAGGACATAGCATAGACCAGACATCCAGATTAAGATGCTGAAGTTGCACAAGGTGACTTCACATGTAGGACTTTTAATTAAGGCTAGTTTTGTCCAAGATCAAGAAGTCTTCTGGTGCATCCAGCATCAAGTCTCATTGTTAAAGTAATTCATTATTCAGTATCACAATCCATGAAACTATAAAAATCCAAAAGAGCTGTCTCTAACATCATAAACTAGATATGGAAGATGCAACTTAATACACTTCATACTGAATCTTTGGTCCTTGCTTCTAGCCCTTTGGAATACCTAGGACAATCCAGACATCTACAGTTAAAGGTTATAGTGCTGAACCAAATGAAACTTAATTCTTTGAAAAGGCCAGAGTTTCTTCTACCTTTTGGTAGATGCCAGACTGGCTTCAGGAAAAAAAGGCAGCTCACAGCCTGAAAGTTTCATCATACACAGGCTCACTTCCTTTTAATTTTTCAGAAAACATTGGGTATGGAGAAGATAGGACGTATTTCAGTGTGGGAGATCTGCTGCTTTAACTATACATTATGGATCTGCCTTCTGGTAGTAACTTGGAATCCTTACAGCACCAGTGGCTCTTTGAAATCATAAAACTATTTTAATTCCAGTCTCTTCTTAGTCCTCCGCACTGACTTGTCTCCCAACTACAGCTGAAACAGGATATTGAAGGTACTTCTGGAATGCAAAAGGAAAAGAATAATACCCATTCCTTTTCAGTGACAATGACAGAGTTTTTTATGCCTTTAATGTGAGGTATTTCAGACTCTGAATTCACAATGATGAAAGGTGGCTCAGGCCAAGTGCCAGAATGGGTCAAAGCAGCTGACACGCAAAGAGGTGTTCTCTGCTATCTATATATTTCACTCATAGGAAATAACTGAAGGTTTGTATAGAAGCACTACACTAGATAGCTTTGGTGGCTTGAGAGCTCACAAACCAGTTATCCTAGTTTTGCACTGTCCTCTACATCAGCTAGTTCTCAAACAAATATCTTTGAAAGAACAGCTGTACTGTTTTGCAAAGATGAATAGGTTTAGCAACCAGAGTATAGCCAGAAATAGAAATACTTTGCATTCTTCTTTAGATTGACTTGGAGATCTACTCATGAACATGTTTCTGGTTTCATAAATGCTGTTGTTTCTGTACATCTATACAGGCCACACTTAAACAGCATAGTTCCAGGAGAAATGAATAAGATTAATTTTTCATGCCAAGAGAGTTTCTAAACCAGTGGCAGGGGAAAAAAGCATAGAAAAGAGAAAGTAGCAAGAAAATAATAGAAACTTAAATAGTAAATATAGCCTACAAATTGTAAGAAAGCACCAGAAGCCACTTCAGTGAGCTGGAAATGTGCATTCACGTGCAAAGTTGTGAGTTAAGTGAGATACAGCTGAAGGAACAGATTTGGTAAAAGCTCAGATGGAATGCGGAGGGAAGAAGTAATACACAACCAACACAGAAATACGATGCATGTTTTGCCTGATATAGTAGCCCCTCTTTGGATGAACAAGAGGTAGAAATGGTAATTAGACATGGCTTGAGATATGCTGGGTAAGCTAAGCAATGGGAAGTAGCAGTAGAGCTTAGTTTCTCCAGGGAACACACAACGCACATCAGCCTAGCTAGACAGCCTTGCTTCTGCACTTGCTTTGTTTATAGTGCAGCTGCTCCCAGCTGTCAAAAAACCTCTGTATGATAATCTGAGGCATATCACTATTATTACTTTACATATATTGAGGAAAGTATGAACTGACAACCTACTCCCTGGTTAAGATTTCTTAAGCAGACAAGATAAAAGATTTCATGTTCAGCCTAAAAAGTGTTTTTACTACTGCAACTGATGTCCAGTCCAGAATTAGTATGTTGATAGAGACTTTAAATGGCATTTTCTCTGCATATAAAGAAAGTACTTGTGCCATCATATTATCTCAAGATAAGCAGTGATCCAAAAGTGTCAATAATGTTTACCTTTTTTGTAGTTACATCCTGTAGCTTCATATATAGGCTAAGCATTGAATCTATCCCTTTTGTAGGAACGAAAAGCCATTGATCTCTGAGGATGGAGAGCAAATTGATCCAATTCCCATGAAAGCTACAGTGTTTTTAACTATAGCATTTTGTGTATTACCATTTGTACTGTAGATAAAAAGGTTAAGGAAAAGACTAAAAATCTGGTTTTAGTTTGATGGGAGTTGTCATTGTTTTAACTAAGTATTTAATTGCCTCAGTCAGAGATCCTTTGTAAGGATTATTTAATTCCTTAAATCACCAGTATAATTGACAGGGACAGACTGTTATGATGGCAGACTGTGATAATTAAATTCCCATTCTACATAATCTAGAGAGTCCCTGCAGGAACCAGGGATGCTTTGTAGACAAAACAGTGAAAGAGGCCCTGGCAAAGGGGAATAGGTACAGAGCTTCCACTTCCATGACTGTCACTTCTGTTCTTCTACTGAGTGCTAAATTTCAGTAGATTTCCTTAAACCATCAACCTTCTGTTCTTCTTTTCATTATCTCCTTAAGAATTTTTAAGAACTCCCTTGGGATTACAATGTCTGGACTCTTTTTAGACTAAGAGCTTTTGTTTAAATAAACTTTCACCTTTTCATTAAAATCCCTTTGCTCTTGTTAATTAAAACCATCCTTTGGAGTATAATAGTGATTACAACCTGATCTTCTCCTCTGCATACTGAACTGGGACACCTGCTCTGGTTCAGAGTGCTATAAAGAATGTTATACTTTAACTACAGTTTAAACATGATCTTAAGTCTTTTGAAATGGGGAGAACTAAGCAAGCTGATTTTCAAGCACAACTTGCTAAACGTTTTGCAGTCATTTCCATGAAATATCTGATGCTCCAAAAAACTTGAATCAAATGTGAAACAGGTTGTAAAATCAGTGAGATTAATTTTCCCTGAAGGAAAATTTATTTTGTTAGTAGATGCAATTGCCATACAAATGCATTAATTTCCTCTGTCAAGAAATTAACTGCTTTCTAGCTAATATTGTTTCCATGCAAAACCAAGCTGCATAATCCTTGTGAAATGAGAATACTTGTAGTCAGAAAATACATGTTTTATCTAACATACAGCTCAATTAATTATCTAGCTATACTAAAAAGTCCTCTTTCTGAACATGAAAACAAGACAAATGCCTTAAATACTGTAACTCATGCTTTAAGACAAAACCTTGTTTCTGACTTATATTAAGTGAGTGTGTGTTTGAGGCACATGTGCCAGCAAGTGTTACAATGCATAGAGAAGGGTGTGGGGGAAAAAAATAGCACAAAAAATGCACTAGAAAAAGTTATGATCAAGACCTTACTCATGCTGAACCAAATTACAGATTTGCCTGTTTTGTTTTAGTTGTATGTTCAGACTCACCTTGCATATAATCAGACTCATCCCTAGTTCAGCTCTGGGGATCCTAAGCAGAAGAAGAAAAACATTTGAAGTGAAAGCTTGATTTCATACGCAACGATTTTGGAGCATGGAGAAAGACACTTGTCTTAGGGGTAAGGCTAGGACATCAGGATATTTCTTATTAGGACAGTATACAAATAGCATACATCATCAGCTAGTAGTGTAAGTGTAGTGAATGGAGCCACTGCCCATTTAGATAAGTTAAGGATCTTGCCTACAATTCTGTATTTTTCTTTCCCACCTGCTGTCCTGAAAGGTCTCGGGCAATTGTCTGCTTTGGAAATTAGAATAGTGATGTGCAAGTCCTGTTTCCCACTGACAAACTGAATAGCCTTGAGCAAACGACCTGGGGAAGTCTCCAAAATGGGATCGTACTGTGCTTGTTACTGTAATTAAATGCAAATGGTATAGGCATAAAGCACTAAGTTTCCAAGGTAGTAATGCTAGGAAAAACATGACAAAACGAGCTGGGTCATGGTCTGCAAGTATCAACTTTAATCCGTTATATTTTAAGGTGAGAGAAAGACTTCTGTGTTCTGCTCTGTATTCTTTGAAAGGAGATTTTAAGGAAGATGTTAGCAGAAGGAAAAAAAATCATGGGCATAAAGACTAGAGGCAGTTTAAGGTGAAGTGGCTATTTCATTTCCCTCCAAGCTAAGTTTAAACAGTTAAGGAAGACCGAAAACCCCCACTAAACCAAACCAAAAATCCCCAAACAAAAAAAACCCCAAACCTCAGCCTGAAACCCACCAAACAAGCAAAAAGAAAAAAAAAAACCAAACCAAAATACACAGAAAAGCCTCAAAACTAAAACTCCACGCCTTGCTACTTATGTATCACCTAGTGACTATGTTGCTCTGGCTTAGGAGTGGGGTCCTAGATGCTACTGTGAGGGGGTCAACCCTTGTGCTGTGCTTGCATTTACAATACGTGCCAAATACTGCACAAGTATCAGAACTGGTTTTGTTCAGGAAGTTTCCAGCTGTCAAAGTTATTAAAGAGTAGAAAGCCTGATTGACTTACTCTACAGCAACTTCATGCAGAGTCAAGTAACTTGCCCCTGCCGTTCTCCCCCAGTTTACTAGAGTTGAATCGTACACCTCAGTGTAGTCGCTTCTAGTGACTAGTTTAAGAATCATGATTTCTGAATGATGGGGACTGGCTCTATTGTTGCACCTCTTGGCTTAGGGTTGGAGCAAGATTCCCACTGGAATTACAGTTCAAAATAGCTCTCAGGGCTCATATGACCCATTTAAAATGCCTAAATACTAATATTCCATTCAAATTGCTCTCTACCTCCTGTTTATTAGCTGCATCTTTAAAGATAGCTTGTGTGCAACTGAATAATTCATCATTTTTTAGTCTAAGATAGAACTTTTAAAAATACAGATATTCACAGCAGAAGTGGTGGTCTACTTTGCACCTAGAAATGTTTGCGAACTTGGGACTTACAAGAAAGTGCAAATATAGACTCATTTATCACAATCTTAAATTCTACATATTTCTTTAAAAGTTGATTTTTTTTTTGCAAAGGCTTTAATTCCCCATGTGGAGGCACTAAGCACCAGCCCATTTTGTTTCTGGCAAAACTGGAGGAAAGCTTATATCAAATTTCTAATTCAAATTCTTTCTTGCTGCATCAGGAGCCCTGATGGGATTCCTCAGGGTAGTTGGATGGATTTCTGATTGAACTGCAACTGACCTGATTGCGTGAATATTTCATTTAAATGTTGTGAACTGAAAACAGCAATTAATGACAACCTGAATAATAAAAAGCACTGCTTTACCTTCTATCCTCTCTTCTCCCACAGCTGATTCAAATTAGATGCTTAGTCACTGGGGAAAAAAAAAAAACCAAACCACAACAAACCAACACAGAAACAAAAAGCCAAGCAGGAGTCACTATATGGGAAGAGGAGATGACTTCAGTTGTCACCCTTGAAGTCAGAAACACTTTGCCTGGAGATGATGATCATGTATGTGACACTGTTGCAGAGCTGCCTTCATGAATCATGACTGTGCTCCTGATGTGTCACTTATTCAATATCCTACACTAACTTTGGTTTCTGTCCAATCTCCCCTAAGGTAATTTCAGTCTTTCTTCTCATCTTGTATTTATCAAAATCATCACCACGTTTTTTACTAGAGAACCACAATGCCCATAAATTCACTGGGGAACACTTGCTAATCTGGTTAAAAATTCTGAAACAAAGAGATTGGCCAAACCCTCCCAGCCCTACTAATGGGCTTTTGGCTGAATTGCCCACACTTATAAAATGAACATTTTGGCCAGGGCAATTAGGAGTGATCCAGCTGTGTCTGATTTCCTGGCTGGATTATAGATGTCTCTGAAAGCATAGTCATATGAACTGCTACTTGGGGTGAAAACAATAGTTTGGAAAGTCGGATAGCAGAACTAAATGCTGGGGGTTGACAAGGACATGCAGTTTCTTCTGATTTGTTCTGGAAAGCCACTATTGACAACTTCGACAGGTTCTGTATGCACCCTGCCTTTAGGGAGTCTGCTCTTGTTTTTGTAACTTTGTCAAAGTCTTAAAATTAAAAAGCTCATGAGAATTGGTCTACATCTGGCCCAAGTTCCACTGTTTCAAAAATATTCTTAGTAGTTGATGACTGATAGGACCTTGACAACTGGAAGAAAATAAGTTTATTAATGATAACCTGCACCGTAAATTATTAGTGATCCACAGTGTTAATCACAAGTTTAAATTGTCAACTTTATTATGATAATTGTAATAGCACAGTGACTAAATCAGGATAAGTTATTAGTAGGACTAATGTGTTCCTATTACAGAGTTTTCAATGACTGTATCAATATCCACAGATCATAATAAAAACCCTCCTTGTGTTCCCACATCAGGAAGAGCTCAAATTAAGCTAGCAGAGCTATACTGGAAAAAAAACCCAAAACAGAGCCAGTGAAAAGGACAGGAAATAAACTCGCAGTTTAATTAGTCTTCTGCAGCAGCCATGGTGATTTCATGCATAAAATGCATGAGGATCAATGTTACAAGCCTCAGGTGCAAGGATATGGGCTTATTCTGGCAGCTGCTAACTGTTCTGGTGTTATCTGTCCCTTGTTAGCCATAGAAGAATTATTTAATTTTAGTATTCCTCAATCTGATTTTCAGTTGGAAAATACACCAAAATTGCATTTAATTTTTGAATTATGCCATTCTTCTAGATTTTGGGGCTTCCTTCTTAGTGGAAAAATTCTGTAGATTATAGTAATAGTAAGGATATAATTTAATATCTATATTTATATAGACATAATAATATAATTTATCAAATACCACTTGAAACATATTCTGCATGTGACTTATTAAATTTGCAGTTCATTATTCTATTTCTACAGGATAAACTTCACACTTAAAGGGTGTTTATAAAGCATTTCATCCCTTGTACATTTTCCCCCTCTTTTTAAGCTACTTTTTAAGCTCAGAGCAGTTTTCTCAAATGTATTTTGCCTGAAATTCTCATTCCAGTTTCGATTCCAACCAAATTCAAATCTGAAAGCAAAACTCAGCTGAAAACGATATGGTTTGGAATTAAGAAAAAGTTCTCACAATAAACCATAAGATTTTTATGATGTTTTTGGTGCAAGTCTATGAGTTGACCTCAGTACTGCTGGGAGTAAGCCACAAATTTAGTAGTCTTGGGTGCTGGAAAAAATTGTATAAACTAGAAACTGTAGTTCAGACCAAAATCTCACACACATTAGTTCTGTGCATCAATGGACTAAACTACATTTCAAGTCACCCTGCAGCTGTAACACTGATCTCAGATTTCCACCAAGGTTCAAAACATTCAGACTGGATTTGGGTCCTATACATACAGGTATCTTCAGAACAACTTTTAGGAAATGTTTAGCCAATGATCCACTTTTATTTCAGGCTATTTGTGTTTTAAAAATATATCTGAGTATCAGTTTGGTTCAAGCCAGACTGTGGCTTCTAGGGAAAAGAGGGGAAATACAGGTAGGCAGGCAGGAGCTCGAATTGTAAGTTTAATTCTAGAGCCAAACATTGCAAATTGATTTTATTTCTCTTCTGAAATGTAAAAAATAAGGAAAATACCTGGCTTTAAACTCCTTTAACGGTTCATGGGTGCAAATTTGATGTTAAACTTGGTAGTTGAGCTGTCTGTGATAATTGTTTAAGTGAAGATTTGATGTCAGGATGTTGCCTCTACATGCACATCAGTCAAAGTCCCATTTTGACTGTGCATTCAGATTATGTGGTTCTTTGGTTGGTAGAGTGATTTTGGCGGGGGGAGAGTTGTTTGTTTTAAACTTAGAAGAAGTATTGACTTTGTAAAACATATTTTAATGGGACTAACAGAGTCATTGCCTTAAATATTATTCTGTTTAAATATAATTGCCCTGGACAACAAAATGAATTCCTCTAATAAGAAAACTGCCTCTTAAGGAAAGTTGTTGCTTTACTGGCAAAGAATTTTGTCTCCGTGGAGATCACTGAGCTAACACTGGTCAGTCCTCCTGAACAGAATGATGGCATGCCTGTGCTAGACTTCGTGGCTGCGTTGGTGTGCTAAGGCAGTGTGTTGGGTCTGTGTGGTGGGGCACTGGTAACAGAGGAAGGGGCTACGCGGGCAGGTGGCCCCTGTGAGAAGCTGCTCAAAGCTTCCCCAGCTTCAAGTCGGCCCCGCCTCGCGCTAAGGCCGGGCCATTTAGAGACAATAGATGCGCCTCTGCGACAACGTGTTTAAGAAGGGGAGAAAGGAGCGGTCCTTGAGACCTGCGGCAGAGGAAGGAGGGGGAGGTGAGAGAAACATCTATGCAGATACCGAGAGTCAGTGAGGAAGGAGGGGGAGGAGGCAGCCAGAGAGAGATTCCTCTGCAGCCCCCGGGGAGAGGGCAGGCTGTGCCCCTGTAGCCTGCGGAGGATCGTGGTGGAGCAGCCTATGAAGGACCACGGTAAGGCAGAGATGGACCTGCAGCCCGTGAAGGACCGTGGTGGATCAGAGAGGGATCTGCAGCTTGTGGAGGACCCCACGCCAGGGGAGGAGGTGCCTGCTCCCGAAGCAGCCCGCGACTGTACGGGCAGCCCGTGCTGGGTCGGTGCGGCACTGAGGGGCTGCGCCGCGCGGGAAGGACTCACGTTGGAGGAGTTCGTGAGGGACTGTGTGCGACGGGAGAGACCCCGCGCTGGAGCAGGGGAAGCGTGTGAGGAGCCCTCCCCGCCCGAGGAGGAAGGAGCAGCAGAGACAATCTCTGGTGACCTGACTGCACCCCCCATTCCCTGTCGCCCTCCGCTGCTGAGGGGGAAGGGGGGAGAAACATCAGGGGCGAGGGGACTGGAGCTCTGGAAAGAGGGAGGGGTGGGGGGAAGGACATTTATTTGTGCTTTAAGATCTGGCTTTTTGTGTCTCCTTATCCTACTCTGCTTTGATTGATAACTGATTAAATTGAACATTTTTTCCCCAAGTTGAGTCTGTTTTTTGCCCGTGACTATAACTGGTGAGTGAACCCTCCCTGTCCTTGTCTGGACCCACCAGGTTTCGTTACACTTTCTCCTCACCCTGATGGGGGGGGAGGAGTGAGCGAGAGGCCGCGTGGTTCTTTGTTGCTGGCTGAGCTCAAACCACTACAGGCAGCTGCACTGTCTTTGGGATCACAGCTGAATTTCTGCACTGCAGTCCTGAGAGCTGGGTACAAATGTTCCTGAGGCATGCCAAAGGATTTTTTTTGACAGTCAATTTTGCAGCATGGCTGTATCCAGCATCCTTTGGCAGAAGTTATCTATCCTCTGGTGGGAGCTACTCAGGGAGTCTCTTGAAAGAGAACTGCGATCTTGGGTATAAAGGTTAGAGTTAAACTTATTTTCCCTTTGGTCACCTTAAGCCAAACCACAAAGTAATCTAAAAAGTAATGCCGAAAGTACAAGGAGGGAGGAAGAAACTGTATTTTTCATCAGCACAACTGGTTAGATCTGTTGTTTTGAGAGGAAGGGCATCATCTGCTATAAGAATATGATATTCATCAGAACCGTGTGGACTTCTGGCATCAGACCTCGCACAATGTAGCTTTAACCAGCCATTTATGTTGTTATAAAGAGGCCCTATCAAGGGAGGTGACCCTTCATCTCTGCTCAGCACTGGTGAGCCCACTGCTGGAGTGCTGTCTCCAGTTCTGGATGCTGCAACACAAGACAGACATGGACTTCCTGGAAAGAGTCTAGCAAGATGATACAGGTACTGGAGCATCTGTCATACAAGGAGAGGCTGAGAGAGCTGGGACTGGTTATCCTGGAGAAAAGAAGGCTCAGAGGGGGTCTTATTAATGTATTTAAATACCTGATAGGAGGGTGCAAAGATGGAGCAGATTCTTAGTGGTGCCCAGTGGGAGGATGAGAAGCAATGGGCACAGGTTTTTTTACCATGAGGGTGGTCAAACACTGGAACAGTGTTTCTCAATACAAGACAGACATGGACATGTTGGAGCAGGTCCAGAGGAGAGCCACAAAAATGATCAGAGAGATGGAACACCTCTCTTATGAGGAAAGGCTGAGTTGTTGTTGTTGTTCAGCCTGGAGAAAAGAAGGCTTCAGGGAGACCTTACTGTGGCCTTTCAAGGCCACAAAGAGGCTTGTAAGAAAGATGGGTATAGAATTTACAGTAGGGCCTGTGGCAATAGGACAAGAGGTAATGTTTTTAATCTAAAAGAGGGTAAATACAAAGAAGAACCCTTTAAGATGTGGGTCATAAAACGCTGGAACATGTTGTGCAGAGAGATGGTAGATGCCCCATCCCTGGAAATATTCAAGGTCAAGTTGTTCGGGGCTCTGAGCAACCTGTTCTAGTTGAAGATGTGCCTGCTTACTGCAGGAAGGTTGGACTAGATGGCCTTTAAAGGTCCCTTGCAACCCAAACTGTTGTATGATTCTGTAACAAGTTGTCCAGAGAGATTGTGGAGTCTCCATCCTCGGAGATATTAAAAACTCACAGACATGGTCATGGGCAACCTGTTCTAGCTGACCCCACTTAACCCAGGAGTCCTTGAACTAGATGATCTCCACAGGCTTCTATCCTCAATGATTCTGTGATGCCTGTCAAGTGGAATGCATGCTGTGGATGGGCTTACATCAACAACTCATATTGTTATCACTGGGATGAAAGCCTACTACAAACTTCCCCTCCCACCCCGTCAGTGAAGTTACATGAGTTACAAGGACGGGAGTAGGCAAGACAGAGAGATGCTTGCATCCCATTCGTGGAAATCGCCCTGCCATCACTACCAAATTTAATTTTGCTAGCCTGTAGATGGGCTTATATGCAAAGAGACAAAATTATTTTTTTCCTCTAGATGATTAGTGCCCCATATTCACATTATGTTTTTTTCCTTGTAGTTTTAGATCTGTCCTTGAAAAACATGCTGAACAACAGTCTAAGACTAAAACCTTATTTCTAGAGACAACTGGTTTAAAGTTTTGCCAACTTTGTTTTTCATATGAAACCATTGCCATCAATTCTGTATTTAAGCTGTTTCAAATAAGTTTCATTTTCAAAACACAGGAGAAACATTAAAAGCATCCTATCTGACACTTTTGAGAGTAGATGTCCTGGTTTGAGCTAGGAAAGAACCAATTTTCTTTTAGTAATTTTACTTTATAGTTAAGTCTCTTCTGAGAAACTGCACTCTCTGAAATTAACTGCATGTTTTTCCAGACAGTGTCTGCTTCTAGCAGTGATAAGGCTCAATGTTAGTTAGTGCTGGAACATCAGTAGGAATGGTATGCAGAAAGACCCTTGCTTATAGTTATTCTTATGGAGACCAAGGTTGATGCTTGCTTCTGCTAACTTTCTTATGCACGGGAAATGAAAGAGCGGAAAAGGAAAAAGAGCGGAATGAAATGAAAGAGCGGAAAAAACACCCGTGACCTTGCAGTGGGGAGGAGCGGGTCAGACAGGTGACCCAAACCTGACCAAAGGGAGTATTCCATCCCATATGCATCATACTTGGTATAAAGCTGAGGGATCACGAGGGTCAAGCTCCTTTCTTCCATGCCTGGCATCCTGTGAGGACTCTGTGTGTNGCTCTCTGCTGCTGAGTCCAGTTCTGAACTTTTCTGGGACATGCCTTGCAGCATCCGGGTGATGTGATCGTCATCAGGGAGGAGCTCGATATTGGTTTTGTATACAGTTGTATATATTTCATTTTTTCTTATAATTATACCTTATTATTATAATTAGATTATAGCTATTTTAACTTTTCCAACCATTTTGGGGAGGCAGGGGGTTAAAAAAGAGCACCTGCCATCTGTTTAATAGCAGCCCAGCTTTAAACCAGTGACAGACAGTAGAGCATTTTGATTTTGGTCCAAAACAACATGTCTAAATTAAACTAGTTTTAAAAGCTCTATAAAATTCATATGAGGTCAAATTAGGGTAACATGTTTTGATTTTAATCAAAAGAATTTAAGTCTCCCAAGACCTCAGAGCTTTCCTACATGAATTTCATTTTACAAGAAACCTAAAATGCCTTCTTTTGTTTGAAAATGTAAGAAAATATATTATTTAGAAGTCATAAAACTTCCCACTACACAAAAAGCCTATAGTTCATTCCTATTTGTTTTATAACAAAAGGTGCCACAGTTATGGCGTTAGATTGCTGTTTCAAAAACCTACAATCACAAATATAAATGAATATAAATCATAATTTTAAAATTTACTCTTCAAAAGTGTCCTGCAAATGAGCATGTATGTATTTTTTAAACCTGTACTTACCGCATCTTTCTTGGTATTCCATATTCTAATTATTTTCTAGTTGAATTTAGAATTCTTAGAATTGCAGAATATACAGACCCAGGATTACTCTAGAAAATTCTCTCAAATTTTACATCATTGCAGTTGTTTATCTAGTCAGATTACCTCTATTGCTGCCAGAAAGGAAAATTTGTTTCTCTGCATAGGCAAGCGGCAGGTTACAGGTACGAAGAATGCAAGGTGGACAGCTCCCTCTGTCTTAAATGCAGCAGGCACACAGCTCATTAGGCTTTAGATGGTAGCATTTTTATTTGTAGAAATGAGTCAGAGCCAGCTGGACAGCTGTATTTCCAGAGCCCAGTTGCAAGTTCTGGTGCCAATACTTAATCTGTCTTTTCACTGTATAAATAGAAAACTAGACAAACTGAATTCAAAAGTCACATGATTATCATAACTTACAAAAATAAATTACACTAAGCTTTTGTTCACTTTTTATAAATAAAGGGATACAAGAAGAATTAATTTAATAAAAAAAAGGTTATCACACATTCTTCATTTCTCTGCTTCCCTAATAGACAAAACTAGTTCAGGTAGAAGGAAAAATTATGTCAAATGCTGAGCTCTCAAGGCTGTGATGTAAACATTTTCAGTTTCTAATGCACTATGAGCTAGATTCACACAGGGACCCATCCATTTAAGTACCACTTTACACACATAAACCCACAAATTATATCCTCAACACTGTTCAGCTGCCACTCTGGAGATCAAAAAGTGCCACACAAGTTTAGTTTTTTCCACTAGACAGCGGCAATGCAGCACAGCCTGAGTCCTGGTGGTGATTAAGCTGCTTGGTGTCTAGTGCTTGGGCATCATCCACCCTAGACGTTTCTCCTCCTAGCTTGAAGAATGACCCAATGAGACATTTATGGTTCAAATACTCCAGCTGCCTTTAACTTCCCAGAAAACATGTGCTGGCCGAGATGTTTTATTTTTCTTCAGCATATTTGTTACTGAGGTACTCATCTGCACAATTTGGTAAACAGAACTTGTCACCTTTCTCTCAAGAGAAGGTACTAAATCATTAGTCTTCAGATTTTCTCCCACTGTGGCCTAGCAGCTGTGAAAGTCAGTGTGTTTCACCTTTGTCTCATTCTCAAGACAACTTCTATTCATACCCTCTTACTTAACTAGCCCTCCTCAAGGCACAAACCCCTGTGCCAAGATGCAAGATCAATCCTGCCCCTAGAGGCAACTTGGACAGCACCTAAACCGCGGTGTCGGTAAGGACTGTGTTTTGCAACTGTGCCCTGTATCTCCTGTTTTGTCCCATGGTCTTTCAGCAGCACAGCTGATTTACTTATTTTATACACAGAACAGCTTTTTACAGGATGGAGACTTTGATGGGAAAAGATGTCTCCTGCTTCTCAGTCACATGAAGACACTCAATCCATAAAAATATCTATTTCAAACCCCACTGACTTCAATCTGCCAGCTCCAAAACACTCCTGAACAGCCTAACACTTTGCAGATGACTAAAAGCCACAAAACAAAATTGTGTCACAACCACTACCACTTCCTGGCCACCTGCAATAAGCAGTGAATCAGGTGACAATGTCCAGATAGCTCAAGGAAAATAGATCCAACCATTACCTGTTATTATGTAAATCACTAAGCAAGTTTGGCAAAATTTCTGTTTGTCTCTATTCTTATTAAATGTGGACATCATTACATTTTATTTAATGTGTCTAATCAGACATACTGTAGCTGTAACGCACTTGACACAACTTATAATATAAAACAACATTTGGAATTTCCCCAGGTAGTGATTCTTTTTCCTCATTAGTAAAGGAATCGTTTTTACAGGTTAAATTGTACTTACATGGATTTCATTGTTCAGTAAAGAGAAGTCTTTCAATTTCAACTTTCATAATGCTACTTAATTTATAGATTCTTGCTTAGACATATAAGAGCTGAAAAGAAGATGAAAGATGTTTACATGCTAGAGTGTAGAGTGTGCCTTTCCCAGAACTACAGATTTGATAATGGTTTTAGATAAAAGTAGTGAAATCATATCCCAAACATGTATCAGTATTTTTCTTGAAGAGGCAGAAAAAAGTGGATCACAATGCACAACACTTTCCGAATGATCTTAATGTTTAGATTATGTGGATACTCTATGAAAAGCTGTCATGTGCTTTACTTGCTTCAAATTGACTGCTGTGTGAACAGTGAGTATTTCAGATGAGATGGCTCACGACTTGGTGTCCATTAAAATAAAAAACCTCAATCAACTCCNTAAATTGTACTTACATGGATTTCATTGTTCAGTAAAGAGAAGTCTTTCAATTTCAACTTTCATAATGCTACTTAATTTATAGATTCTTGCTTAGACATATAAGAGCTGAAAAGAAGATGAAAGATGTTTACATGCTAGAGTGTAGAGTGTGCCTTTCCCAGAACTACAGATTTGATAATGGTTTTAGATAAAAGTAGTGAAATCATATCCCAAACATGTATCAGTATTTTTCTTGAAGAGGCAGAAAAAAGTGGATCACAATGCACAACACTTTCCGAATGATCTTAATGTTTAGATTATGTGGATACTCTATGAAAAGCTGTCATGTGCTTTACTTGCTTCAAATTGACTGCTGTGTGAACAGTGAGTATTTCAGATGAGATAGCTCACGACTTGGTGTCCATTAAAATAAAAAACCTCAATCAACTCCCCTCACACTCCAATCTTAATCAAAAAGACCTAAACCTACTGAAACTACACTGACAATCTGAAACAGAATGACCTGCCCCTCTGAATTTGAATAAATTGCTTTCTTAGTATGCAGTTCTGGGGTTTTGACTTCAAAAAAAAGATTGGAGTGTTCCCAAATAGCTTTTCAATTATAACAGAATTCGTAGTCTAGGAGCTTAAAGACTGTAGGTTAAGAAAACACATTTATTAAAGAAGACCTGAGGATTAAGTGGCACAACCGAATCATAACTAGATGAAATTTCAAATCAGGTTGCATGCACACAACTGTATTCCCACTCCCATACGCACAGCACACATATCTGCTGTAACTAAGTAAATTTGCTTCATGTCACAGCAGCTCTCAGGAAGACTACTTCCAGAGAAATTGTCTGGGAAACAAATATTATAGAGTATACGGATCACGGATGCATTTGTTTTCCATTTACAAGATGCCTGTCCTGTGGAGTATGCCCACAAACTCCATCACCCATGAAGCACTGATATGACTGGAAAAGGAGTATGGACTTCTGATTAGTACAGCAATCTCAGGACTCCAGACCTCTACTGTTTGCTCTTTTATTATCATCCATTTTATTTATTAAAGTAGTTGTCTCAGAGCTGACCAGAAACAGGGCACTCCTTTTTGCTAGCACTTTAATAGGAAGTAACTGAGGTAATTTCTTTATGCTTAGTACATACTGGACTCTAGTATAGACAATCACTTAGAAATAAGCTTATTTTTTTTCAATTAAAATAACTTAGCCTAAGTGTATTAACTTAGCCTAAGTATCTGCCAGTATGTTATAGCCACAAAATACTCAAATGAAAGTACAGCATATATAATCAAGTTCCTTCCCAAACACAGCCTTTAAATTATAACCTTGGGATTATTACCACATTTCAAATAAAGTACAAGTAATAGGAACTCGTGGTCTGGGGGTTTTGGGCTTGGTTGTTTTTTTGTTTTTTCGACTAAGAAGCAAAAGCATTAGGGTTTTGTTGCCAACATGGCTCTCAGTTGCACACCACATCATTGCCAGTTTTCAACCACCAAAACACTGTGCTAGCAACAGTTTACAGTACAGACTGGGCCTTGTAATTTAAAATTCAACCCAAACATCCCTTTTCAGATATGCTTAGAAAAAGAAGAGAACAGAGGAAAGGCACAAAGGACTATGGTTGCAAACAGGGCAAGCTGTTATATTACTTATCACTACAATTTTCTTTTTCATTGATCCTGTGTCTCCCTGTGACACCCATTTTCATTCTTTTCACTAGTGGCCACAAGCACAACACAAATTGAGAGCCTCTCATCTTGCTGCTACAGTTCTGGCAGGAGCACAAATTGTGTCACACTTCTCTGCAACGTCTGGCATTCTCAGAGCACACCTTCCCCTCACAGGCAGCATAGAAAATAAGGTATGCTGCCTTAAACTTAGTATCTAAATAGAGAAAACATTTTCCTTCTGCATATAGGAACATAAGTTCAAATCTGCCCAATGCCAAGTAAAGATGTGAATCTAGCTCTTCTCCCAATGTACTCTAAGTACTATGTTTCAGGATATACAGTGGAGTCTCAACACGTCCTACATATATATATATATATTTTCTTTCACTTGCCATAAAATCTTGAAACTGGGACTGACAAGTAATGGGGTCTTCCAAACAAGTCTTCCAACAACCATACCAGAGAGTAATGTTCTTGACTTGTTGCATCTTGTGAAAACAACTAGAGAGGCAGAGACTTAGCTGGTGACTACAAGGCATTTTGGGGCAGGATACCATCTCCTGAGCAATACATCTATCTTTGTATGTAGAAATTAAGCAGAGAAAAAATTTTAATTTTGGTTTCTCACCAACCACATGTATGATTTAGGTATTAGCTGTGAAGTCTAAGTCACATACTGGTACCTAACCTTCTTTTCTTTATTAAACTAATTTTAGAAGGGAGCTCACAGCTATGAAGTTGGATGGGATATTTCCCTGAACCCTGAGGTCAGATGCCTGGGTCTGGAAAGAATAGTTCAAGAAAACATGCTTAGAAAGGTTCCTGGTGAATTTTCTGTTTTGTGCGAATCCCATCAGTGTATTGCCTTCCTATATGATACCCTGAAAAGTTACCCTGAGCTCTTAATAGGCTTGCATTAAAAAAAATTAAGCTCCCACATTCACTGTAAAATGACATACAGGTAACTAAGTATTATTACTCTAATAATAAAGTGCAAACCAAGTGTCCCACCATTCGCATTTATCTATGCAAACCATAAGTAAATAATTAAGTAAATAAAGAAAACAATCAAACCCCTGATTTTATTTTTCCACAATGCAGACTATAATCTTGATTTGTAGCTATTTCATTTGGTTCAAGTTTGGTTGCTTTTGTTGCTTAAAGGTGCTGGGCAAGCTCAGCAGCAAAAGAATATGGGAAGTTAGTTTTGTAGTTCTTACTTGACTTGAAGAAGAACTGAACCTGACACCTGATGGAAAACACTGTTTTTAAGAAATTTTTTTAAAGCACAAAATCCTCAGTAAGTGTAAGGCAGCACAGCGCCTCTGCAGTGAATGCTCATTTGTGCCATCTGAGACTATGGACTTTTGTACTTTTATCTGGGCTTCACTGCTACCCACATTGTACCTCCCCACTTTCTATCATGAAGGCTGCTTTGCTACAAGTGTCAATTAAGACCCCATGGGATAATGAATGTCTCAGTAAGTTTAAAATCCAGTTTAATCTTAGAATGTAGATGGAGGATAAACCCACAGCTTTGTTTGCATCTTTTAAATTCACTAGGGGACTGCGTAATTTCACCAACATCTGAACAATGCTAATCTATAGAAAGGACAGAGCTTTTTTGCTTTAATTCCTCTACTTCTGAGCATTGTGTTGAGAATGAAGCTTAATGTGAGAAACATGCATCCAGATTTACTTGAATTTAAACTGCACTGTATCTTTTCCTCTCAAATCTGACAAAGCTGAGGGTATGTGAGGAACAATGTTTCACACAAAACCAGTTTCATACAAAATGCTTGTAGCTCCACAAATTTAGGAACAACCCGATGAATTCGAAATGGCTAGATCTTCTTTAGCCCATGGAGAAACAAACTCAGCAATTCTGCTCTCATATATGATAGATATTTTTCCTCAGCCTCCACAAACACATCCACTTTAATCAGATCCTTTCTCCCCTCTCAAACAGAACATTTTTGTTACGGCTTGGATATGAGTTAATACATACTGTCCTCCCCTCCCCTCTTAAAAGAAGTATTAGTTCTTTGTCTCAAGGAAATGATTAAATAAAACTGTTTATCCTAGCGAGCAAATAGAACAGCAGAAGCTCTTTGCTTTCAAACTAATTTGCACTAGCAAAGTCAACAACTCCTTTCTCTCATGTCTTAATTAAAAGTCTTAATCCCTCTGATTTCGCACTAGAAAATGAAGAATGTGGCAGTGGGGCATAAGCATATTTATTTTATACAGGCACACATGATTTAGAAAGTCCATTTTACACACAGTATCAGTGTTAGTGGCACATGTTCTTGCTAATAATTCCAGCCTTTTGCTGGAATACTCAACCATACTCAAACATAGTTTTAGATAGAGGATCCAAAATCCCCTGCCCAAACACATTGGTTTGGGCTATGATCTGGATCTGTAGTCCAATTTTGTAGCTACAAACAGACTGTTGATACTTTAACCATGTTAACAAATCCATACATGACAGTACTGGGCTGCACACATCATCTGCTACTGACAGACTTCCATAATCATCTCACTTAAAGAGAAGACTTCTCAAAATGAGCTGGAAGATAAATTTTGTAAGATCCTTACTAACTGTCTACAGAGTAATGCTGCTTATCTGCATCATGCTGTCCATTATAACATGATTAAAGTTATTTTATATCCAGTGTCTGAACATAAATTTTTTCCTGTTATGAGGTTTTCTGAATGGCTTTCATCTCATTACTAAATATTTTAACCTCAGCTAGAGAGACATTTAGATAATGGCCCTGAGTGAAAAGTCTTTGTATTCTGCAGGATTACATCTATTAGACTCTGTTAATCTAAATCTGAACCTGTAATTACAGTTCTGTGAAGTAGGGAGCAGTTGCTTCTGCCCCAGCAAAATCCTGCTCAACCTTTAGAACATGCTAATGTACACCAATTTATAGACAGATCAAAATGTGCTATGTGGTATCACCAGACAATTAGCTCACAGCTTGAAATAAATGTGAAAAGTTATTTGAAAGTACATAAATCAGTAATCTCAAATGAAAATGAAGGGGGAGAAAGAAAAAATATTTGTAAGTTTAACAAAAAAAAACCCCAAACCCAAGAACACTACAAGAACTAGACAATCTATCATAAAACCCACTTCAATTGTAACCTTTTCCTGGTTTCTCCAGTCACTGCAATTACCAGGGAGAAAAACCACTCGTAATGTATACTTCCACTGTAGGGAACACAACACTATCCTGTGGGCATTTTTTGGATTATGAGATGAGGCATGCAGCCGCACCATTTCCAACAGCTTTTACCAAGCTTAACATATTCACTTCTACAAGACATGCTGGTGACCGCTCTGCCTTCTTTTAGGTGGTAGTGCTAGGACCAGGGAGTCCTCCTTTATGACTTTCCTAAGGGTACTCAGTATTCACCAGGCATACATTTGTTTCTAGAATTTGCTCATTAAGGCCACTTCATGCTTGAATTCAAAGACTAAAAGCTACTCCAAACTTATTAGAAGCTCCTCATAAACTGATACAACAATTGAATGCTACTCAAGGGCTTATATAGATGTATACTAATAAAAAATAAAGAACAGAGTTAAATGAAGAGTAGAAGAGATATGAATTAAATTCATTCAGCAGCAAAATGCTGAAAACGTACCTATTAAAGCTGCTAAGTAATGCAAACACCTAGAAAGTATATTAGCAGACACCCTGATCATTGACCTTACTCTGACTGGAAGTTCACTGTCTCAGAAGAATCATCTTTCCTCTGTCAAATCAGAAGTTTCTGTATAAAACAGCATCTGATTAAACACTCATAAGAAATGTCACTGATAGCTTTTAAATATAAAATGCATGGGAAACGTCTGAGTTGATTCTTATGCTAGAGATGGGGAGAGAAAGAGACTGTGGAAGGATTCAAAAACAGGCTTAAAAAGCATTGTATATCTTCAGTGGTTCCAGTTCCACTCACTCTAAGAAAACTTACAGCACTTGGAAGCCCTTCCAGTATCCAATATCACTGTCAGAACTAACCTGAAGAAGATTTAATGATGGTGCTGTGATAATCAAGGTCTACTGAAAGCAGTTCTCTCTGTTTGTGAAGACCAATGAAAAAAATCCAATTTAAGTCTATGTCCAGACTTTCATAGGGTAAGCATAAACTTTACCAATATTTCAAGACAGAAAGATGTGACTGGCACTAACTTCCATGTGTGTTTTGAGAACTTTAACCACAGACTGTCAACTAAGTGATTTTTGGGTTTAAAATCTCAGACTTCATATGCAACTCTCTGGCAAGAAGTTTAAAAATTTTGTCAAGCTCAAGTTTTCTGATGATATTTTGGATTTTCTGGTCCCAGAAAGAATCAAGCTTGGCATTCTGTAGGTGTAAGTGAAACCAAAGTAATGGTTGCTGGCTCAGATGGCACAGGCATGGGACCACAAATCTCAAAAATAAATTCATTCAGGGTTTGTTTTGCAAATTTCAGCAAACTCTTTAACTGAATTGGTTACTCAGTTTCAACTACACTTTTGCAAGATTCTGCATTAAACTTTAATTTCCCCAGTAAAGTCTGTTTTCTTAATGGTTCATGATTACTAAAGGAAAAGGTGGATAAACCCACAAACAAATGTTGATCTACTCTCTCAGCTTTTTGTTTGATATAGAAAAATAGAAGTGTGACAAAATAGTTACATCCTATGCAATTGATAACAGAGTTTTATATAGATGCTTTTAAACTATCAAATCAAAGCAAGCAATCAGCACAATACAGCATTCAGAAAATGGAAGAGTTTTCTAATTTGCCAATTAATAGGAAAACTTCATGTGAGACCATTTTCAGCTTTTCTAGTAATATTTGCAACTATTTAGAGTAAAAAGGCAGGTGAAGAGGCAGGTAAGGCATGCATGGGAGAGAGAGGTTATAAAAACTACAGCTGTATTTATGTCCTCCAATTAAGCACATAACATTGTGCTGTAGTTTTCGTATGCAAAAGTTAGTTCATTTAATATCAAGAGATCAAAAGGAATGTTATTGTGCCGCCTTCCCAAAACATTATGATCTCTCTGCAAAATTGAGCAGTCTTGTCCAGGTTTCTTAACTGTCTTTCTGGCTCAGAAGAAATGAGCTTACTCCCTCCCCTCTGACACTCTCCAAGTCTCAGCTATTCAGGCTTCTGAAAAGCAATCAGATTAAACAAACGCAAGCAGGTAAAAAGTGCAAAGAGAACACTGCACCCATTCATTCCTAGTCCTATGAAAAAGTACATGTCAGGATCTACCATCCCAAACATCTGCCCTACATACTTTTTTCAGAAGCCATTTAATACTACCCATCATCCCAAACCACAGACAAATACTTCAAAAACTTGTTGTGCTTGATGTCCTTGAATCGGCTCTTCTTGTATTACTTGATACCTCCTGCAACATTACTTGGCCTAAGCTCTTGCATTGTTCACTTAGCATTTTCTCCTTATGGTATTTTTGATAAGGATTTCCTCTTTCGGTCCTGAAAATTAATTAATAAACCTGTGACCAAGTTCCATTCCTGATCTATTAAATCCTTCCTTCCTTCCTTCTTGGGAACTTGGATACAGGCAGAAACTTTAGTCTATCCTATATGTGAGTTTAACACTTACATATATTCCCTGAAATACATTCTTTTTTCCTGTCCAGTTATTCAAAGCTGTATTAAAATCGTATATTTCCAGCATTGGTTTTAATGTGGATTGACAATAACAATCTTTTCTCAGTTCGTTGACCTTTCCTCCCAGGAATTTATCCCAATTATGCCCTAGGGACAGGCCATTACAGAGCTGGGACAAAGAGCTCAATGCCTGAATCAGCAGTATGCAGCTTAACGTCCTGACACAAATTATTGTGCCTTTTTGGAAACAAGTGGCCTTCTTATCTCAGGAGACCAATGTGAAGTGACATATTGAGGCAGTAGTGGCATTTCCATCATCACTGTTGCCAGGGCTTGAGTTTAAGGACAAGGGTACTGCTGATCTAAACAGCAAGCAGCATCGGTACATAAAGCCATGATAAAATTGCCAAGTCATAGCAATGAGACATCACTTTGACTGTCTGTGAGCCATGAGTTAAACCTACTGAAGGAAGCTTTAAAAAGAAATTGTGTTTGTTACATAAGCCTTTATATGGGGCTCTGAGTCTTCTCCCTGCACAGACTGGCAGCAAGAATAAAGCCTGGGAAACAGACAAAGACGAGGAAACAGAAAAGGAAAACCTGTCATTTGCCTCATTTTCACCCCTACTTGCCTTCATCTCTCTCCCTCCACCACCTACTTCTGTACATATCTTGGTTCAAGAAGAGCTGTGGTAACAGAGAAAGAGACAGTACATACTTCTGAGTTAATAACCCTGTCCCACCAGAGTCTGTGGTCATTTTGATCCAGTGTCAATGTCTAATGCTTACTAACCTGTAAGACACTGAACACCCGGTACAACATCCTATGGGCGTCCCATTGAGCACAAGCTATATCAGGCCTAATACATAAAAGAAGTTTACTTCAGTGTGAGAGCAATAGGATATATCAATGGGCTGCAAGTATTCAGATTACCTTGAGGGCCATATGGGCAAGAGTCAGCCTCCTTGTGCCAAAATCTCTCTTTAAAGTAAAGAAGCTTTGCATATATATAGGAAAACCTCAGTTTGATCCACTTTGGGGTTTTGCCAGCGTTCCTCCACTGTTAGGATAGAACACAGGAGAAATGGAAAGAAGGAAGAGAAGGAAAGTGTATCAAAACATGACCTAATTTTTTTTTACATCAACTCTCAAATGGTTTTAAGGTTATTCCTGTTTCCTCTGCTTCCATTCTCCCACCTTACTTCACACAGAGAAACACACAATACCAGAACACAGAGGCTCTGCCAGACAGCTCACTGTGCACAGCCAGATGCTGTCTGGCACCATAGCATAACAAAAAATCCCCACCTCAACAAAAAAATCCCAACAGCCTAACAAACACCAGTCAACTAAGGTGACTGGAGTAGAGAAGCACTCTTGCTGCAAAGAAATAGACATTAGTACGAGCTTTGAGTAATGTCTCTGTGGCCTCCAAGAGGCATAGTCCCCACTGCACAACACTTTGACTCTGGTAGTATCTTGAGTCTCTTGCCTTCCTCATTTTTGATCATTTGGTGGGATAATAGCAAGGAGGTTGCTGATCAACTGAGCAATGGGACAACTGAATAATTTTTATTCAACAGCTCCCTCTTTGGCCATTTAAACTCTCAATAGAAGCTGCCAGCAGACAAGAAGGCAATTTGAAAAGCGAGCTGCAGCCTGTCTTGGGTAAATACAGGAAAATAATGCTACATTTTAGGCGTCCAGTCTGAATTCAACTCATGGCAAAAATGTATTTCACTGCAGTCTACTGCAGTTCATTCTGACACCACAAACCCAACTGAAAATGGCCACTGTCCTCCTGGGGTACTCCACTCCTCTGAGGACCCAGTGGTGACAGATAAGTCTGCAAGGCTTTTGTTCTGTAGCTAGTAGGAAATTAGTCTTTTGCTATTTGCAAAATCATTCTATGCTATTCTGCTTTGTCCCTGCTTGCCGCCTAGGTGGTGTTCCCCAGCACTTCTCTTGCTTGAGACAGTAATTACTCATTTAAAGTTATGCTTGTCTTGGTCTGTTAAGCATGGTTGTTACTATACTGTGAGCATGCACAATACTTTGCAGAATAGAGAAAGAGAATTGTCTCTTCTGTCTGGCATATGTCAAGAAATTCAGGGTGCTAAACAGAATACCTTTTGCAACAAGGGAAGCCAGAACTGTACTTTATTTCAGTTCAGCTTTTCCTCATATCTATGACCATACAAAGCTGTGATTCAGCTGTGTCCCACTGTACAAATAAAGGATTTACTGACACAGAAAAAATTGAGTATTCAATATCGGCACATCACCTGATTATAAATAACCCAGCTGGGATATCAGAAGCAGCCTACATCTGTTAGCTTGGCAATCTACACAGATCAGCGAACTCTGCTCAGTCTTGTGCTGTGCTCTGCCTGCTAACACAGCTATGCTGCTGGTACTGTAACTAACACAGGTAGCTCTGCTTGGCCCCTCACTGTGCTGTATCAATGTACCTAACATGCTTCTGCCACGGAGTTTGATGCAGAATGGAATTAACCAGGCATAACTGAAGCTAAGATGGTTATACCAGTCCGGAACTAGCATCACAGGAACAAGCGAGGACACCTAAGACTTGATAATGCCGGTCAGAAAGTGCTTCCATAAAATGCTTCATGGGAATTCACTGATTCAGAGGGGTTTTCTGCTGAGGAAGGCTGAGTTTCAATGTTTTTTAAATTTGCATCTTGAAAGCATTTCAAAGTCATCTAAATACTTTGTTTTGACATTTTTAAAAATGAAGAATTCTCTTTCTTTGGTTTAGAGTGATTGCTTTGAAATTGAAGCAGCTAAAGTTTAAATAAAATATTTGGCTTCAGCTGATACTTTGCTTTAGTTTTTTTGCTCAAAAACTTCAAACAAATCTCAGTTTTATACAAGAATCTATCATACAGTAATATATAAAATCTCCGGTTTTCT
This sequence comes from Steatornis caripensis, assembly GCA_013398225.1. Taxonomy (NCBI): domain Eukaryota; kingdom Metazoa; phylum Chordata; class Aves; order Caprimulgiformes; family Steatornithidae; genus Steatornis; species Steatornis caripensis. The sequence continues at coordinate 91,384 of VZSC01011168.1, forward strand.
CATCCCATAATATCCAACCTAGTTGTGCTTTTCAGCAAAGAAAACAGATGCAGAAACTTTGCTGAATCACTGAACCTGTGGAAGGATCCATGCTCTCACACTCACACGGAAGGTAAACTCACAAGTTTAAGAAAGGCTCCAAGNAATTCACTGATTCAGAAGGGTTTTCTGCTGAGGAAGGCTGAGTTTCAATGTTTTTTAAATTTGCATCTTGAAAGCATTTCAAAGTCATCTAAATACTTTGTTTTGACATTTTTAAAAATGAAGAATTCTCTTTCTTTGGTTTAGAGTGATTGCTTTGAAATTGAAGCAGCTAAAGTTTAAATAAAATATTTGGCTTCAGCTGATACTTTGCTTTAGTTTTTTTGCTCAAAAACTTCAAACAAATCTCAGTTTTATACAAGAATCTATCATACAGTAATATATAAAATCTCCGGTTTTCTCATCCCATAATATCCAACCTAGTTGTGCTTTTCAGCAAAGAAAACAGATGCAGAAACTTTGCTGAATCACTGAACCTGTGGAAGGATCCATGCTCTCACACTCACACGGAAGGTAAACTCACAAGTTTAAGAAAGGCTCCAAGGCTATCGTTGCCCTGGTCGAATGGAGACAACTTGAAAATTGAGCCTTGGAGAGTCATAAGAATTGAAAAGTAGTGGTTAGGTGAAAATCTGCAAGGAATGAAAGGAGCAAATATATATTGGGGGGTGGGTTGGTGTTGAAATCAGAGGGGAACATGTGGAAAAACGTTTAAGCTGAAGCTCTGTGTCATCGCCCAAGGTAGGAGCCATTCTGTTCTGTGCACTCTTTAAGTAAAAAGACCTTACACCACAGGATTATGTCTGACATGCTGCAGGATTACAACTTTTTCATTTTACTTATTTCCTAGTCTGAATTATATTCAAAAGGAATATGTCTCACAAGAAAGAGTCCATAAATCCAAATATTATGCTTGGCAATTTCCTTCAACCTTCAGGAAATTTATTGTTAGGTAAAAAGCTGCCAAACTGATAGCCCTGAGAAATGAAGCCCTTAATTTATCCGAGGAAGATATGCCAGAGATGGTGTAATTGCAGACTTTCTACATAGCTTTGGTGGTCCTGATGGAGCATATCTAGGGCTGAAGAAGGACTTCAAAACCAAGGCCTCTATCTCTCTGCAGCATCTGTCAACAAATGTCTAGTAAGCCTGCTTTTTGTTCTCATGGAGATTATTCTCCACTAGAAATTGAAGAGAATTACTTTAGCTAATCCCCCACAGACCCATCAGATAGGAAATAGCTCAATTAACTGCTAGTCAATCCAGATGCAAACTGGTAAAGGAAGGCTCTCTGGTATGTCACTGGAATTCACACTTTGGCATTCATGGAGCTGCACTGGATGTAGTGGGGAATAGGTGTCCCTGCTCTGACTCCTAACAACAAAGTTGCTGTCTTCAAGCCACCGATAGATCTTTAAGTCAAAGTGCAGAATCTGAGATGTATTCCTGCAAACTGCAGATCATCAGGCATGTTGCATTCAATGAACGGAAATCCTTCCTCTATCTTGCTCTATTTTCTGAGCCCTCAAGCGTGGTGGCACTTGCATTCCCCAGTACTGAAAAAATTATATATCCTTTTTATTTTGAGGTGGAAACATCTGGGCATGATGTCAGATGTAGGAAGCAGCATATGCAATGACATCAGCAAAGCTCTCACAAACTCTGTGGCTAGCCAAGGATCACTAATGGGCACAGACAGAATAGGTTTGTGCGTGTCCTCTCTGCTCTTGTAAGACACACAGTAGTTTCTTGGATGAACTATTAATGCGGCACTGCGTACTACTCACAACTGATAGCAGCACTTTCAAGAGTTTTCTTCTATTTTTCCCTCCTCAGTTTGAGCTAGTCTCTCTTGAATTGGCTGTGTTAATATTGTGGAACATTTATTCATTTAGAGTTCTTAGTCACAGAATCACAGAATCACAGAATGGTAGGGGTTGGAAGGGACCTCTGGAGATCATCTAGTCCAATCCCCCTGCCAAAGCAGGTGGCTCTAGAGTAGGTTGCACAGGAATGCGTCCAGGCGGG
>VZSC01011169.1:8912-95250 GCA_013398225.1 Steatornis caripensis
GTCCAGCGCTGGGGTCCGCAGCACAGGAAAGACGTGGACCTGTTGGAGAGGGTGCGGAGGAGGCCACAAAACTGATCAGAGAGATGGAAGAACCTCTTCTGTGAGGAAAGGCTGGGAAAGTTGGGGTTGTTCAGCCTGGAGGCTGGAAGGCTCCGGGGAGACCTTACTGCAGCCTTTCAATACTTGAAGGGTGCTTATGAGAAAGATGGAGAGAGGCTTTTTAGCAGGGCATGTGTTGACAGGATGAGGGGTAATGGTTTTAAACTGGCAGAGGGTAGATTTAGTTTGGGCATAAGTAATAAAAGTTTTACGAGGAGGGTGCAGAAACACTGGCACGGGTTGCCCAGAGAAGCTGTGGATGTCCCATCATTGCACGTTTTCAAGGTCAGGTTGGATGTGGCCTACCTCAGTCTGATTTAGTGCGAGATGTCCCTGTCCACACAGGGGGTTTAGACCAGATGGTCTTGGAAGGTCCCTTCCAACCCAAACTATGCTGCGCTTTTATGAACGCTCACGGTTTTTATGAAGCGCTTGTGGGTTGTTTCAAAAGTGTCCATCAGGTGTATCTAACCTGAGATCAGATACCTGGACCTGGTCGTGTTCTATTCCAATCCTCAAAGCAGTTCAGAAACTGTTGTCTTTTAGACCTTGAAAAAACAGAACATGCAGTGCCAGAATAATTTGTAGAGGTAGTGCTACTCAGTTTTCATTTTTTTTTCTTTGAAAACTTTTTTGAAGAAGCGTCTGTGAAAGCTACAGAGTGTAAATACAGGAACTTGAAGCAACAGTAAACATGTGAATAATGAATTCCCAAGATTACAGCAAGCAAATGGATGTTGCTTTAGTGATTTTTACACCACTGAGTAATCCACTTATATAAGCAGTTATTTATTTGCATATAGCAGTCTCCTACACAATTTTGTATAGTTACTGAGAGGGTGAAAAGTATTTTATGTGAGGGATTGTCCATAATTTACACGACAATATCACTGAAACTTGTTTTAGCAAGTGCTAGTCTGACTATCTAAATATATACAGTATTGACTGAAAAATTGTTTTTGCTGCCGATGAAAGCCAGAAGGGATAGTTAGCTATAGCCGTCCTAAGTGGAACAAGCTGACACTCCCCAGTAGCAAAGCAGGCACCATGGCTTGATGTACCCAGTAGTGAGTTGACCAAGAGATGCAGTTTGTAAGCTTAACACTTATTTTGTCCCCCCTCTGAAGGGGACTGAAATAACTGACTACTAAGAAGTGATATTTATGACTACAGGTGCAAGGAACATTTAACAGCAGAAAAAGGTGGCTCTAGAAAAGGCATTGCAGCTGTGTGGTTTTGTATGATAAAACCATTATTTCATACCAAATGTTTTTTTTTTTTTTTTCTTTTAGACATGTCAAATTGTCATTTTAGTTTGAAGTGAATTTCTCTGTTCGTTCAAATTTTGAGCCCGCATAAAGCTTAAGTTCAAATATGGACTAAATTCTGCCCCTGTTAGAGTAAAATGGAGCAGATGAAATAAGAAAGAAAGTAGTAGAATGGGTACAATATTTTGGACAGAACTGGAGATTTAAGAAAACTATTAAAAACCCCATGAAATAAAGATGAAAAACACTGCAATTTTTATTTGAATGCTTTGTTGGCGAGGTTTTGTGTGCAGGAAAACTAGACCCACATGCCGCTATGGGAACGCGGAGGATTTTGAAGGAGCGTGAAGATAAACGTGAATGGGTCTTGTGGAAGGATCGAATCTCTTTATTATTAGGCAAACGACACTTGTTTCTGTTTTGATGCCTGGTAGTTCATGTTGTTCTTCGTAATATCAGAGCCAAGATACAGAACTATGAACTTATTTAAAAATGTTACCCACCTTTCTAACCTGTCTAATAAAAGGTGCTGAATCTGATTTTTTAAATTTCTTTTCTTGAGGGGAAAAGACAGCCTTCTTAAAGCAAAATATTTATTTTAAGCACTGGCAGGGTATTTGAAGTAAAGAGACTTGTAAACAAGAGCCTGTTTATGTCCATTTTACATCCTGCATCGGTGTCCAGTTGGTGACTTTGGCAAATCTGACTGCTGTGCCTGTGTGCGTGTGCCTGCAGGTTCTGGACTCGTGGTTTAGCTGCACAGAGGAAAAGGTCTCTTCCCCTGAAATGTCAAGGCAGGCTTTTAAACCTTTCACAGTTGGTTTGGTTGTTGGTTTGGTTTGGGGTTTTTTCACCAGGTCTTGGCATTATTTGCTAGGAACTCTTGAGGTGTTTTTCTCCTGCTGTTTTTCTTTTGAAACCAAGCCAGTAAGATCACACAAGACCACCTCTGTAGATAAGGTATTAAAGATTATTAGTGACTTCTCCATTTCTGATGCACAACTCTGAGAAGAGCATTGCTTTCAGGTTCTTTTCCTTGGAACATTAGCACTTGTTGAGTATTTTCATTCAGATGTACATAACAGATAGCATGAGTTAAACCAATCTTGCGTCATTTCAACAGTACAATCTCCTGCGTGGTGACAGCTGTTAAAACTTGCTTTGAAAGCCCAGATACGACATTTTACAACGTGAAGTCACTCTGCCTGTATCTTAATTGACATCTTTGGATATGAGGTACTGGAATTAGCTTTCTGGTAAGTTCTGACTTATTTCAGAGTCCTCTGAAATGAGCCAGCTCAAGCCACTGGTGAGAGATTGGTACGACCCTACACGCACGCACTATGAATCTACAGACTACGAGGCTCAGCATTCCTCCGTATTTTTAAAAAATACCACTGTGACCTTTTTCATGTCTGTGTAGTGCATATTAACAAGATGATGCTGTAGCTTTATTTTTTCCCCATTTTTGAAGCATGCTTGTTACTATGTATAGTATATATATGACATATAATGTAGCATATATCTATATAGTGTGTATATGCTATATACTTAAGCATACCTGCTAGAAATACTTTCTTCGTTGTACAGGTTTGCAGTCCGTGACAGCTTCTGTTGTTATGGCTGTGTACGTGGATCATCGAACAGAAGCTCCCGATTCAGTTGCCTCCCCTTCTCATATAGCATGGCACCCACTTCACCCACTCCTGGCAGTCGCTTCCGTCAGCACAGCATCTGGGGGCTGTGTGGATATCTACCTGGAACAGGTGAATAATGAGTAACTTTGCTTTTGGGCTTGGTATCGTTGTGCTGGTTTGAAACGTCACTTTTTTATCCATATCTTTACAGCCTTACTTATGCTCCTTGAATCCCTCTCTCCGGATTCTAGTTCCTGTCCATGTCTCGTGCTACCTAGGATGTCTCAGATTAATCAGCTATTGGTTACGTGTAATTTGGAAAAAAGTCCTCATAAATTAAATTGATCTTTCCATTGAAATTTAATTTTTACAGCCTTTAAGTCATGTTTGTGATGGTTACCGATTCGCTTTTTACTTCTCGTAGTATGAGAATTTCAGACTTGTAAGTAAAGTGGACACATGCTGCTGCTTTTTTTCTTAAACTCTAAGTGAATAAAATGTACTAAGAAACGTAAATTAAATCATTCCTCCACCTTGAGACTGAACTGATTTGCTACACTCAGCTTGTTCCATTTGAGTAGGTTGTTTCCTAGTATGGTTTCTGCCTGTAGACAGGTATTTCCTTTGAATACTCTAAGCTTTACGCAAGAGGCTTGTGTAGGACTGCGGTTTGCATAATTTTCAGGAAAAAAGTGTGCTATTTATGGAAATGGTACTACAAGCTATCTAGCAGCAGACGTACTGGAAACGTTTAAGTCTGTTAATACGAGCAGCCTGTTTTTCAAAGTGTGTTATGAAAAATTGTCATCCAAATTTTACAAATGGAAAAATAAATAGATAGAGAGGTTGTCATTTGCCTGAAATATTATTGCAAGCGATGCACAAAGGAGGGTCTGCCTTTAAGAGCTGTTTAAGCATTAGATTATTCCGTGTCCTCAGTGAGGTGCTTTATTCTTTTTCAAAAGTTGGGTTTTTTTACCTTGAAATGTGCTTGAAGCCTTCTTATCCTTCATACAGGAGCAAAAGCTTGATATTCAGTGAGAGCTGCTCATGTCTGCTGTGGGGGAAGAGCAGCCTGGACAAGCAGAGTGAGGCAGTCATTTAACACTGCTGTATTATCATTAGCGGTTTTGAAGTGGATTTACTGCATGCTGTAGCACATTTTTATGCATGTGAAATACCTGTAAAGAGAATTTGTGTAGCCACTTCAGATCTCTTGCAGGAAGCTCTATTACATGCCAGTCCTTTATCACAGAAAAGTATCTTGATGACTGGGAAGCGAATCTGAAGGTTTAGCTGCATCCTTCTGCTGAGTTTCCATTGTACTGAGCTTGCCCTTTATTTCCATTTGCAGGGGGAACATGTGTCCGATGCTCATGTTGAGAGAAGCTTTCAGGTCACATCACTTTCCTGGCACCCTTCCAGACCGATTCTTGCAGCAGGCTGGGAGACGGGAGAACTTGTGATACTTAATAAACAAGACAAGGAGCACCATGCTGTACCACCAGATCACAATGCCAAAATTACAGTCCTAAACTGGAGTACAAACGGTAGCCGCCTTCTGTCTGGGGATAGGGTGAGTAGTTGAACTGCCAAATGAGTGTTTGATGTGGGACACGGTGTTGCAAGCCCTCTGACGGGAAGGGATTATGGAATGGATTGTTAGGAGCAGAGATAGCTGCAAGGGGAGATAAATTTCCTCGCTTTAGGTACAAATTAAAACTGTTAGGGAGTGAAATAAAATCTCAGTGGTTTAACTTTATCTACCGTACTCATTGCTGTTTTATCAATATATCTTTAAATAAAAGTGTATGTAATTTCAGCATGTGCTGAGCAGTAGATTAGGGTTTAAAGCTATTTAATGGATGGGCTAATTGAGGCATAGACAATTTGAATTATTTGCTCCTGTCTATGCATGAATTTTGTGGCAGACTCAGAAATAAAGCCCAGATATCGAGAAACAAATTCCAGCTACAACATACTCATCCGTAGTGACTGCATAGCGGTGCTCACTTCAGTACAAAACCCCCACGCTAATCTTGCTTGTTCTGTTTTTATTAATACTCTAAAAATGAGTCAAAGTTATTGTGTGGAAAATATGTTGTGAAAATACTTGAAATGTGACAGTCTTTATTTCTTGATGATCTGGTTGCCTTTTTATGCACTGAAATGAGAAACTAGCTACTGAATATTTAGTATTCAGGATTATGTATTCATACAAGATTCTGGTTTTGCCAGTTCTTGAGTCTGCAAATGGAAAAAAAAAGAAAGAAGGGGTTTTCTGTATTTTCCGTGATCAAAACTTAAGCTTGTCCAAGACTGTCGGTCTTGCTCTTTGACATTTCTTACCTATATGAGTCAGAGGAAAATAGAATTTTAAATTGCTGTTTGTAAAGTTCTGTTGCTGCATTTGACAGAAATGCAGAAATTCAAAATCGAGTAAAAAATGAGTTTATCCTCTTCTTTATTAGAAAAGAGAAAATGCTGCTCAGACAAAGGGAAGTGATGCACACTGTAACTGAGGCCTTATTTGTATGGAGATAATACATTAATGTAGCCACAGCTTACACTAACCCTACATTTATGAACAAAATTTTCAAGTTTATTTGGTGTCAGATCACAGGAATGAAGTTGTCTTAAAACAGATACAGCCGTTCTTATAGGCGAATGTAGCAGTTTCATAGACTCATCTTCACTGCTCCTCTGATGAGAGTATTAATTAAAGTAAAATATGTAGTGGTTTCAAGGAAATACCTTAACATGACAAAACAAAGCCTATGCATGTGTTAACATTAACGCTGTTCAGTTTCATGTAGTTTCAGTTGCTGTAGTTGGAAAGACCAACCTCAATAGATGAAACAGCAGCACATTTGAACACAGAAAAGTTCATTATTGCAAAATAGCTGTGTTACCCTCTGCAGACATTGAAACACACAGCTGAGTGCAGTTCAAGGTACTCCCTGGTGTCCCTGGCCGATGAAATGTGGGTCCTGAAGAGCCTGCAGCTGTGTGTGTAGTGGGCAGCTTGAGGTAATCAGCCTTGCTAAGGGCCCAGGCTTGTTTGGCTGAGCACGCAGCTGGTTCAGTATCCTGTGGCTAGCTCCAAGATGATGGTGTCTCTGCCCAGTATGGTGCTGTGTGGACCCACTCAGCCCTTGTGTTGTACACTCGGTGTCATTGTACCGTGGTCTGATGTGCAGTGTACGTACGCTTCGTTTCCCACCTCTTTTCCAATAGCTTTCAAGTTTATTTTTACAGTGTTTCCCGTGAAGGTTTATATTCAGCTAACTTCCCTTAGGTGAGTGTTGCCAGGATCATACTCTGCTCCCGTTAGAGGAATACCTTTAGAATGAAGATAAATATTTGGGCCCTGATTTGGTTTCTGTTTGATCTTCACTGGGACTTCATAACTGAGAGTGCTCAGCTGAGAACATCCAGTCGTCATAAATCCTGATTTGCAAGAAAATTATTTGAAAATAACTTTTTAAAGTTGGAATAGGATGCTGTGAAAATCAGAAGCTCTTAATTTATGTTGTAACTAACAAATAACGTGGGTGACTTCCAGGTCTTGATCACACAAAAGAACCCTAAGGATCTAGGCATTTTCTGTAATGAACTCCTATTTATAAGGCAAACAGCCTTTATAACAAGAAGTTAAAGCTTTGGGTTGTTAAGAATGATTGGGAAGGTACAGGATACCTTAAGATTAAATCTTCTAGATGGTAAGGTCAATGTCCTTTGTCCATTTCAAACACCATTTGAAAACAGACCAGTTCTGCATCCTTTCTATAACCAGGCACACTTAGAAGAGGCAGTGAGCTTTTTCATTTCCAATCTCATGTGTTCCAAACTCAGAATTGAGTTTGCAACTAGGTTATCTGGATACAAGATGGGATATCTAGAATGGGGTGGAAAGAAGGTCAGCAGCTTTATAACGCTGCAGGCTTTTCTTCCAGCTTATAAATGGTGCAGGTGTGCTTAGTTGGGATCCCTAGAATTTGGTGACATTTCAAGCTGAAGGAAAGGTGAGAGGAGGAGCCAACAGGACATGAACTTTCAGATGACAGGATCCTGTGATTTCCAGAGGTAACCAGCAAACATTGCATGAACCTCAAGTGGCCTCTTGGAACAGGAGTACAGCAGTTTCGCAGATGCACAGCTGTGTCACATTCATTAAGCTGTAAGACACAGCATTGCGCTTATGAACGGTTTTGAGTGGTATAAACATCATCATCATCTTACTGCTGAAAAGAAGTTAGGACTTTGATTCTTGATTCTTAGGGAAAAAAGAAGGAAACGTTACCTTGGAAGGCCTCAGCTGCATCTTGTGTGGCTTCTAGTTACAATTGTGAAGAGTAAGACTGTACCACTGCTGCTAGTCTTTTGCTTCTAGAAAGACTATACTCCATTGAAAACAATAAAGAAAAATAGAGCAAATTATGATACTTTATTGTTATCTGTCTTAATGAAATAAAAATGAGATTGAACATCATATTGCAAATTGTTGCAGTGTTTTTCATGTAATGCTTACACAGAGGGCCTCCAAATGCAGTTTGGTTCCCTGAACACTAACATAATAACAGCAATAAATAATAATCTTAAAATTCCAGCTGTGAGGCTCTAGCGTAAGTCAGTTTGTTGCGATGGTTAATGTGTATGTCGTGCTGAACTGTCTTTTTGCTTCTCTGCCTTCTCCGTTCTTCCCAGTCACCAGGGGTTTGCTGCTCATTCTGAGCTGGCACTGCAAAATGCGTGTTCCCTTCAGAACCCACGCCAGCCTCTGAGGGCCAACTTACATTGAGTGCTGTTGAATTAATTAGCTAACCTGTCTTCCTTTCTTTAGTGTCTGTGATTCTTCTGATTACTAAGTTCTGTTTCTAAAAATGAGTTCTTATTGTACTTGAATGTCTACTCTGAAAGAAGAGGAAAGTGCCAGAAATTCTGAAATTCTGTCCTTAGATTGCCTGCATCCTGTGACTTTACATGTGCCTAATCATATACCCGTGCTCATCTGTATCAGTGTTACATGCACTTTCTCAGGGAGGCATGTCTTATGCTTTACTGTCCTTTATCTCAGTATCTTTTCTTTTAGCGATGAGACTAATTGCAAGAAAAAAGTGGAAGGGGAGTTACCTAAACAAATACTTAATGCATATGCTACTTGCAGAGGAAGACCAAGGCTGTTGCACTTAATTGCTCTGGCAGTGTCATTTTACTAAGAATGGATATGACCAAGAAGCATTTGTAGATTGCTTGATTTTAAGTAAGCAAATAATATAACATTAATGATAATTTTTATTCCTTGTGGCTTAATTTTAAGTGGGAATAATTGATTGTGTCAACTAAATGAAAAGAAAGGCGTTGCTAGGTCAATGAAATGTTTATTTTTATGTGCACTAAGTAGCTATGCCTGGAGTTGTCTAATGTTTAAGAGTCTGGATTCTCATCTGTGTGCAAAGTGTAATGAATTAACTGTTGTCTTTTTCTAGCATGGTGTCTTGGTTCTGTGGAGAATGGACCAGCGAGGCAGAGTGCAGGGTCCTGCTCTGCTGAAGCAAGAGTATGGGAAATGTCTGTCTCACTCTGTCTTTCGACCACCGCCTCCTGGCGAGTAAGTGTTGTGCCCCATCAGAGCACTGGTAGACCAGGTCTTTCTCGTGTTCTAGAGAAAGACAATCCTACTCACAGACAAACCTTTTTTAAAATAGATTAAAAAACCCAAGTTCTTCTCCTAATTGTCCTTTGTTTCCAAGTTCTTCTCCCACTCTAGTAGCTGGCTACTTGTGTCCTGCATGCAGCAACAGATCATTTTCCTTTTGTCCATACCTTTCTTCCTGTTGCTGTTATCTCTTTTTCCTTTAGTTTTTCAAGTAGCAATGTTGCCGGTTGTGAAAAGCAGAAACCACATTGAAAACACAATTATCCATGAAATTATTGGTAAGAGAAGTTAAAAGTCAGTTCTTAAACATTATTATTTCTTTCATCTCCAAGCAAGAAATAGGAAGCAGCTGTAGTAAAAAAAAAAAAGAATTTTCCTTGTCTGGGCCATTTCTGTTTCACATCTCCGTAAAAATAATAATGCTTCTGGGAAAAAGGTGAAACATTGCAAATGAAAACTAGTATCAAAATTTTATTTTGTAAAGTCCTTTTTCCAGTCAGCGTATGAAACATCTTTATTCTCTCCTTATAATTTGCTTTATTAACTACTCATTCTTTGAGATGGAAAGTGCTGTGTTACATAAGGAATTGGAAATGAAGCATCTCTGTTTGCAGGGACTTTGTACAGCTGGCAAAAGCAGCTGTGAGTGGTGATGAGAAGGCCTTGGATATGTTTAACTGGAGAAAAGCTGGAACGGGAGCACCTCTGAAAATGGGAGCCCTGGAAGGAGTCTTCTTCTTTATCACTTTGACAGATGGTAAGAGCAAAATCACTTTTCCAGTCTGGTGCTGGAAATTTGGTTCCTTAATGCTTCAAAATCGCTCAGTACGTGATAGTCCTGTTTTCATATATCTGACATCTAGAGTATATCCATATATCTCATCATATTCATATATCCAATCATAGGAGTAGAAGAATATTTGGTAAGAAGAAATGAAGAAAATTATTAAAATCTTAGCGTCTTCAGGGTGAGCCCTCTCCAAAAGAACACCATAGGTATTGGATTAGTCAGGTTCCCGAAGAAGTGAGTGTAAGGAAAGTCATCTCTAACACCCAAGTGTAAATAAATTTAGAAGTTGTCAGCATTTTGTGCAAAGCTTCAAAATAATGCATCTGTTGTGGGTTTTTTTCCCCTAGAAATAGGCAAATGCTGCTAGAACATACCTTTTAAGATAAATTGTTAATTTACTTTTTCACTTTTTTCTTATGCTTTGAAATGCTGCTTCAGTCTAAGGAAGCAAAAAAGTCAGAATATCTGTTTTGTTAGTTTTCTTCCTAATATCATTTCTTCCCTGTCATTTGACTTTTCCTCTCCCTTTTACTGTTCTGGCTCCTAGTTTGCTCCCAGCTCATTTTCTTCCTGCCCTAGCTGTTCTCATGATGCCTACTCTCTCTCTAACCTGCTAACTCCTTGGGCCAGAGCCAGAATGCGTGTGACAAGTATTGTGATGAGTATGTTTCTGGTAGGTGATTTGAGTACGCAATCCCCTGGATTCGTGTGTTAACTACTCAGAAAAACACATAAGTTATGCTAGTTCCGCAGCTCAATTCCAGCTTGATTCAGTCTTTATATTATTGAGAACGAGAGCTGTCGTTTACACCGGTGTAGCTTCTGTATGATTGCAGGAGTGGCGTTGTCCAGCTGCATGTTTGTTCTGCAGAACAGTGGGCTGTGCCCTCATTTGATTTGTGAGTTATAAGCCTCTTTCATTTAAGTCGTTCATATCTAGCAAAAACGGGTACAGGGCACTCCTTCAAAGTTGAAGGAGAGACTCAGTAGCTGTGCCCGTTCCATCCCCACTTCCAAAGCAACTGTTGTGCTGGCACACAGCTCCATCTAGGGACAGACTCGGTATCCTGCCAGTGGCTCTTGTTCCTTGGGCCTCCTGTTCAAACTTTCGAAGTTTCAGTCAAATGACACTGACGGTTTCTTTTGAGCAGTCTCATTGCCTAGGTCGATTTGGGCATATGTATTTTGAACTTCGTTCTTAATCTAGTCGGTGATCTGACATAACTTCCAAATCAGTTAATGTTTTCATAGGGTTTAAAAGTGACCTGTAAATCCGTTCCTTTAAAAGGGGCCATGTAATTCATTCCTTTAAATTATGGATTCTCAACCCAAACTTGTTTAATAAAATTGAATTAAAAACCCCATTCTTACTGCGTGCTTTTAAGTCTCTCTAAGGTAATTTGACTGAAGACGTTAGAGCCTATTTTAAAGCAAACCTAAATGAAACAATTAAGCTCCTCAAAAAAGCCAAAAATAAAACAAAAAACTCTCCCAAGTTTCAAGTATTTATTAGTCTAGATATTTTTTGATGCTTCCAAAACACTAATAATTGCAATAAAATAATAGATGCAATTCAGCTAATACGTTACATGAGATGGTTATCTGAAGAGAGGATACCTGAACTGATAACAATTTTCAGAGGTTGTTTTGCAACACTTCCCGTGAGCACAAAGAATTGTCTTCATTACTGAGAATTTGAGATGACTGGCACAGGTATTAGGACATCATCTAAATAGTGGAAGTCATCCTGATATTTTTACTGAATGCACCCTTGTTTGTCTTCACTGCAGACATTTTAGGTCATGAGTAATCCTCTTCTGGTCCGCTTTGTATTTCCTAAGCAGCACACACTTTCTGCCGCTTTTTGTCTTCTGAATCTCGGAGTTACTTGCTGTACTCAATTAGCTCAGATTTGTTGACTTCTGAGACGAGTCTCTTGTGTGATACAGTGTTAAAACTTAAAAGTTACTCAGAAAGCTATGGCCCTCTCCCTAACCTCCTAACTAGCTTAAAAATAGCGGGTAGTGTTGTCTGTGTGATACTTGATTCTCTGTATGGTAATATCCAAGTACAGAAGGTTAATTTAACTTACAAAACAATTTCAGATGACAAGTAAAATCAAGGGACTGTCAATTTCTTGTAAACGGTTCGGTAAAACTAAAATTCAGTGGGTGATCGGTTACTGCAAATTATTACTACAATAAACAGGTATCTGTGTGATGGAAAAGGCTACATTGGAGAACTATCCCAACAATCCCTGGCATCCATACAGACTGGTGTGATGGATGGATTGAGAGCAGCCCTGCCAAGAAGGACTCAGGGGTACTGGTGGGTGAAAAGCTAGACCTGAGCTGGCAATGTGCGCTCGCAACCCAGAAAGCCAACCGTATCCTGGGCTGCATCACCAGCAGGTCAAGGAGGGGATTCTGTCCCTCTGCTCTGCTCTGGTGAGACCTCTCTGCAGCGCTGCGTCCAGCGCTGGGGTCCGCAGCACAGGAAAGACGTGGACCTGTTGGAGAGGGTGCGGAGGAGGCCACAAAACTGATCAGAGAGATGGAAGAACCTCTTCTGTGAGGAAAGGCTGGGAAAGTTGGGGTTGTTCAGCCTGGAGGCTGGAAGGCTCTGGGAAGACCTTCTTGCGGCCTTTCAATACTTGAAGGGTGCTTATGAGAAAGATGGAGAGAGGCTTTTTAGCAGGGCATGTGTTGACAGGACGAGGGGTAATGGTTTTAAACTGGCAGAGGGTAGATCTAGGTTAGATATAAGGAAGAGAGTCTTCACTATGAAGGTGGAGAGACACTGGCACAGGTTGCCCAGAGAAGCTGTGGATGTCCCATCATTGCACGTTTTCAAGGTCAGGTTGGATGTGGCTTACCTCAGTCTGATTTAGTGAAAGATGTCCCTGCCCATGGCAGGGGGCTTGGACTAGATGACCTCTAAAGGTCCCAACCCAAACCATTCCGTGATTTAACAAGAGAGATGAAGCTATCTGTTCAGTGTTTTATTTCAGGAAGAAAATGAAGCAGCATGGGAGGAGGTGGGAGAGGAGGTTGAATTTTTTTGACAGTTGTAATGTAGAGGTTGATAATATATTTGCAAGAGTTTTGGAAATTAAAACCTTTTTATTTATTAGATGCATCATATTGCCCCTTGGGTACATTTTAGCATGCATCCTTAATGTTCATTCTTAAACATTTGTGTTTTCTACTTCAGCTTTTAGGGGAAGATATTATTTCATTTCATAGAGTTCTTAGATTTGCATTGGTCTGAAATGACGCATTTATATAATATCATGATTTGCTAAGAAATTACGTATGTATGTGTGGCATGAGATCTGTCAGATTTCAATGAGTTCATTGGTTTGGGTGAGTTCTATAATGCCATTTGGAAACTGCTCTACTCGTTCTAGGGTTTTTCACTGGGCAGACCTGTGCGTGATTTATACAGTATTGCAATTTAACCAAATGATAATGGCTTTTAAAATTTGATATGTAGTTGCCAAGTCACACACTTATGTTTTTAGTGTTCTTAGAAAGACACTATCCCATTTGTTTGTGAAAGTCATGTAGAAAAGCTGTATTTAGTGTGTGTGTGTGGTGGAGTGCTTCTAACCAACGAACAACTTCATATCTCCAGTTTCCTGTAATCTAGACTCTGCTTTAAATTGTACCAATTCTCAACTGCCATTCTTCTTTCACAAATTATTATTAATACTGAAGCTTTCAGCAGCAGTCATTCATGCATGCATACGCAGAAAGTTTACTTGCAGTTTAAAATTATTTAAAGGTTCCCCTCTGGACTTCCTAGATGGGGCAAAAGTAAGTTGTTTATTTCTTTTCTGTTGCTCTGGTCAACTATCATAGTCTGTGTCCTGAGACAAACTAGAAGACAAAAGAATTGTGATTATTTTTACCTTTTTAACACTTGAGGAATATTTTATTAAGGTAGAAAGCAGCAACTTTGATTTTTGTAGCTAAAACCTGTTAACTGAAAACTATACCTTCTTTATGTGTACTACAGGTTCTGTGCATTATGTGAGTGAGAAAGGAAAGACAAGGCATGTATTGTCCACAGACAGTCTCATCCAAAAGCTTCTGTTCGTGGAGAAAAGAGATGTTTTAGTTGTAATAACAGAGAACCTGCAGTTGTCCTTGCATGCAATTACTCTTGAGGGAGAGGCAGAAGAGCTCATGAAGGTAGGAGTCAAAAGTTCCAGTGTTTAATCTTTATAAGAATTTATTAGAGTTTTTTATTATCATGTTTTTGCTTACAAATGAATCAACTCTCATTTTTGCTTCTCAGATAATACTTTAACAAGCAATATATATATGCTCATTTAGAAGTAGAATAGTGTGATGTGTTATTGAACTTGGAAAGATGGTTTTCATCTTGCCTTCCTGTTTTTTCTTAGTTTCTTTCATTTTGACGCCTTTTACACTGCATTTACCTGGTCTTAGTGAATTAGAGAAGAATTAAAAATTCCAGTATAATCAAATATTTGTTAAAATGTGTTATGGATAAATAGTTGATAATCTGTGTCTTCTGTTCTATTATCACCAGTCACTCCGAGCCATCTTGTCTTTCAGATTAGTAGGAGTAGTACCTCCTCTTGGTGGTACTGTCATTGTCTGCAAGTCTGAAAGATGGTTTAGTTCTGACATTGTGAAAGTGTTCTTCACAGCTGCAAAGGCTAGGAAGCTTTCAAAAAATAACAACCCACAAGCCGCACAATCACAAATAATAACGTAGTGACCCAGAAATTATTGTATTGGGACAAAACCCAAACTGACCTCATCTAGGACTTACAATCACCGTGGCTAAAATAAAATGCTGTAGTGTTGGAGAATACTTCTTGGGGGGGTGGAACCCAAACCTTCACCTTCCTAAAAATTTTTTTTCTTGTTACCGAAAATCGAAAAAGCCTTGACACTTGTGTATTACAGGAGTGTCCACTTCTTATTAATCATTACTTACGTTTGACCAGAAGTAAGATTTGGTATTTCACATTTTAACGCAATCAAGTTCTAACAGAAGATCTAGCACAACAGAAAAAACTGCTCCTTACCTACTTAATTAACCCACTACAAGGTTTCTTTTATTACATTTATACATCGTATACTCGATGCATTTAGTGGTGATCACTGTCTGAGAGAAACTATTGGTCTATCTGAACTAACAAACAGGTCTAGTTATTCTTATATTATAAGTTTTTAGTCAAACTAGGCAATTCAGATGCTTGCTGTCTTTCAATGTGTTCCTCCTGCCTTCTGCAAATGTATTTATTTACTTACCGTTAACAGGTGAAGTTGAGTGGGAAGATAGGTCATTCTGCAGACATCATTTTAATAGACCATAACCTTGTTGTTACAGCACTAGGCGAGACGGTCATCAGGTAAGAATCCTGTTTTAAAGCTGTTCTCGCTGCTTGTGAGAAGTGCCAGCTAAAAGGTTTATGGTCTGCAATGCACTGAATATTTTACAGAACTGTTTTGTTTGTTTGTTTGGGTTTTTTACCAATAATGAAAAAATTCCCAGTATCTTCTCATTTTGTTTCTCAAAATAAGTAGCGAAATGAAATGAAAAATCTGTTTCCTTGAGGACAAAACCTAATTTTATATATCTTTCTTTCTCTGTAGCTATTTTATTTTGTCACGCGGCACTACCCAAATCTGTTCCTTGAGTGCTGATTTCTTCTGAAAATATATCCGTTTGGGATTTTTGCATGAAAAAGACAACCACTTTGCTGTTCCTTCCATTGTTTTTGTCTGATTCTTAGGATAGTCATAGCATCAGCAACAGGAAAAAGAGTGCTTGCTTTTCAGGATGTTTCTCTGTTACTGTAGTATAAGACAAGTATTTTGGTTACTTCTATCCCGAATTCTTTTAGTATTTTTGCCATGCTGCTATGTTACCATGTTATGTAGTTTTTATCTTTTTGTACCTTTTAAAAAAAGTATTAAATCTTTTTTTTCCTGTCTTTCTTATGACTTGCTCTATTTGTTTCTTCTAACTTTTTTTAGGGGTGGAGGTGTTCCATTAACATCAGTAGTTCGCTTTCTTGAGCCTCTATCTGCTACTATCAGACCAAATAATCTGTCAATTGTGTGAGACTGTGGTAAAGACAAAGTATCAAGAAGGAGTACATTTGATGACAATGTTTAGTTCTAGAAAATAAATCTGGAATCCAAGGGACTACTGGTTAACCAAGGAATATTCTTAAAATAGAGGAGGAAGCGTAAGTAGGGAGGAGGAAAATTGCAACTAGACCTCGCTTCTTTTCTTTTTTTGTTAAAGCTGGGTTTGCTTCTGACTCCGTTCTTCATTGGAGAATATCACAAAGCATGCTGCAGATTAAGAACTCAAAGGAAAAGGAAGGAGGCTGTTAAGAAATTCACATTCCAGAGGCAGCTGCTGGCAACTTAATTTTAAAAATTCAATGATCTGGGCGTTATGGAAATAGCAAATCAATGCCATGTATGGCATCCTATTGACTGTGTTTAGCAAGACACCTGGAAGGAAAAGCATTGTTAACACTCTTGTTTTGTGTACCTTAGGTTCTGGGATTTGGACCGAGACGAGAACTATGTGCTCTCCCCAGATGTGCAATTTGGCTTTGAGGGAGGAGAATGTATTAACTGTGTTTCTTACTGCAGTGCTAAAGGTGAGAAATAACATGGCAGCTGTGATCTCTGGATCCTAAACCTTGTCAAACCTCAGCCTTCAGTGCCCTGTAGTCATTTTAGTATGTTTTGTCTTGTTACTGAGGGCTTCAGTAACAGCATGTGGTGTAGAAACGTTTTAGTTCAGATCAGGAGTGTGCTTTGAAGGTACAATGAGATCATTTGATACTCGCCATGCTTTGCCTCAGTGTGGAGTTGTCTCCTGGCACACAAGCTGGATTCTCTTTGATGACGCTGAACTGGTGCAAGTACTCCCGGAATACACCTAGTGTACTCCAACATGTTACGGGCATTCAGTCTACAAGCCCACGCTAGAGCTCTGATGCAAGGTAGAACTCACCAAACATGTATAGTGTGGACGTCAGGTCTTTAAAACTGATATTTTCTACAGAGCTGCTCCTGTGCGTCACCTTGATTGCCAGTGTAGGCGTAGCTAGTGTCTGCTAGAATGGCTTTCAACGGTGACCTTCCCGTGGTGACTACAAAACCAGCTATTCAAAAATAAATCGTTAAAATGAAAACGTTGTCTGGTACATTTAGAAGATAACTTCATCTGGTAGTTTAGAAAATGGGCCTTGCCACATGAAACTTCTCCCATGGTTTCTCCAGAAAGTTTCTCGAGTTCAGGACTGGGATGCTGGAAGGGCAAAGAAATGGATGCTACTAGAAGGTGGCTTCTCAGTACCTTAGAACCAGAGCTAGGCTGCCTGCTACTTTGTGTAATGTGGGTTTGTTTTTCTGAAGTTTAAGATATGAAATGCCTAAAAGTTTTGTGAATGGCAGGTCTCTTAGCAGCCGGTACTAACAAAGGGAGAATAGCTATGTGGAGGAAAGCAGCAGGATCCGACAAGAGCATACGGGCTTTGGAGGGGAAGGGGAAGTGGAAGCTCCAGGCACCTACAGAACTTGAAGGAAATATCACTCAGATAAAGGTAAGACAGGAAAGAGCCTCCTTGCCTGTTAGTAGGTCTTCACAAACATTAGATGAATAGATCATCTTTGTGAAATAGATGAATATGATTGCTGTCATACAGATGTGTGCACCAGTAGAGACTGGTCTTCCTTTGGAAGAAGGAGGAAAACCCATCAGGATCGGGTAACTTTAAAAATTGAAATGGGCAGAAATATTGCCTGTTTGTAACTATTCTGTTACAGGCAGGGTTGAAATGCTCAGCAAGATAACACACTGAAATGCAAGTACATCTCTCTGTCTGGGAGAATTAGCAGTCATGGCATCCTTAAATCCAAACGTCTCTCCGTTGTATGTCTCATTGACAAACCCTTTGGATTCAGCACGCTGAAATTATTTTCTGGAAAAGGTAGATTGTTGGAAATGTAAAATCTACATGAATTTATTAAAATAGCAAACCAAAAAAATCTGACTAAATGCATGGTTTTATTTGTAGATAGTTTTTTTAGTCACTTTCTCAACGTAAAGTTTGCTCTAATTGGGAGTTGCAAAACCAAAAAGATGTATGTACAACCAAATATTTGGTGAGAAGATGTGACATCTAGAAGGGAATGCTGTATTTTACACACAAAATTATGTTTTCAGCTGCTTTTTTGTCAGAGAATGTTTCTTGTTTGCTAGAAAACTTTTTAATGTGCGACAGTGTCAGGCTAGATGTGGATGCTAAGTTTTATCTTACAAATTTGTAAAACCAATGCTTTAAAACATTTATACTGCTATTTACAATATTTTTAATGCTGAAGGTTATGATGATAAATTATAGTATTTATTTTATAACCCATTGTCTGTTAAATGTCAGGGCGCAGCATTTTTATTTATTTGAAATATTTTCATTTGTCATAGTAAGCTCAAACACTGTTGTTCTATACTTACTAGTATTTTGATGTATGCAAAAGAGAAATGCTGAGCCTTACAATCATAAATTTAAATTTAAAATGGTTTACATTAACAAAGTTACCTTTTTTGACCACTACCATTCTGCTAAAGGCAAAGCTTACGCTTTCAGGTTCTCCAGCATTTTTTGGTTTCTTGTACCCTATTATTAATTTTTTCCAGTTTTTTTAGAGTTTCTCTTATAACTTAGATTGTTCTGTTGCTGTGCTTAGTATGTGAGAACAATACCCATTATTATTTGTATATCTGGTGCCTTTCAAGAGAAAGTAATTTTATGTTTTCTTCTGTTTTCACGTAAGAATGTAAAGTATTTAAAAAGCAATGCATTTGCTTGCTCTGGGTGGGCATATAGCAAGAGTCTGTATCAGAGTCCTACTTACAAAATTAAAACGTAAGTACTGTTGAAGTCGAGAATCCCAGTCTTTTGTTAAGATGCTTCAGTAACAAAAGGTCCAGGATGTAGGAAATAGTGTGTGCCATTAGTATATCATACATCTGCTAATAAGTTGAGGGAAGGGAAGAGTTAGAGGTGTTTATGTCAGCTTAACCATTCAAGCATTTTCCAGATAACAGGATATGGAGTGCTGTCCAGAAATAGCACCTTGTTCCCAATGTTTGTTAGCATAAACAAAAGCACTGCCAAACAATTGTCAACAATCACTGCGTTTTTATCTCAAGTTATAAAACGGTCTTTTAAGTATGGAAACCAGAGATTATTTTTATTTTTAATATTTTTTTTTATTTTTATTCTCTGCCTTCCAAAAAATATTTTGTAAAAGATTTTTAAAATAGTTAACCTGTGGAATCTTTTCGTAATTCCTATAAAAGGTTTTTCCTATATTGCCATGAAAAACTCGGAATAAAAAGCCGTATACCTTGGTGAGATCTAAGGGCAGCAATAACTTCATTTCACTCCTTGCCAACCTCATTTTTTTTTCAAGCTGATACAGTGGCTTCAAAAGAGAGGTGATGGGGAAATGCGCTCGAGCTCATCTATTGAGCAGCATAGTGTGTAGTTAATTGTAACAAAGTGCCATGAAAAAGAAAATCCCAAACAAACCGCACAAAACAGCTTTATTTCTTAGATCATGCTCTTGAATAAAATGAAATTATTTCCAAACACAGCTATTTACATCAGTGTTGTTGCAAAGGTATAATCACAGAGATATCAGTGTGTCAGGGAATTAGTACGAAACATCAAATAACTTTGAGGGAAGCAGAGACCTTAGAGACTTGGTGTATCCATGGAGTTTATGCTTAGCAGTTGTGCAAGGACCGAGAAGTTCTTGGACGCTAAAAGGATTTTTCTGCAGCTCCGAGAAACTTTATAATTTATGTAGCCCGTGAAAAGGTGTCTGTATGAATTGTCTCTGGTAGATTAAAAAAAAAAACCTACACCAAAAAAACCCAACCCCAAAGCCCTCCGCCCGTTCCCTGGCCCAGCCCTCAGTGAGCTCCTATGCCGAAGCTGTGCAGTGAACTATGAACTGTGCTTATCAAGGAGCGTTATTGATGGTGTGTAGTAGCTCAGGAGTAGTACCTCCGCACCCCCGTGTGTAGTTATAGATTCCAGACCGGAGTTTGGATTGCTTCTGGCTGATGTGGTATGTGCCAAGAGTGTGGTCAGCCGATTGGCGCGGCGGTTTCTGGGAAGAATCATCCTTTAGTAGGAATAAACAGAAACAGTGTCAGACACACTTCTTTAACTGTGAATGTAGGAAGAAAGAATTCTCTTTAATAGTTTAATAGTAGTTTAATAGTTTAACAGTAGAATTCATCAGCTGCATGTCAAAACCTGTGTCTTTGCAAGCCATCTTGGAAACAGGTCTTCTCTTTCTACCATTGAATTCTGTAAGGTATTTTCAGTTCTAGAATGGCTCGGTGTAGGTGCTATTTTTAAGTCTTCAAAGGAAGGAAAGATAACCTTCTTGGAACTCATTGAAAAAGAGTTAGCTGGAACTTGGAGATTCTTCCAGGAGAAGGGGAGAAGTGTACTTTTGGACCTCTGTTTACGCATGTGATTTAGCATGATTTAGCACGGCATTGACTGAAAGGGCTATCAAAACTGCAGAAAAGAATATGGTAACCAAAAAGAAACTATGCATGCAACTTCGGTTTACAGATCACAGCATTATTAAGCCCTTTATATATGTGGTGCTCTCCGGCAGTAAGGTGGTGCAATATCATCTTAGGAAAGAAAAATGGTTTTAATTTAGAAACCAGCTCCTCTGCTTAGACTGAGGGAGTCCGAGTAGTTGGGTAACAAGCATGATAGTTTTAATCTGTAATCATTCCTAGTCATGAGCTATAGTTGTATTTAGATAGTAGGACTTTGTCTATGTACAAAAATGTTTATTCTGTCCTACCCTACCTCTTGTCATCTGTCTTGGGACATTGCTGTGACCGTTCAAGATCGCAGACAAAATTGTGTGCTGTGCTTTTTTTCTTTTTTTGGCTTCCTGTTGTGTGCAGTGGGGCTCCCGAAAAAACCTACTGGCAGTGAACAGCATCAGCTCTGTGGTGATCCTCAGCGAGCAGGCCGTGTCGTCTCATTTTCAACAACAAGTGGCTGTCGTACAGGTGTCTCCCAACCTGTTTAATGTGACCTTCTTCAGCACAGGAACGACACACAGTCTTCGTGTTGATATGAATGTTAATGGAGTCTTCACTACTAAGGTTAATTAGGTTTTTTTTTTTCATTTATTTGCTCAATCATTTGCCTAGTTAGGTGTATGGAGACCAAACTTTCAAAGTCTTTAATATAACCCTTGTTTGATACTCATTTTGTTGTGGTGTGGAAGTATTGTTGTGATGGTAGCAATGACGCCATGGCGGAGCTGATTTTTCAGATAGCACAGTGACTCTGTAATTCTGTAGGTGCTGGCCAGAGAACTTCTGGGTTGCCAAAAGCCTTCCAACCCAATATAGAGAGGAACTGGTAACTGGCAGCTATTTTGTCAAAGGTCTTGCTGTGATATTGCATGAGTTCCTGTTTGATTCCAAAAGAGGCTGAATTCATATATTCTTTTGCCTTTTTGATTGTTTTAGGATGCTGTAGTATTCTGGAATGGGAAGCAAGTTGCTGTCTTTGAGTACTCAGGAGATACCTTCAGAAGTGCAGGTAGGACTTAGA
Source organism: Steatornis caripensis (assembly GCA_013398225.1). Classification (NCBI taxonomy): domain Eukaryota; kingdom Metazoa; phylum Chordata; class Aves; order Caprimulgiformes; family Steatornithidae; genus Steatornis; species Steatornis caripensis. Next base: position 30,043 of record VZSC01011169.1, read on the forward strand.
ACACTGACTGGAGTTGCAAAGATTCTTCTTCTCCAAAGTTATATGTTTTCTTCATTCAGAGTAGCTGATGGACTGTAATCATAGGTGCAAAGTGCAAAATATTAACCCTGATTAGACATCATATTCCCATTTTGCAGAATAGAAAGATTAAGTTATAAAAATGATCAACAAAACCAGAACTCAAACGCCAACTCCTGCATCTGTGCTTTACTCACTAAATAAACTGGGATATAATGTGTGGGTTAACCTCAGAATGCGTTGATATTCCTGTATATGAGTAGCAGTGCAGCAACAGAAGTGAAACTGAAGGTGATATGCATCTGTAGGCATAAAATTAAAATATATATGCTCTTAACCTCTGTTCAGCTACAACCTGATCCCGGAAGTACCTAAAGACTAAATGTGCTTCATTCATAGAGTTCCCAAGGCATCCAAGCATGTGACTGGCCTTGACAAAATCAAGCATCTTGTTGCTCCTTCCCACAGATTAGATGTGTACCTGACTGTCACACCTAGACTTGAAAAGTATCCTCAGAGCTAGCATATCATATAGCACCTTGTACAAAATACGGTATGAGGGTAAGGCTGCTGCTTTTTATCTTTTAAGTAAATCATTCCAACAGTTGTTCAAGAACAGATTTTTTTTTCCTACTTTTGTAGCCATAGCTCCTGTTGCCTTCTACAGATAGGTCATGATGACGGCTATCGAAGGCTTTTCTATTTTTCTTGGGAGAAGGTGTAATCGACGTTACATAGCACTTACACAGGAACTGGGAAGGACTGGGTTTTAGTCTCAGCTGTCAGGAAAATCTGTTCCATAAACTGCTGTATATACAGCTAAGTCAAGTAAATTAGTTTTTTTCTATGATTGATTCGCCCTAAATATTTCTGCCTTGAGAAACAGGTTATGCAGAATTCCATCAATCCCATTCAAAATCATGAGAGTTTAGGCTTTGTCTTTTAAGAATCATCAAGCATTTTCTGAGGAGTGGCTTATCTTGTCTATATTTACTCATTTATTTTATAACTTTCGCATGCTGAATCAATGCTTTACCACCGAGGTCCCAACAGTCTACGACACGCATGAAATTTAAGAGCCATTCTTCTTTTCTGACACAGATTCCTTTATCACTCTTCAATTGTAGTTCAATGAAGGAAGGAAGGAATTATCCTAATGGTACCTCACATTGCACTAGTCTTTTTCATTCTTTTACTCCCCATATCAACTCTTTCCCCTTCCTCTCCCACTTGTTATCGTGGGCAGAGTGTACAAAACACCTCTTTTTAGTAGGAGTCTCAGCTTTTGGCTGTGGTGGCAGAATGGAAGAATGCAACAACACCAAGGGGTTTGGGAATCAGTAGAGACCGACGGATCGAAAAATGGATTTGGTGCAAGATAGTGGAAAATTACGTAAAAATTCCTTCTTTTTTTTCTTCTAAAAAACCTGTTTGTTGTAGTGATGGTTTTATTGTGATTGTTCCAGGCTCTTTTCTTTGTGACTCTCCAGTTCTGTCCATGCATGGAGAAAATCTGTACACAGTTGAGCCATATCGGGTCCAGGTCCGCACCCGGCAGGTAAGGGCTGATGAAACCATGAAGCGACAAATATGCCTTACTGTTTTCAAAGACTGGTGTTACAGCTTAAAGGTTAAGTGGATGTTCTGTAAATCTATTAATGTTACCTTTGTCATAGAAAAAACATTTTGATTATTTTAGCAGAAAGATCTTTGATATTTTCTGTTCTTTAAAAAATGTGTCACTTTAAAAGCTACCACACTGTAACTAATACGTATTTATAAAAGAAAACAGAATTCTCTAAGGACCAGACTTTTAGAGGATCAAAACTGCATGCAGCTTGAATATGTATATGTATATTATTAAGAGAAAAATGGACATACTGAATATTCTTACAAGATAATGAAAAATACCACCTGCCCATTCTGTGTGTTCCTGCAAAATCTTTTGCTTAATCTTTGCAGCCTCTGCTAGTCCCTGAGAACCAAAAAAAGAAGTCTAAATATCAGAGTTCTATGGAACGTAGTTTTATTTAAGAATATTGTTTTCAAGAATGAGTGGGATTTATCACTATAAGGACTGATTTAATGAATATATTTATTTTTGCAGCTGGATTTCAAAGGACCTTCAGGCACCTGATTTTCTGTAACCCTCTTAGCTGAAAAAAGTTGTATTAGTAAGAGGAAAATGTTTCAGAAGGATACCTCTAAATTTTTACTTTTTGGAGGCTATACATCCAGTTTGTAACCTCAAACACAGATTGCGTTTGTAGAAACCGTGCGTGTGTGTAGTTTCTCTCATTTTGCTGGGAGTGATTTGTCTAACACAGAAGCTCAGCAGTTAGTTACTTAACTTTGTGACAAAATAAGTCCCTTCTAGGTAGACTCTGAACACACAAACCCGGTGTTACGCTTTTCTTCTCAGGGCACAGTTAAACAGCTGCTGGTGTTCTCTGAAGCAGAGGGGAATCCGTGCCTCTTGGATGTCTGTGGAAATTTCCTGACTGTGGGAACTGATTTGGCTCACTTTAAAATCTTTGATCTCTCTCACAGGTATTAATAAGCCTTTTAAAAACACCTGTTTATAATTAATCTTATATTTTGTGCGTGTGTGGAATCTTTAGTTGCTTTTGATCTGTTGAAAAGTGATAGGCACTTTGAATCTTGAGACAGTACATGCAGCTGATGTGAACTGATGGCCTGTCCCTAAAGCAAGGGAAGAGCCGTCGAATTACTAGACAAATCGTGGGATGAGAGGCAGTCATCATAATGATTTTTAAAAGAGGATTTTGTGAGGGATATTTTTGTGCATTTGAAAGTGAGTGGACAATTTATGGAAGATCAAGACCAGGATGTCACATGTTTCTGCTGATACAAGACCTTAATTTCAGAAGAGTTGAAATAAAGAAAAAAAAATGCTAGGCCTCGTATCTCCTCATAAATCAGCAAGCTTGATTCAGTGAATCCATGGAGGAAGTGAACCTAAAATTGTGGACACTCTGTTCTTCCTCCTGTTTAGGTTAAGAGAAAAGTTTACTTGATCTTGTTCAAACTTTACTGTGTGTTCCTATGCTGACAAACGGCTGTGGCATGAAAACGATACGTGCCTGGTGTGACCTTCAGTCCACAAATTTATGTGCTAATGACAAATGTGATTTTGAAAACCTGAAAAACCTCAAGAGTGAAATGGATTCTATTCTTCCTTACTCTCACCAGAGGAATGCTAAGGTCTAGTTAGTTACCCACTTGGAAACTCTTCACCTGTGTTGAGACGGCACAAATTCTGCATGGGACACAATTTGAAGGTTATTGGATTGGGGCAGGTTGTAACTAGCACAAGTATCGGATTATGATGTTTGATAGTGGAGAAAAAGTAGCTTAACTCCTGCAATACTATGTTAAATTGTTGTGGCTAGTAATGAAATCCCCCTTCTCAAATGATGACAGTATAGTGCTTTTTAATTTCAAAGCAAGCATAGTTGGCTTAGAATAAATGAGAGGTCTGAACATGTAACCCAAGAATGTTATTTTCACAGAATGAACGATCTTTTTCGTGGGATTGTATTATGGGTCTAAACTACTGTCGCTTTGTTCTGTCACATTCTTTTGATTCGTGAGATTGTCCTCTTTGCTGAATGATTGCTGGGTTTGTATCTATACCAGCAGTAAGATTCTTTTGAGATAATTCTAAAAGGAGGACGGGGAGGGTGGCTGTTAAGTTTGTGAATTATACAGCCTTTGAAAGATATGTACAGAGGGAAAGTGACCAGTAAGATGATATAAATACCACACCACCCCCAATGAAATTTCTGTATTTCTGCTCCTCAATGTGTTTTCCTTACACAGAACCTTTGTGTGATGGGGTATATTCAACATCCATGGTACTGCTCACCTTACGTAGGAAAAACAGACCTCTAAATTCAAAGTTCTGGTAGGATGTTCTTGCTGTATAGCCCTGTTTTGGGAATCCTGTAGGAGCATTGAAGTTTATTCTTGTTGATTCATTGAGGAAAGAGTGTCTCATTAACTTCTTCCTGAAAGAAAGGCAGGTCGCAGCAATTCTCTGGAGAGGAAGCTGAAGTCTGGGGCAGTGGTGTCATAGGGTAGAAATAGTTTGTTTTTAAAGGTCTTACCCATAACTTTAAAATGTCTTGGCTGATGGATATTGCCAGTTGCTTGCCACCATTTGATTTAAGTTTATTCCTTTCCGCAGAGAGGCAAAAGTGCACTGCAATAGCAAGAATTTCTCTGAGCTGTTTCCTGGCCTTGGAGGCATTGCATCTGTCAAGTGCAATGCTAACGGCAATAAAGTCAGCATCCTTGTTAGCAAGGTGAGGCAAAGCTCTTCACTTACCACCCTAGGACCTGACCGTCAGTTAACAGACTGCTGCAATTCAACATTGCTGAAGACACAAGATTCACCTCTCAGAAATAAACCTACATGTTCTATGCAGTGTATTTGGTCTTGAAATGCATGTCCAAGCGTGCAACTGAGCACTAAAATTATGGTGTTTTAAAGTTTTGTACATTTGGTGGAAAGAACAACTCAGAAAAGGAAGCAATATTTTAGTTACAAAAACTGCTTTGTAGCATTTCAAAGAAATCAAAGGCGAACTTGCGAATTTTCTGATATTTCTTCCAAAGAATGTTCTTGTGTGATTACCAGTAAACAAAACTGAGAGCGTGAATCAGAGGAGATACACATACCGGCTGAACTTTTCCTTTTTTTCTTTTTGACTAAATGCTTCAGCAACTTTCGTTTTCCTTTCTCGTAGGTGGATGGGAACATTGATTCCAAGATCTGTTTCTACGATGTTGAAATGGACAAAGTTACACTCTTTGATTTCAAGGCTGAACAGGGAAATGGTAGAGAGAAGCTTTCATCTGAACAAGGCATTGACAAGTAAGAAGCTTTTATTTTGAGGGCTATTACTTGTGGATTTAAGATAGCAATCTGTGCTATGAAAACAAGCAACACTTCGATACTGGCATTCCTCTGTCTCTGAGCTTGTACGAATTTAATTATTTTATTTCTAAAGAATTAATTAAAACTGGTGCACTGTATGTCAATCAGCCTGCATCCCTGTCTCTTCCCACACGTGAGCTAGGGACTATCAAACGAAGGTATTGGAAAGCAGGCTCATAATTAGCAGGAGGAGGCGGTTCTTCAGACAACATGTAGCTGAGCTAAGGAACAACTTGCCAAAGGAAGTTAGAGATGATGAAGGAAGGGGTCATGGAGGTTTTGGACAAATTCATAGAACAGAAACACAGTGATAGTTATTAGGCATGTGGAAGTCATATCTGGCTCAAGGTTTCTGAGAGGAGGATGATTGAGTGTTGGGGGGGTATGCGTAGAGGTATTATATGACCGAAGTCAGGATTCTGACCTTAAAATAAAGGAAAATCTTGGAAAGCTGCTCTTCCATGAAGAGTTTGAAGGGTAGGAACTGAAAAGAGGACATTCTGAAACTCCTCCTAGGAGAAAAGTTAATTTTAAAGTCCAATATAGATAGGATGGTTTTGTATGGATAAAAACTCATAAAACTTCTATTTAGAACTGCCAGCTTTGTCTTCATACAAGCTGTTCTATGGCAAATAGAGTAGAAATCCTAGTAGCAAGGCAGCAAAATGCAGTGAACTAAGAACTCTCGTGGAAGTACGGTGGAATGTTAGGGTATAAATTCCCATCTGGTTCTACAGTAATTTTTCTGACTGTATTTTTCTTAAGAAAAACCAATGTTAGAATAGAAGGGGGGTTGCTTTTTTAGCAGCTATCTGCTATAGATCTTAGAAGCAAAAAAGGATTTACTCTCCTTATCAGTGAAAAAACAGAAGAAACAGCTCATCAAAAACTAAGGACAGTGCAAATTTGGGGCCTTATGTGTCTTGATCAGTTATGCAAACTGTAAGCGTGAGTAGTGAGAAAGTTGTTTTAAAGTGTAGTATCGTGTGTAGCCCAACAGAGGCCACCACAAACTAGTGATACTGTTTCACTGATGTTTAAATGCTGGATGGTGTCAACGTGAGTAATTGATTTATCTGTGCTTCGTTTTAGAGTATCATGAAATTGGAATGAGGAAACTCAGCAGAAAATAATAGTAATCTACACTTCTTCCCCTTGTCTCTGCTCCTGAGGCAGAATCTAAATACTCCCTTTTTTTTTTTACACAAATACTGTTTTTCAGTTTGCAAGTAATTTATTTTGAATTCAGTGGCGTGGATAGGACATTGTGTGTTTCTGCATCACTTTGAATCTCTCCCTTGACACCTATTTATATTCTGAATTTTTTCAGAAGAATCCTAAGCCATTGCTAAAATAGTCTGATTCTGTATGTCTCGTCTTAACATGGCTGGCACTGAAGTAGTATTGAAATGCCAAAAGGAGGCAGTAAAATGTTTCTTATTTAAACCGCTGCCAGAGAGTGGCTTTCCTAAGGCTGTAGGGGTTGTCCTTGAGCTTAGTGTGCTGTCTCACAGTGCCTCAGAATTCTTCATACACAGTACAAAGTTCAAGCACAGTACTGAGGAAAGGGAACGAACTGTGCCGTTTCTAGAGACTGAAGTCCCCCAGCTGCAGGTCAGGTTCAGCTGCAGCGCTGGACTTTCCCTCAGCACTGAAAAGTTCAGCAGTTGAAATGCATGCCCAGGCCTCCTTGTTGAACTCTCAGTAGAGAGATACGCTGCCTGAGAATCATAGAATATAAACTACTTTCTTGGGTTTTTTCCCCCCATCAGTTTAATCACCATTGTCTAGTTGTGATCTCTTACGACTGTTGCTTAGCTGGATTTGAACGTGAGCCATATGTACTAGAAACTCTCTCTTTACTGCGTATCTAAATGCCTATCAGCGTACTCAAGCTATCTTTAACCTGGCTGGGCTTGTCTGGCAGGGCTGGCAATAAGCGCCTTGGGGCAGGTTGTAAAACCCACAAGAAGACAGAGCTGAGGTAGTCTCCATGTTGCAGTACCTACACTGGTAGCAGTCGCTAAGGTAGATAACGTGAAGGATGTTCAAGTGTTTCTGTAGGACATTAATCTCCGTGGAGGCAGGTTTTAGGTGCTTATTTGTATTTGTGGCAGCACTGGCTTTTTTTCTGCTGAATTACTTTGTCCTATGGTCATGGTTAATGTATACAGAACAAACTAGAAGGGGCATGCCATGTATAAAGTGTTATGAAGTAGGGAGATGTATATGGGTAACGTTACAATGCAGAGGTACTGGTACATATAACCGATCATCCTCTGCAAATTATCCCTTGGTTAGTCCTTTATTTACAGTCATGCACTGAATGGGCTGGAATTATTTCGTCTCCCTTTCTTCATTTTTTTCTTGTCTATTGGTAGGTCTGTTGTGGAGTATCCAGACTTGCACAGTCACATCCCTGCTTGCCATTTCTGGGACCAGAGTGAACCAAGACTTCTTGTATGTGAAGCAATTCTTGAAACAGGCTTACAGTCTCCAGACCGGAAGAAAAACCAGGCTGAGGGCACAGTATGGTCTTTTTGTTTGTTTTACCTTACTTTACATGGAGTTCTCCCTGTCCAAGTAGTAAATCATTGGTCCTTCATTAAAGACGTGGGAGTAGGTAGTATACATTACCTTGTACAGAAACGAGTAGTGAAACTATATGGTTGGTGTCTGTGGCTTCAGGCAGTCACTGTACATGAGCTTTCCAGTTTAGCCCTAGCTTGCCTACAGTGACAAAGAAAAAGAAGTAATTTCTTTATTTATGCTAGAATTTTGAGGATGGTCATAATGCAAGCTTGTATCTGGACTACAAATTTTCAGGTGACATTAATGAATGAATTCGTAATTTAGAGGTTGATACTTATTTTTAAATAAATAATGCAGATTTTATATCTTGAGTCCACTTTTAGCAGTAAGAATTACTTTGATAGAATAACAGGGACCTTACAGTTAAGGTGAACAGTGAAGTACAGTCTTCCCCACCAGTTCTTACAATCTTCTGCTTTGCTGGACAGACATTGGACATTTTTATGGTATTTCCCAAATTGTCTTTTAAGGTCTTTTTTACATTAGAAAAAAGATTTCATTGATCTGGAATTACATAATCAAAGATTTCTTTCATCAGATCAACAATTCTTCCCCGCTTCCCCTGCTAATATGCTTACTGTGGTCCTTACCATTTTGTCTGTACAGAACTGCCCATCTTTCATAAATTTTCTGTTGATTTGAAATGTCCATGTTGATTTAAAGTTTTATGATTCGTGCATGATTTTAATTAAACCTTTTCCAGTTAGAGATAGAAAGCTCTTTGTTTCTTTTGATGGTTGAAACAACTTCAGAAACATCATGGGAAGATCAAGGTAGAAAGGAGGAACGGAGTAAGGATGTCTCAAAAGACCTTGCTAGGATCTTCTAGCAAAGAGAAGAACACTTCTGCCTTATATTCCTATTGTAAACAAGTAAAAATATTTGTCTTCTACATAAAGTTGAAAAATAAAAAGATATAAAAGGGGTGCAACTTACTTTTTAGCCCTTATTGAACAGGACTTCTAGCTGTGTGCTTATCCTTTAAGAAATGAGAAATCTAATTAACTTTAGTTGGAAATAAATGCTTCGTTTGGAGTTGAGTCAGGGCAATGCTTAAGCTGTTACAGAAACTATTTTTAAATGGCAGGTATACCACTGAGCTGCTGAAATTATAATAGAAATAATATAGTGTTTAAAAGAAAATGTTGAAGACAGTTATGAGTATTTCTTTGACCTGAGTGAGATCTGTCAGAGATTTCCAGAGTAGCAGTCTGTGGTCAGGGACTTCTCTCTCTATGGGAAGACATTATGGTTGGTGAAGTTGGTTCCTGAAAGGCAGAGGTGGAGGTCCCTTTGCAGCAGGAACATGGTCTGTAATGTAGAATGAGTCGTTGGCTACTTACTGTAGGGAGGAAGCATGCAGCTCGGCCCTCGCCAGCAGGTGTGTGCGTGTGAATGTATATGTCATACTATTTTCGAGAGAAGGTTCTGCCAAGTGCGTATGGAAAATAAAAGCAAAATGAAAGAAGGATATTGCAGCATAAAAACAAAACAATGCTTTGCTTCCTTTTCCAGATGGATGGTTGGATTGTATCATTCTTCAGTACTGAAGAGCATGGCCTTTTGCTTCAGGACAGCTTTCCATTGCCTTCATCCTGCCAGGTTCTTCTGGGCATAGAGGTGCCACATTATTACTTTGCTAAAAAGGTGCGGAAATCTTTCACAATTCCTCTCCTTCCCATAAGTTGAGACTTTTCACTGCAATGGGATCAAATTTAACCAAATTGAGTCTGGGTTAAGTAGAGCAACTCCAATGGCAGTTGCTGCATCACATGTAGAAACAACATAAAGATAATTCTAATGCAGGTGTACTTGGCAGTATTGTGGAAATTGTACTGAATTGGCCTTTCGTGGGTCTTGCAAATTAGGTGTGACATACAAGCATAGGAGACAGTAATTACCAGGGAATACGACTAAAAAAGGGATGTGAATAAAAATGTCTGCTTTATGTATTCACCCTGCCTGTTGCAAGTAAGGGATGTACGTGTGTCAACTTTACATAGGCCATAAGAGGGGACGTTTCCTACTAGCTTCGGCAGAAGCAACCCATTTCCTTGTTGGAATGGAGCTTAATCCCCACAGAATACCAAAGAGAGCGAGAATACTCGTCCTGCACTATCAGCAAATGCCTGTGTGCTCCAAATACCGGGAATGCGAGCTTTAACTTCTTAAACTTGAATATGAATCCAAAATTGTTTGCATCTTAGGTAAATAATACCATGCATAATTCCATGCATACTGGAAGAAATGAAGCCTGTTAGCTACAGATCTGTTTTCTGGTTAAGCTCTGACCTGAGTTTCTCAGTGCCTGTTAAGATGATGATTTGCACTTCTCCCTTCTTGTAAGCGGAGCTTGACAGAATCTGTTTATTCTACCAAGGCATTTATTTTTGTAAAATCTGCAGGAACTTAGTATTAATGAGACTTCTAATCCTCTGTATCTTGTGTATAAGACAGACCAATGTGATCATGTAAATCTAGTTTGATGTCGTTTAGGAGCAGTGGTAAACAGGGAGAATGTATCTAAATGTTTTTCTACTTAATATATTTAGATTCAGAGAAGTACTTTGCAAATTAGCCCCCTTCCAAAGAACTGACTGTTGTCACTCTTCCTGTGCAGCTTTTAGAGTTGTACGCTATTTTACTTTCCTTTTTCCCTTAATTTGAAATGTCAGAGGTGATCTGCATTTTCTAATCTTTCTTTTAACACTTACCCCCATCACGTCTCATGCTATTTTACTCCGATATTGCATCTCTTTTTTTTTTTTCTTCCCCTTTTTTTTAACTCTGTATGCATTATTGCTGGCATTAGTTGTTTTTTTCAGAGTGGATGTGTCTATAAACTTGTGAATATCGGCATTATTTTTCTCCTCTTCCTTCATTTTCTGCTTTTCTCTCTTCTGTTTCCATTTTTTCCCTCAGTAGGTTACTGTATCTTAGTGACTAAAATACTTGTCATATAATAATTCATTTTGGAAACAAGATTTGGTGTATGAACAGAGTCTGCTTTAAACATAGCAAATCAAGTTGATGCGACCAGCGTTTTTTGACCAAGTTTCGTTCCAGGGTTTCTTCTTATTCATTACAGTGTCTTTTCTGTCCTGGCTCCAGAAATTCCCCAAATTGTAGTCAAACGCATTTGCACTTTTGATTTCTGTCTTTTGCTGCATCTAATACTTTAATAATAGAATAGTATTTTTTTTATTGGCTTCTGCAAACCTTAATACTTAGTTATCTCATCTAACTATACAATTGGGGTAGAGTATATGTGACATTTGGTGTCCTTCATGACTCAGATGATCTTCCGCTGTGTTTGGCTTGTGAAAGTTTCCTTGTTACACTCTAGACAGATCGTTTGATATTGATGATTGACTTCATCTTTATTCCTTTTCTGACTAATGGTTAAATTGCTTTAATCTGCCTTTCAATGACTGGTGAAAGTATCACTGAAGCACCAGAGGCTCCAGAACTGCAACTGTATGGGAAAGGGTTTGAATCTGAACTTTAGTATTCATAAGCTTCACATGAAGGCAAGAGTACAAGAATTGGGTCTATACAGTTAACTTCCAAAACAGCAGACTCATTTTTGAGAACAGAACTAACATTAGAGAAATGTTGATCTGAATTCTCCAGAAATCTAGGGACTTAAAAGAATAGTTGCTATTATAGTCATAATAATTATATATATAAAATAAGAATTATGATGATGATGCTAATAGGAGGCAGCCTCTCCTGTGGTATTTTACCAGCAGCAAAACTACCACTCATGTACTGTGATTTTTCGTTACGATATGCTGATCTCTTCTACGACATTCCGTATTTGGGGGCATTTCCTAGGACCTTCTGAAAGTTTGCAGCAATTATCACTATTGGTCATGGTCCTGCAGAAAGAGAAAACCTGGACTATATCGGAAATAATGTCATTAATTACACATACAAAGGAGTAAGTTTCAACCTACTTGATACCTAAATGGTAACATTCTCATTTTAGCTGGGAGAAGCTGGGAAAGGACAAGCAGAGTCTGGCTCGATAAAGGTCTCTCAGATGGCTGCAAGAAGACCCATGAGGGATTTCATTGGATTAGGAGACTGTGATAAGACTACCCAGGATGCCATGCTGAACTTCAGCTTCTATCTGACTGCTGGAGACATGGATGAGGCATTCAAATCTATCAAGCTGATTAAAAGGTACCGCAAGTATTTGTATGTACTTCTTTATGGGTACAGTTTATTTTCATTTAAGGTTTGTAGGAAGTTTTGATCCTCCTAAATCCTCCTTACATTTTTCCTCTCTGTTTTCACTCTCCCTTTCATTTTTAACAAGGTGAAACATCTTTATCTTACAGACATTTTAATGTATTCTCTGCTTATTCTTTGTCTACAAGACGTTGCAAGCTCTGTGGATTCTTTTTTACTAAATGGGGAAAAAAAGATTGATAAAAAGCAACCTTACTCTGTGTGCGAAAGGCAAAAATGTCACCTTATCACTAGAAGAAAATGAACATTCACAACTTTATTTATACATCTAAAATAATCACAGTAATACTGAGTATTACAAATTTACCCACCACATAGCTGATTTTTAAATTTAAATGTACATTATTATAATATGGATACTACAATATTAGAAGAAATAATATAATGTCTTTTAAATATTCTGATATTTTATTTTTTAACAACCCTGCAATTAATCATAGCATATTATTTCTAGAAAATATTTTCCAGAAAGTAATGCAGGCAAATGAATACAAATCTTAGTTGGTTTTTACAAACCTACTGCTAGAAGAAACTCTTTGTCAGCTTTATGCTATTCTACCCTGATGGTCTAGAACAACCGCGTTGTTCTAGAGCATCAGTCTCTGCAGTGTGTTACTCACTTTGAACATGGTGCAGAGCAGCAGTTGGGGTTGAGTTTCTTATTACATCAGAACTGAGTGCAGAACAGAACTCAAGAGCCAGCTTGATGATCACATATTAACAAAATGTGGAAAAGTGTGTGGAAATAATGGTAAAGAAGAAAAGCAGTGTACTCAGCTGGGAGCGACACAACTGTCCTAAAGAATTTGTAACATTCACAGCTCATGGTCCTTCAAACCTGTCAGTAACTGTGCTCAAAGTAGCATCCTTAAAGTTTTTGAACATCTGTCATTGCCTCTAGTTCCTCTCTCCTAAGTATTTCTGTATAATAGTTCTTGACCTGTTTTTCTTCCTGAAAGTTCCATGCGCATGACTTTTGTGAGCTCATGTGCTTCTCCAGGTCAGGCTTATAAACATTATGCCTAATTCCACAGGTACTAATTATTTTCATTTCACTACCATAGTAAGTTACCAGGCAGGTCTTTTTTAAATCTCATGCTTAAGTCCTGTATATGTGTCTTATTCTCCAATTTGGGTGCTTGAGTGGCAGTTATATTCTGCAATATTCACTGTGTTATGTGCTTCTTCGCTTTAAGTGAAAAACACAATTCAGTGTGTTATTGCTGGGCGGAGCTGGGTGTCCTGACATAGCGCTCTAACCTGAAAACATCACAGCAAATGTTCAAGCAAGCTGGGAAGAAAAGAAATTAATTTGGGCTGAAATACCTGTTCTTAATAACTGTTTCCAATAATGTAAGTTAATAGTATCTGTGATTATTAGGGAGTCCAGGTAACCTTCTCCTGTAGATGTTTGCCCTCATTGTAACATTGAAGTAGATTTGTAACATAAGTAGAATTGTAACACTGAAGTAGATTTTTCAGCTACATGTATGGCCTGTTCCAGCTGCGTACCCTTTTCGTTTTGAATGGCGTGTCTGGTTGCACACAGGATAAGCCCAAACCTTTGTCTCAGGATAGGAAAGAACTGAAACGACTTAATTCTTCTGCCTTCTCTTACTTTACAAACAGAATGGTTAAAGTTGCTTTTCCTTTCTACTGTCTGGGCTATGCCGTGGCCGGGGAGCAGGTGTTGCAGCTAATGAGAAGTTCCTTGAAGAGGGGTTGATGGAAGGACTAAAGATTCATAAAATTTAAGCAGCTGTTAAAATCATTACTTATTCTATAGTGAGTTTTCTGCTTTCTCAAATTGCCTGTTAACTCCAAAGCTATTGTCACTGGTCTCCTATAGCTTTTTACATTATTATTAGGGAGCAGGATAACTTTCTGCAGACAGAGAAAATGTGTTTGGTTGCCTCTTTTCTGTATTCTCATTGCATACACTCTGTGTCTGCTACAGCTGACCCTACCGGCATGTAGCTGTGATGCTCTGTCAGGATTCTGACAATCCAACATTCTGTGCTGTACAGCAGAGGGAGAGGGCAATATAATATAATATATATAAAATTATGTGTTTTATACATATGTATATAGATGGAGCCCATCCAAATAATAATTGAGGGCCTCTGCCCACAAGAGTGAGCTTTGTGATGTCTTTCAACCCTTAGTTTTAAATTATAGCATATATTTATAGAAAACAACTCCAATGCAGATCTCCTTGGAGATCTTTCCCCTTTCAAGTCCACTCTTTCAGCACGGCGATTCAACATAGTCGTTTTCCAGGCCACGGCGAAACCGAGCGGTCAGGGTACGGCTAATGACAATGACCCGGGGCGCCATGCAGTCCTCGCGCCTATGAAGGATGTTCCATATGAGAATGGCAGCTGCCAGCGTGGCCAAAAGACAGGCTCCAATGTTCAGATAGCAAGACCAAGAGAGGTTGGTGTATGGTCCGATGCGGTAGAAAGTCACCAATCCGATAACCAGAACAAAACCTGCAAGGAGAATATGAGAATTATTTTTCATGAGTTATGCTCTTGAATTTCTGAAGTGGCAAGATGCCATAGGCCAACATTCATGAGTCTGTAAAGCCTTTCTATCCCTGTTACGATGCGCTGTATGTGCTATTGAAGGCATTTTTGGGCATGATGGTATATGCAATGACTGGGTGCCTGAAACGGAGTCTCAATGTTAGGTTTAAATCTGTTCTCTCTCATTTAAACTTATTACTCGCACTTAGCTGTACTTCACGTTGTGTTTTTTTTCCCATCCTCTTGTCTCATTACCCAGATGTCCTCTTTCTTATTCCCATTGCCAACACAGGAAACTGGTATATTAATGATAATAATAATGAAAACCTTTCATTTAGAATGTGGTGCACTTATTTCGAAATTTTAAAATGTTTATTTAAGGCAGGCCACTATTGTAAACTGCAAAGATGATGAATAGCTAAATATCTTACGGAAATAATTAAAAAGATACACAGAAGCTTAAAAAAAAGGGAAGGTGAAATAAATGGGCCTTTATGGTCCTACTTTTTCTATGCTGGAAAAATGTAATGAGGCAGGAGTAATATCATGCCTCCAGAAGCTACCAAAGGCAAGGTTGCCATTTCCTTCCTAACCTTAAGCACAGTAGTAAGTTCTGTTAAGTCGGTAATATTAGAGTAATAACACTGCCACTTGTCTAGCATTTCCATCCAGATGTCGCAACATGATTTGCAAAAAAACTACTCCCATAGATACGCGGCAATGCTCTAAAATGGTGTGACGCCTGGCTCTGGTCCTTGATTTTCCATGAAAGAGCACATCCTGAGTGTGCATTGTATCGAGTTTCTTTCTATAAAGAGGACTAGTAATGCAGTGAAGATGGAAAAGACATAAATTATATACAGAGGGAAAAAAATAGAGGGGGGGAAATGAAATACAAATAGGAGAGAAAAAAATCAGTCACTACTTTAGTAGACGTGACACTTTTACTATTCTGAGAGTCAATAATGTGAAGGCTGAGTCCCCCTCCTAATAAAAGAAGCAATGAATGAGTATTAATTCAGGAGCTGTCTGGCATCCTCAGCTCTCTTGTGTCTCCCTAGAAGGTGGTTTGTAACTCAGTTGCTTGCTACACCTCGTCCTCCTGAAGTAGCAGTGTCCCACAGATGGCATGTACCAGAGAGGGTTTCAAGTGAGGCGTCTCTTCCTAAGGATGTATCAGGAGGAAATAGGCTCTTACAGGAGGAGTGGCTCTTTCCTGCTCTTTCGCCACTCTGCAGTAGCCTTTGCTGTGAAAAAAGTCTAACGTACTCTGGATGGGTTTTAGGCTGTCGACTCAGTTGTAAGGACAGCAATTAATAACTCCTTGATTTTGTCAGTAAGTCTAGTAGTTATTGAATGGTTCAGCTTAGTTACAAATAAGCAAGTTTCATCTGGGAAAAATACAGCCACATGGAGCACGTGGATTTAACAGAGTTGCAGAAATCACTGTCCTGTACAATAATTGTTTGCTAGCACTCCCCGACCGAGTCTGCAGGCTAACTTAGGAGACCATTTTAATGTTAGCCAAGTTGGAGATGGGATCCCAATACACAGGTGATCACCTAGCATTATTTCAAAGTACACAGGTTTGAAAGTTGCTTCTCCTGTTCAAAAAAATACTGAGTTATGGCTGAGGTATAAACATTGTGAAGTTGTGTTTTTGGCAAATCAAGCTTGAATCATCATTTGTTTCAGAAATCACTGTGAGATGACACACCTTGTGGCAGATTGTGCATGCTTTTTAAAATCCTGGTCTCTTGAAGGCAGGCGGATGTTACCTACGTCCTTGGATGGACTGTTGAAGGCAAATCATCTGTCTTTGAAGGAGTTAATTTTTCTGTATATTCATATGCTTAGCTCATCACCACGTGAAAGTGGGAATGTGCTCTCCTTGTGCATTCAAAATCCTCACTGAAGTTTGCGCATGTTTTTTCAGCATTCACAGATCACTACTTTTGTCCTCAAACCCACAGTTAATTGTGCTCTTCCTTTTCTGTGATGTTTCCTTGAATAGCTTTTGAATTCTCATGACTTTGGTGTTGTCTGGGTTTTGTGTGACTTTAATATGTTTCTTTATTGTTATCAGTAATAGCATACAAGAAGAGTGCAGCAGAGCTGGGAAACAATACTTTCCCCTCGTTTCTGTTGTCATTCTCAGAGTTCAGTTTGTCCTGAGGCACACGGTAAAGAAGAGGGGAGGAGGTCAAATGCTGTATTGTGGCATACATCAGTTTTTTTAAGCTCTCCTGTGAGATGACTCAATTCCCCATCTGTAGAGCCAAGATGATAAAACTTCTTTTCTCCTGCGTTTTGTTTTGTATTTCAGGACTTTGGGAGCAGAGTGTGCAAGCTGTAGTGTGGTTATAGACAACTTGTATGTCTACATCTACATTTGAGGTCTTTAGGTCTTATAATACAGATAAACACAGATAGTGCTTTGCTCTTCCACAGGTTGCAGTCCACTTTTCACAGGATGATAGATACCAATTTTCTTGTAAAGGTAGAAATTTGAGAGAAAGGGAGATTGCTTGCACCTCCTGCAGCCAAATTGTTGACCTGTTTCTTTTCCTTCTGGTTTAAAATTTACAGGAAGGAGGGTATTGAGGTACAAATCAAGAGACACCCGTCTTACTGATGAGTCTGGCACGCGACAGAACTTTACGTGATTAGTTTTCCTTTCAGAACTCTTTTCCAATTCACACACACTTTCAGAGGGAATCCAAAAAGCGTTATATAAATTTTTAAAAAGGTATGAAGCAAATCATAAACCCTTAAGCAGGAAGAACTTTGAACCTAAGCTGTTTGTACCAGTGACCACTTACAGGTGTAAGGGACAGTTATAAATATTAACAGCAGTCCACTTTACACTATCTCTCATTATTTGTTTAAGGCTCTCTTAGCAGAGGGCATTAGGTTCAGGAGCACCAGTTACATAGAGTAACCCCGATGCTACGTTGTGTCTTGCAGCTTAATTTCCATCTATTGACTCCTGACTGGTGCTTTCCCACTGCAGGTTTACAGGTATTTGCCATTATCTCCAACTTAGAGAAGTAATGGATGATTAGCACTTCTAGTTTCCTTGCTGAAAGTCAGGTCTGCTCACGCAAACCTGCTGGGAAAAACCTGTAGGGTTCCTGGTGTGTGTGAGAGCTGTACTCCCTTGGGCATGAGTTTTGCCCCGTTCTTTGCTCATTTTGCCGAGGCAAGTAGCAGTGGCCTATACACATCCCTTTATGGCACAGTAGAAATAAATAAATCCTGTAGGCATATTTTCAATATTTAAACTTTTTTTCCAAATACCCAGCTTTTAATTAAATTACTTAGCTTTTTCTTTCTTGCTTATGTATCACTTGTGGCCAGTTACTATCCTAAATGGCTACACATCTCCATGCTAGACCAGCCACCTTCATGAACTCCCTTCCATCCGATGGAGCAATCATCCACCAGGAAAAAGCACTAAGGCTTCCTTACAGGTCCCAAAATAAACCTATTTATGCTAGAAAGGCTACTTCCCTTCGCAGGCCCTTTGCCTGAACCCTGATCAGATGAGCAGCCAGTCATACAAGAGGCTTTCTCTCCTTTTGCCGTTCTGTGCCAGTGACTGAGCCGGGGGGAACTGGGAGCTGATGGATTTGGGAGCTCCCCAACTTGGCAGATAGCAGGAGTGAGTCACTGGTGCTCTTGAGCGAAAAATGTAGGCTCTGCTTAGAGTACTTTGCTGCAGGCTAGACAGGAACTGACATTTAAGAAGAGAGAAAAACATGACAGAGGTGGGAGAGTTGGAAGCATGTTACTGTGGAGTTTCCACAATTAGTTTTACAGTTCTGCCAGTGTAAGTGAGCTCCGGAGAAAAAATGTCGCTGTGAACATTATTTTCCAGCATTCTTATTTCATATTAGCATGACCTGATACTGGATTTGTAAATGTAGGAACTTAAGAGCAAAGGGTGAAGGAATCATATTGATCCAAAAAGACTGAGTCTGCATAGAATGATATTTAAGTTTCGATGAATGCTGCTTTTGTAAAGATGTTGCGTGAAACCCCCCCCAAGTTTGCTTGGAGAGATTTTTGTCTGTAATAACTTAATCAAAATTGGACTTCTTGAAACGAGTGTTCCAATGTCTACAGATGTTTTCCTTGCCCTTAGCCTTAGTCTTGTTGTACACCAGCCAAGAATTGAGATGGAACATGTAGCAGCGCGTTTGTTCTCTAAATGACTAGAGAAACACATTCAATTCACTTATTTATGCCAGCCTGGCCCTTCTCCTTCAGCAGTTCCTCTTTCTTAGGGAAAGTAGATTTTTGATTTTTTTTTTTTAGTTATTATTCGTCTGTTATATGGATGTATCTGAGGAGTGGTGTCTTTCTAGTTTGAATGAAACCTTACCAATAATTACGCGTGTACCACTCGGTCGCAAACCCGAGTGTACTGATGCAATAATACCCAGTTTCTGTAAGGAGAGAGAATGAAACTGAACTTTGACTAATATTTTATTTTTAATAACGTAGCTAAAGCAGAGTATTTTAATGATATTGGTATCTCCTGTTTTGCTTACTGCTTCCTCTCTGAGTGTTACTAGCATTAGGAAATCTTTGACAACGTTTTAATTTGTTGCCTTTGCATACTGTTAAATATTCAATTAGCGTATCACTTCTGTGAGAATTTAGTGGAGGAAAAATGGTGCTGGAATTCGACTCCTACTGATGATTGTGTAATATGGGTATAACTGCTGTTAATGTAAATATACCAATGCAGAATTTGGCTCTGTATTCAGAACAGTTAGAAGCAGACCTATAAAAATTAACCTTGTATTATGAATAGCTTCTGTCTCCGTGACTAAAACTGACTGTGGTGACTTTTCACTTTTTAGACAGATATTTGTAACATTGAGCAACAATGTCCAAATTTCATTTCCGTACTCCAGTAAAATAGCTGCAGGGAGGCAGTCGGCTTCCCAGACTATTTCCCATAGGTAACTCTACTAAAAATAACCAGAAGGTTGCTCTATCTGCCATCGTTTTCTTGATCTCTTAATTTACAATACAGTTTGAGGAGGACTGCAGATGGGAACTATTTCTTTCAATTTAGTTATGAAAATGTTAAACGTTTTCATCTGGTTTATGACATTTCTGTTTTGTAGCAATGACAAGACTTTTAGATGCATGGCTAAATTTCCCCGAATTAATGTCATTATGTACGTCAATCAATTTCAGATCATTATATTGTGTATTGTCTAAAGTCTGCACAGAGGCCACATCTTTACTAAAAATCCTGATGAGATTACTTAAAGTACTTTATTTTCCCATAGAGCTGCTGTTTATCTCTAGTTGTTTCCCATCCGTAGCAAAACAAGCCTGGATGGGGGGGCTTTTCCGTTGGGGAAGGAAACAGATAACAAATTCACTAGGAAGACTTTTGGTTGGGACAGTATTGACTGTGTGAGTGGGGGCGGTTTGGGAGAATGTTACTTTTTGAACTTACATTTCAGATCTGTATACTGAATTTCCTGTTTGACTGCAGCTGGCTGCAAGCCAGCCACAGATTTTTAGCATTTTAAAAGAACTCTTGTAGTCACTTTTTTACTTCTGTGATAGGTTTGGCGTTTTCTTCAGACACCCCTTGATTTGCATTCCTGCTTTTTATTAGTATATTGATAGTACAGTTGAAGAAATCCACATTATGTTTTTTCTGGGTCGGTGGAAAGTCCATACTAGGAGTTGTAATTCTCCTCTTTACAGCTTGTCCTAGAGGATTACTTTTGCTGTCAGGAAGAGGGAGAAGAAGGAAAATAGAGCAGCCAGACTGTTCAGAATTCACAACCCACGCTTGTGCAGCAAAACTGCAAACAAGGAGGGGAAAGTTTTCAACCCCCTTCTCTACATAGCCTCTAAACATTTATAGGGAATGATTTAGCTGCAATGAGTCACAAGCCTGAATAAGTAGGAGCTCAACTTTATTTATCAAAGTGAGATAGATTCCCAAAGTGTGATTGCTATAAGACTTATAAAAGTAATTAACCAATTACCACCTTTTCCTGGGGCAGCTTGGCACAAAAGAGTTGTTACAGTGCAAGGCAAATGTGGAGCTTCTGTAATAGTTGTGTGGTCTTCGTTGTAGTACCAGGCTGAAAGCTGTAGAGGTACGCCTGCTTTGGTTTATAATGCCACAGAGATTTTTAGTGGCCTTTGAGTTTTCAGTTGTACTTTGTTGAGTACAATAAAAATTTCCTTCCGACGATTTTGGTAGAACGTCTCTTAGAATTATACAAATTTTGAATAGCAAAGCTTCTCAGGGGCAGTAAGACCCTCTTGTCCTTCACTTTTCACCACTGAATTACGGTGGCTTTCCACTTGTGGTGTTCTTTGAGTTTGTCAGTCCCTCGTTGTCTTTAATCTGATAAGGTTGGGAGGCTTCGTGTAAGGCAATGAATTCTACTTCATGCTTGTGGGAAATCTTCAAAGGGAGGTGCAGAGCACAGTTTAACGAGTTTAGGTCTACTAACAGGGAACTTGCTTTTCTTGGTTACCTTTTGGAGGTTTCCTTAGAAATGATGCCAGTCCTTGAACTAAAGGTTGAAAAGCATTCTTTGTGAAGTAGACATAATTCCTGCTGGGCGACTCTTTAAACAAGGATAAATGTGCGGACTTTTGCACTCAAAGTCAGCTGCAAATGTTGCTTACCGCCTCGGATTCAGAGGCAGCTGGACTCCCTGAAAGCTCCACTTTTGATCACAGCAAACTTCGTATCAGGCACAGGTAAGAGCTCTTGTCAGCCTGAGCAAAAACAGCTTGTGCAGAGAGCAGCAGTCATTGACAAGTGATCCTCCTGGAAGTTTCAGAGGTCACCTTTTGTCTTTAAGGATTAGCTGCTTCCATTTTTCAAGTGCTCTGTCCGTCTCCTGATGCATCGAAGGGTGAGAGTTGCGTAACTGTGGATCTAGCTAAGCAACTCAGTTTGAAACTTTGTTAGGAGACATCTCCACGTGTATGTAATATGCATGTTGATAAGCAATAAAGTGAATATTTGAGTTGAAGAATTTTTCATTTCATGCACTTCTTTCTGCTCTACTGCATTATTTCTAACGCTGTGCTTGTCATAAAACATGTTCCTTATACTTGTATGTCCAAAGTATGTTTATCTGGTAATTTATTTGTTACCATAATTCTAATCAGAATCCGTGTCATTGACATTGAAATGCTACAACAAAAAATCACCTGCTACTTATATTGGTATTTAGACATGAAGATACACAGATTTTCTTCCTGCTGCAGTTATACCAGTTGAAGAGTTCAACACACTTCTCGTGAGCTACTGCCTGTCCCAGTTTGCCGGTTCAGCCGCTCACGTGAACCATTTCAGTTGAAGCAAGTAGGATAGGCTTCCCTATTTTAAGATCTTTGCAAACGTGGTTAATTTTGCAAACATGTGAAAATAAGATCACTTTATTGTGAGGTTTGCAGTCCACATAAAGAACAAGGAAGTTTGGCACCGAGGTGAAATAAAAATGAGAAATAATGAAAACATTTAGCACAAATCAAACAGTCAAGTTCTGTCTTTTTGTTATGATTTTTAAGTTATTTACAGTGTCTCATTTATTTGCGTCCTTTTCAGGAAGTATTAGATTTACAGCTCCATAGATTTCATCTTAGAACAGATCTGCCTTGAGGGTGTCGTGAAGGAAAAAGGTGGAAGGAAGTAATACAGAAATCAGAATCGCATTGCTGTTGTGAATATCTCCAGCTATATTCTCCAATGGCTGCTTTGCTGATCTGTTCTGCATTAAAATTTTCTGGATATCAACCAGTCTAAATTTGTAGTACCCAGAAAGAAGAGAGAAGGTAAATGGTCTAGCAGTTGTTTGATTTAGGTTTAATAGCACAGAAATAAGAGTATGCACGAACTCAGATTTCCTGTGATGCATTAGGGGTCTGGAGTGAAATGCACTGTCAGCAGAAAAACACAGTAGGAAAAGCTGGAATGCAGTGCTTGAAATTCGAGAGGTGAGATTGTGATTTATTTGGCTGTAAATGGCAGGCTCGGTAGGAGCACAAAACTTTTAAATCTGCAGGATAGTATGTATTAAAGTAGTTTAATGCTGAAAACGATTTGGCAAGATTATTAATGGTTATGATTCATGTTTATTCCAATCTTGGACTTTCAGAAACTAGGATGGGATCTAGCCTAAGGGTTATTTTATCCTGGATCTTCCCCATTATGTTTCTAACATTTCACTCTAAAGTCTCTGATAATCACCATTGTACAGGATTTGAGACTTGGCTGGACTCCCTTAAGGTGTGATCCGGTCTGGCATGTTACTGCTTGTAGTAGATCAATATTCTCTGAAGTGCTCTTTATTCCCTATCCTGTTAGTATGGCTTTCCCTTTCCAACTGCTTTTCTGTCAGCTCTGTTATTCATCCTATATTCAGCACATTGAGTTTGTAACAGTTCCTTGGAAAAAAACAGAAAACTCAAAACCCTCTGGAGGGAAATTTCTGAGCGTTGACACAAAATTCCACATACAACACTGGTTCCATTTTCACCGCATGCCTTTTCCAAAGCAAACAGCTCGCTTTCCTGTCAACTGGAAGGTGTGAGGTTGCAGAGCTTTGGAGCTGTGTGAATCCCGTTGCTGTCTCAGGAGCGATGCCGTTTCCTCTCTTCTTTCCTTCCTCTTTGCTTCCTGGGGCTTTATTTTCTGTCAGAGGTCCATCCTTTTTGAATGACTGTCAAATCCTTGTGCAGGTGGCAGAAGTGAAAAAGCGGTGGAGCCTGGAGTCATTGCAAGCTCCAGTGGGATCAGAGATGGTTGATCTCGCGATAGGGTTTGGAAGACAACACTTGGTACAGTTAATTTTCTAAAACAAAAAGGGCTTTTGTTCAGACCTTGGGAGACTGTGATGAAACCCACGCAAAATGTTGCAGTGGGTAAACTCTGACTAAAAGTAAGTAAATTGTAGGTTGACTTTGTGCCTCTGAGCCGTATACTCAAGCCTTTCTCCATAATATTAGATTTCATTCTACCGGTGACCACAAGCAGTTCTCTTCAGCTCTTGTTGGCATATTCCGTGATGAAAGTTAGAGATCAAACGGAAGTTGGAATTAGAGGGGACATGATTCAAGATAATTGTTTCTGAAATTACTGACAGGATGAGAAATTGGAGAGCAATTCTCCAGATCCTTTGGATTTTGAAGAGGAAAAAACAGGAGGTGGGTGCTTGTGTTTTCAGTAAGATATTTGGAAGTGTAAGAAACAGAAATTATCCAGCCAGTACTCAAGAAATATTTAATAAGATCCAAGTGTGTACATTCTTAAATACTGTTTGCTCCTCTCACACAAGTGATCTGTCTGGCCTAAAGTATGTTGGCTTTAACCCTTAAAATGAAGTAGGGGAGAGCTTCGCAGTCATTTCTCTTGGGCTGTTTTGCATGGACAAAGTGCTTTTAAATACAAGCTTTGTATCCACCGTTCTGATGTTTTTGCCCAATATTGCTACTTTACTATGGAAACAGATGAGAGGTTACCATCTTGGAGCGGAGGCTCAGAGGCTGAGTATTACCTGTGGCTTATAGAATAAGGGGTGGCCGCTTTCCTCCCCTTCAGTAAAGAAATCTTGGTCTCTAGAGGCAGCAGCTGTCCTTCATCAGAGCAACAGAAAAGCTGGACTTGCACCCAGTTTGCACATATGTTTTGTCTGATATCAAAGACATTTCAGCCATAATGTATAAAATGCTGTTGCCTGGACCCAGTCCAGGGAATTTGGTGGACAGGGCTGAGTTTTGTGGCCAGTTTGAGCGGCTCGACATTACAGAGCACGTGTTGTGAAAGAGGAAACAGCCTCTTTGGTGGGTGCAAGCTGTACTCTGAACCGCCTGTCCTGCGAGCACAGACCCTTGGTTACCCAGGTGGCCAGCGGTTGATGTACCACTGTCCTGGACAACTAGAGAGGTCTCCAAGAAGTGTATTTTATACTGGGATAACAGAGATGCGATGACTCCTCTCTTTTCAAAAGTATGCATTCTAGAAGACTTCAGCTGGTTGTTCTGGATATCGGGAAGGAATTTGTTTAAACATAAACTTTCATTAAGATAATGAGATGTAAAATGACTATCATGTTGCTGACTGCAAGGCAGAAAACCATCTGATGGCAGTGAAGGAGAGCGTGGAATAACTGCAAAGGATGCGAAGGGGGCAGGGATAGCCACCAACGTTGTTGCGTTATTTCTGCAGATGGGAGACCTTTGATTCATATAGCGCAGTGTCTGTCTTTGTAGCTGTCACGAGCTGCCAGATCCATCTATTCACACCTTTTGAATGCAGGCAGGCAGATGAACTCCTTGATTCAACAGCTTCTTCAGCCATTCTCATTAGTGTTTTGTTAGTCATTCGGACTCTGGCTTTCCTCCCCTCTCCCCTCCCAGCACTGGGGATTTCAAGGTTCAGCTTGCATAACAGGTAATAGCAGGCATTTCCTTCTCCTGTGTCGGGATATCCTGGCGCCCTTCAGTCTCTCTCTGACTGTGTTTAAAACAGACTCCAGCACAGGAAAAAAAAAAAAGGGCAAAAAAAAAAAAAAGCCCAGTCTAAAATTAGCAACCTTGGTAGAAGAAAGGCACACGGCTGTCCACTGTGCTGTTTGTCAATGAAACAACACATCTAAACAGGGCCAGAATGCATTTCCTCTCTGGGAAAAACAGACATGTCGAGTTTTGGGGAGGATGGGAGGGAGTGAGAGTAAAAAGGCGTCACACTGATGATCAGGGAGAACTATCCAGAAGGTATCCAGAGTCAGAAAGGCCGTGGTGTGCATGAAGAGGCTGTGGGGAGGTCATGTTATGGCAAGGCTATGTATCTGTCTCTTGGTAACACTGACTGATGCTTGAGGGTCTTGCTGCACCTGGAAGCTGGAACAAACGCTTTGAGAGTTCCAGAACCTCTGCAGTCTCCTCCTCTTGCTTGGATTTCAGGTTCATTGTCCTTAACTGGTGTTTATTGCTGTGAGGACTGTATTTAAATGTCCTAGGCTAGATTCTGATCTTGCAGCAGTGTAAACCTGAGATCTCAGTAGGTTTATACCATTCTAAATATCCTGAGTTTTTAAAGTTGTTTACATTAAAATTCAAAATAAAGTGGTGTTACCTTATTATAACCTGTTGTTTACATTGATAATAATTATAAACTTTTAATCCGGTCTTGTAAGCAGCCTGAATGGTATACTCCATTAATGACAGTTTCATACATGGATATTTTACACGGTTGGACTCTTGGTGTAATGAATACTGACTGACTTCTTTTATGTACTAAAGAAAGATATTATTGCAAAATGTGTATAGTTTGTTGCCACTGCTGTCAGTATGGCATTGTGATAAAACCATTTCCTCCTTTCCTCATTCATTTCTGTATACAGTCTGTGTCCAAGAGAATTACTGTGGGAATTTTATTTATAGCAGTCAATGTTACGAAGTGACTTCAGCTTTCTTTGCTAGATTGCAGACATATCTGTCCATCAAAATCCAGCTGATGGTCACTGAGTAAATTTCAGTTAGCTAAAAGCAAATAATCCTGTTTCAACAAGACTTGAAAAATTTGCTCCGCCGTTCTGCTCTGCTTTCGAACCGTTCCTTTGGTATATTTTGTCCTGCAAAATTGTGGGATTACATTGCATCCAGTTTATTCTTTCATGTTTGCCTTCCTGGTTTCATAGGAAATAATAAAGGCTTGTTTTTCTTGGTTGGCAGAAGACTCATTCTGATATATCCAAGATAAAAGCTTCTATTCATGTACTGCAGAATCTCATGGGGAAAGCTTTTAAGAGACAATGAGCTTACGTTTAGGTTTAGGCCTTTTTGCTACTCTTTGTCACTTGAAAGGTTTATAAAGTAAGAAACTCTTTTCCATCTGAATTTAATAGAGATTAAGTACTTTTCCATCACTAAAAAGAAGTGGACTTACTGGCGAGTTGGAACACGGCAGCTATGGCCTCCTCCCACCACTGGGTATCCTGAGAAATGATAGGGAGCTCCATCAGGCCCAGGACGAAGATGAGCTGGCCAGCAGTCAGAGCAACAGTGGCGATGAGGTTACAAGCACGCATCATGTCAAACTGCACTAGGGAAACACAAGAAGTAAGCATAAAGTTAAAATGGTATAAAATTGGGAAAAAGAAAATCCTAGCTGAGCAGGTATGTAAAATTTGTCAGTCCATAGCAAATGATTCTTGGACACTGTTCCTACTTGCAGCATTCCCTTGCTCTAACGGCATTCCCTGTGGTCTGATTAAGAAAATATTTTCTTCGGGGTGTGTGTTGAAGCTTTCCTTTAGTTGCACGGCGTCCCATAATTATTGCTTCAGTGCAAAACAGTCTGGTGTGAAACAAGCAGCTAATTTCCAAGGGTGGCCCGCTGGAGGTGCTTGACTTTTGCCCTGTGAAGGTTCTACCTACAATTAGTAGCCAAGATTGTTTGGCTCAGGAATGGTGTTTGTTTTGCATTTGTGTGCCACGAACTGAAACGGATCCTCAGTTCGTAAATAGGTTTTCAAGACCCTAAAATAATAATCATCCCAAAGACAAATCTAGAACACCGTGAATTTCTTTTTCGCCTAGTCCATCTGTATTGTCCTAGAAAACATCCTGCGAATGTTAATGCTAACGTATTATTAGCTTAAGGGAGCTTTGGATAGAGGATTCTTAACTTTTCCTTCTTTTGACATGTATTAGTCTTTTGGATGCACTGGAAAGTCCCTTGTGTTTCTGTCTGTGTAACGAGGTAAACAGTTACAATGAAGATGTCAATGCTTGGCAGTTCTGAATGAGGTGTTATGGCATAATTTACATGTATAAGTAAAAGGTTACTTTTTTAAAAAAAACCCCAACAGTTCATATCTATACTAGTGGATGTTGTTGTGGGAGTCTACTGCCGACCACCAAGCCAGGACAATGACATCGGTGAATTATTCTACAAGGAATTAAGGGATATCTCTAGATCAACTGCCCTTGGCCTTATGGATGATTTTACTTTCCCAGACATCAACAGGGCATATTGTACAGCAGACACAAACAGATCCAGGAAATTTCTAAAGCACATTAAAGATAACTTCATGGCGCAGGTACTGAGGGAGTCGACTAGGAAAGGTGCCCTCCTGGATATGTAGTTTGTACACAGAGAGGGACTCGTGGGCGAAGTGGTGATTCGTGGCTGGCTTGGTCACAGTGACCATGAAGTAGTTGAGTTTCAAATTGTTGGCAGTAGGACAAAAATTGCCAGCAAAACTTCAGTGCTGGATATGAGGAGAGCAGGCTCTGGGCTGCTGAAGGAGCTAGTGTGTAAGGTCTCTGGGGGAATCTGCTTTTGAAGGTATTGGGGTCCATGAATGCCAGTCACTTTTTAAGAGCCTTCTCTTAAGAGCGCAGGAGCAGGCCATTCCAGTGTCGGAAGCCATGCAAGTGGGGCAGAAGGCCAGCCTGGCCGAGCAGGGATTTTCTTCTAGTACTTAGGCAGAAAAAGCAAGTGTATGGACATTGGAAACAAGGGCAGGCGATATGGGAGGGCTACAGGGATGCTCTTTGCCACCACAGGGAGAAAATTTGTTCTGCCAAAGCTCGATTAGAGTTCAAGCCAGCCAGCACTGTGAAGGACAACAAAAAGGGCTTTTTAAAATGTGTTAACAGCAAAAGGAGGATCAGAGACAACCTTGATGAGGTCAGTCACCTCACAAATAGGCACGTAGACAAAGCAGAGACATTTAATGCCTCCTTCGCCTCTGTCTTTAACACTGATTATGGGCCCTGGGACCCCTGGAGCCCTGTGTTGCAGGACCGTGACTGGGGGAATGATGAACTCCCAGCCAACCCTGAACTTGTTTGAGACTTGCTGCTCCAGCTGGATGCCCGTAAATCTATGGGGCCCAACGGGATTCATCCCAGGGCCCTGAAAGAGGTGGGCGATGTCATCGCTAGACCTCTCTCCATTATTTTTCAATGGTCTGGGGAGTCTGGAGAGGTCCCAGTCGACTGGAAGCTGGCAAATGTTGTCCCAATTTTCAAGAAGGGTAAGAAGGAAGACCCTGGTAATTACAGGCTTGTCAGTCTCACTGCTGTGCCTGGTAACATTATGGAGGCGGCTATTCTGGCAGTTACTGAAAAACACTTGAGAAACAGTGCAGTCATCATCCATAGCCAGGATGGGTTCACGAGGGGAAAGTCCTGCTTACCCAGCTTGGTTTCCATTTACGACAAGGCCACCCATCTGGTTGACCGAGGGAAGCCAGCAGATGTGGTGGGTTTGGATTTTAGCAAAGCTTTGGACGCTGTCTCTCACAGTATCCTCCTGGACAAACTGTTCAGCACACAGTGAGACAAGCCCATCGTGCGATGGGTGAGCAGTTGGCGGATGGATCGGGTTCAAAGGGTTACAGTAAATGGGGTCACGTCAGGCTGTCGGCCGGTGACCACTGGGGTTCCCCTGGGCTCTGTTTTGGGGCCAGTGCTCTTTAACGTTTTTATAAATGATCAGGATGCAGGCATCGAATGTACATTAAGTAAGTTTGCTGACGACACTAAAGTAGGAGGAGCTGTGGACTCCCTCAAGAGTAGAGAGGCCTTACAGAGAGATCTGGATAGGCTGGAGAGCTGGGCAGTCACCAAGCGTATGAAATTCAAGAAGAGCAAGTGCCGGATTCTCCACCTGGGATGGGGTAATCCTGGTTATAGGTACAAACTGGGGGACGAGAGGCTGGAGAGCAGCCCCACGGAAAGAGATCTGGGGGTTTGGGTCAATGGCAAGTTGAGTATGAGACAACGGTGTGCCCTGGCAGCCAAAAGGGCCAACCATGCCCTGCTGTGCATCAAGCACAGCATCGCTAGCTGGTTGAGGGAAGTGATTGTCCCACTCTGCCCTGCCCTGGTGTGGCCCCACCTTGAGTGCTGTGTGTGGTTTTGGGCACCTCAATACAAGGACATCAGACTATGAGAGTGTGCCCAGGGGAGGGCGACCAAGATGGTGAAGGGTCTCTAGGGCAAGACTTAGGAGGAGCAGCTGAGGTCACTTGGCTTGTTCAGCTTGGAGAAGAGAAGGCTGAGGGTGCCCTCACTGCTGAGGGTGCCCTCACCGCACCTGCACCTTCCTGAATGGGGGCAGTGGAGGGGGAAGTGCTGATCTCCTGTCTCTGGTGACCAGCAATCGGACACGAGGAAATGGAGCGAAGCTGTGTCAGGGGAAGTTCAGATCGGGCATTAGGAAAAGGTTCTTCACTGGGAGGGTGGTTGGTCCCTGGAACAGACTCCCCAGGGAAGCGGTCATGGCATGAAGCCTGT
Source organism: Steatornis caripensis (assembly GCA_013398225.1). NCBI lineage: Eukaryota > Metazoa > Chordata > Aves > Caprimulgiformes > Steatornithidae > Steatornis > Steatornis caripensis. The sequence goes on from VZSC01011169.1 coordinate 59,716, forward strand.
CAGAGTTCAGGGAGCATCTCAAGGATGCTCTTAGTCGTTTGGTTTAATGTTAGGTAGAACTGCGAGGAGCAGGGAGTTGGACTTGATGATCCTTATGGGTCCCTTCCAACTCGAGATATTCTGTGATTCTATATTAAATATAAAGAACAAATGCAGAAATGATTACAGACATAGATATGTGGAGTCTTGGCTAGAAACCCGATTAAAATGTGTCTCCCAGCTGGCTACTGAATGGAATACATTCATTGCAAAGTTGGGTACTTTTAGTCAGGCTTTTTTCCTACTTTTCCTGTTAACCTGATGGATGTCCTGTTTTCATCCTTTTCCTTCCTCTCTAGTAAAAGGTGAGATTTGTAAATATTGTGCCAGTTCAACAACTCTTGCTAATATGTTGTTGCTGTTCTGAAACAGAAGCAGCTCAGTGTTTAAGCTGGCATGTATTAGAAAAAGAAAGACTCTGGACGTGAACATTCATCGATTTTCAAAAGCGACTTAACTGGTTGTAAGTTTAGTGGGTGCACTGAACACCAGAATTTGATTCCTGATCTTTGAAGGAGACTGCTAGGAAGTGCAGAAAACAAAGTGTGATATAAACAAGCAAGAGTAAATTTCATCATGGTAATCATTGAGTCTGGTCTACTTTTGTGAGTCATAAAAATGAATGTACCCTTTATTTTCCTCTCATAGGTCGTATTTAGCCTCCAGTGTTCTAAGTAACAATTCATGATTTAATTAAAATTTAATAAAATATGGTAGTGTATCTCAAAGACTTAGATTAAGAACCATAGTCCATTAAACTTTTTTCACATTGAATAAAATGTTAAGACGATAACATACCAAGTTTTTTTGGTTTTTCCTAGTGAGTTCATCTCTGACCAGAGAGAAAAATTATTTTACTCCAAAACATAGTTTGCTCAAAGATTTTGTGTTTCACTTCCACGGCTGTCCTTTCTCGCATTGGGAGCATTTAGATCTCTTGCCACGTTGAATGCTTCCAGGTCATGAAGCATGTTGGCTGATAACAGAATCATATTCAGATGTCTGAGCTTTGTAAATAGCCATAAAACTTTGAGCAATTGGAGCGTTCTTCTGTTTATCCACTTACTTAAATAAACTTCTGTAACACTTTAAGGACCAATGCTTGCTGAAGAGATAGTGATGCCTTTCAAAGGAGAAACGTACCAAGTAAAGAACAGGCTTGCAGCCGTCATTATTAAAGTACTTTAGTTTGTCAACAGAGCTATCTGTAGTGTCAAATTAAAAAAAAAGTTCGTTTACAGCCGTAATGAATTCTGTTGCCTTGTTTGTATATAGTATGCATGAGCTTGAAAAGAAAAAGCCTCTAAATATAGAATACCCTCTAATATACTATGTAATATACCCTCTAAATGTTTGGAGCTTATCCCACTCATACATACTAGCCCTTGACATAGAAACAAACACCAAATTTTTGCCTTCACTATTATTTATGACTTCTTTTTAGCACTTAACTCTATTATAAATTCTTTTGGCTTTGCCATAGATCATTTTATACCTAGCACACTAAAAATAGTTGTTTATGACTGACTCAATTGAGTTCCAAAAGAATTTGTAATAATTTAGTCTTTAAATAATGGTTCTATGGTCGCTGTCCTCTCTTGCAATTGGAGGGTGCGCTAGTATTGGATATGTAACCCGGATGATCTCTACTGCTGTTTGAAAGAACTGCAGACTTAGGGATGCTTATTCGCCTAATACACGACACTGTTCAGAGGGATGTAGAAACGCAACTGATATTTTGCGTAGCTGCTTCTTTTAACCAAGAAGAAGATCGCACGTGGCCCAGGCTGGAACCACAACAGGATGATGATGGGTAGAATAAGGAGGAAGCAGCTGGTGTCGTTTCAGTAAAGGTGAAGACAGCTATTTTTATGGAATAAGGTATTACAAGAATTGACTACCCTTCCATGTTTCATATTAGAATATTGTTTTATTCTAACAGGTTTAATGTATGATCTGTCATCTTTTGGTTTTGTTCTAGAATTGTAATGGTTCCTCTTCCTCAGAGGGGAAAAAAGTCAAACTTAATAACGTATAACTCATAATCTCCATTCTTCTTGCAGGCGAGCTTGTTAATTGTATTCAGCCTGAAAGTGCCACTCCGCGGGTGACTTTGCTTTCTTACTCACAGCCATTGTAACTCTGCATGTTGTCAGCTCCGCACATGGTAATTCTATTTTGTACACACGCAAGCCTAAGCTGAGCTCCTGCAACGGGAAGCCTGCCACCCCAAAAGGTGAAAGTTGTGGAAAGCAGCTCTGACCTCCTTTTATTGAGCACAACCAACACTGATCAAGAAAGGGAATCGAGACTGCAATTTCAAAGCTTTTCTTCAGAGCCTGTACCCAAAGGCACTGAAGATGTAAATAGTGTTGAGGAAGGCCAGGCTACAAAGCTTTTTTCCTGCTTGAATTGACTGCTCAATCCAGGAATAAATATTTCTCACCTTTTATAAAATCGGCTGCAATATAGTTTTTGTAAGAGCTGTGAAATTTAGTGTTTACCTTTGTGCTCTTTTAGTCTGCCTGTTGCTGTTTTAAATTGTATGTAAACCAGAAATTCCTCAGTAGCCAGCTCCAGTCCGCTCTGACGTCTTTTCTGTAGACTTCATAATTAGTATGAATTTAGGATCATCTGTTCAACCGTTTCAAACATTTCTGCTTCATTTGCAGTAGCCATGACCCCACTGTAACTTTCTGTGGCCGTCGCAGACTTCATCAACTTTTGCGGAACGATTTATGTTAGCCACAACTGGTAAAACAAGACGTTCACAATGATTATAATGCCTGCACGATTACTGGTGGCATTTGTGTTACCCAATTGCTTCCAGAATCTATTGTCTAAGACTGTCATGACATAGGTGTTTATTGCTTTGTGCGTGTCCGACATAGGTGAAGGAGGGAGGGCAATCCAGAGCGTATCTCTGCTTTGTACATACCTTTCCTTCACCTCCCTTAAGACGCACCTTGGCTGTCAAGAACTCGAAAGCGGTAGACACTGAGTGGCTTCAAACCTCTGCTCTAAGCAGCCGTTGTTCATCAATATAAAATGCTAGTCTGTCTGACTTTTTCCTTCTGGAAGCCCATCTTGATCCCAGTTTACTCTGAGAAGTAGTTAATTCACGGACAGGGCATCCGGCTGGATCTCTTGTGCAGCTGGGGGTCCTGGCTAATGAATTCTGCTTTATTTATAACGCAGTGATCTGTCAAGGGTCAAAACCCAAACTCCAGGGATGAGACCAACTCAAATTCCTTGTTGCCTTGCTCACTTCCTAGACCAGATGTATCCATCTGGATTAGAAATGTTGATTTGATTTTGTTACTTGCAAGCAGCAATTTTGTTTTGTTAAGCTCCGTGATCGCCCCAGGACTATTTGTGCTTTGCAGAAGTAGGTTAGTCATATCAGAGACTAATTTGCAGTGTTTTGGGATAATGAGGAAGGATGCTCTCACTGAAAAATCAGATCATGCTAATTGCTTAAGATGTGGGGTTTTCTTCCCCTTTTCTGTCTGCATGTTGGGCATTCAGGCTTTTGACTACTTGAAGCGCAGAGTGTGTATGAAGGAAACTAGGTGGCCCAAGGTATTTTAATATTTGTCTAAAGCTTCCCCTGAGAAATACCACTTTTGGTGAACAAAAATTTTAGTGCAAACTTATGTCCAGCTTCTGTAACAGCCCTGGGAAGAGTCTAGTGACTGTGTGTTTACTCACTGTACAGGAACAGTACTGACTCTGAGCATCTCGCTGCGGCTCCACGGTTCCCTGCCTGTCATCTAAGCTGCGGGAGCTGACTGTGAGCACGCTGTTACCGTATCCCTGCTGTGGGACACCAAATGTGTTGCCTCTCAACAATGCTATTTAAACTTGGTAATGAGACGGGCAGGAATTCGTTATGCTTAGCTGAAGGCTCGTACCGCGTCAGGCTGCTGCTAACTTGATTACATCTATCAGTTTATCCATACTTTAGATCTCCTGAGAAATTTTGCTTCCTTGTTTCTGTTGATTAGTTTGGTGTTAAACAACTACTGTAGTTGTGTTTTACTGCATTTTTCTTTTAACCAAAAGTTACCCTTTTAGGTACTGATTTTAAAAATTATTCCAATCAACTTTGACTTGCTTTTTAAACATTACTCAGTTGTTAACCATTTTTCACTGTCAATAGAAAAAGTGAGACTTTATAGGAGGAATTCAATGGTTGCTATGTTTGTCATGAAAGGAATTTAAACAAAAAAGTATTGGTGGTTCTTGGGTTTATTTATTGATTACTTATTCAGTGAATTATTGCGTATACATTCTGAGATGTACCTGATTGTCTTCACAAATGCTTAATGTTCATACGTGACTTCATTCTGGAAAGGAGGATAAATGGCTGCGTTTCTGAAATAGAGATTTCTAAATAATTATGGGTAGAATTGGTAATGCTTCTTATGCTTAAGTTGCTTCACTTATTTTTCTAAGAACCTGTTTTCAGTTGCTTGTAATTTTGCTAGACTTCATCTTCTTGGACTGGGTGTCTGCAGGCTGAGATCATATTCTGCTGTTAAAATTTAATCTAACTAGGTCAGTAATTAGATTTTCTGTAATATAATCAAGAGATTCTAACGGAGTATATGGTTTTCCTCTGGAACTTGGTACTTTGCGGAGGTGTTATCCTGAGATAAGGGATGCATCTCCTGCTGTTCTGTTAATATTCACTCCAGTAAGTAGTCTGGTAAGTCTTAGTACACACTGCCTTAACAGAACCATAGCTGGCAAATAAATCCTCAGGAAGTCCAGCAGCGCTAGGCATGTTCATCACATCATGGCTCTGCTGTCACAGGGCACTGGATATGCCACAATACTGATTACAGTCTTTGCACGTGTTCATTCAGCCACTGTGGTACCAGGCGCTTAAGAGCAGAGAACAAAGAGCTGGTTCTGTCCAAGCTCTGCACCCTTGCTGCACCGCTGTGGACTCCACGTCTCACTCCTGCCCCGGTCACTAAGCTATTTGGAAAATAAGTAACAGTTATGCCTGTGCATTGACTTACAGGTTTGAAGCCTGCCTGTGATTGGGGTTAGGCTTAGTGCACGGTTTTGTATAGCAGAGTTCTGCTTTTTCAGCTTTTTGGAGTAATTTTTAAAAACCACATTATAAGGACTTCAGCAATGCAAAGCCTAGCATCCAAACCTTGGGAAAAGCCAGAATAGTACACTTTTACCTAAATAGGCTTCTGCTGTTTTTTCATGGGAACTCTTGATTAATTCAACGCACGAAATATTGCTTTGCAAAAAAGCTGACATGGTGCCGTTCAGACCGACTCTCTATTTGACTTCTGACTTGCTAACTCTTACTTATGGTCTTGCTGTTAATGAAGTTGAGTTCCAACCCAGAGAACTGAATTCTGTGTTAATAAATAATTTTAGAATTTTTTTATAATTCTAAAAAAAATCTACTTTAGCCAATCTTTTGGCAACTAATTGTGTGTGCCTTTTGTTCTGCATGTCAGCATTGTTGGCAAAGATCGGATGTGCAGAAGCAGTCTCCGCAGCTGACGTGAAAATCGTCTGCAGCCGTGCCTTGAATATCAAGAGCCCTATGAAAATGCAAAGTACAACTATGTTTCATTTTACAACATAGACATAGGAGACTCAGCACTTCCTGTTAAAATAGTTCAGAGATAATAAGGACAATAAATAGAATCACTGTAGTTAGTTATTGACAGTCAGCATCGTGCTACGCCTCCCAAACTTGCGCTCTATTTATGAAGTCTTTGGACATTTCATTTCTTCTGTTGATTTCCAGTTGTGGTATTTATGTTGTTAACCTCTTGAGCAGTATTTTGGAGTATGAATTAGGAAATAGATTGAAACGCTTCAAAGGTATTTGTGCAACAAACTAAAACAAATGCTGGCAGTATCGAAGTGCACCTTTGCGTGACTATGTAACAGATCATGGGAAGATTTAATTAAAGCATCGCCTCTTTGATACAGATACATTTTGATGGTCTGAAAATATGCTAATATCTTAAAAGAGAAACAGATCTGAATCTAGTTTTTTCTTCATCCATTTGTACCCTTTCCAACTGAGGATGTTGTTTGCGTGTCTTATTGCAAGGACGGGGCTTTATACTGAAAAGGGAAGTCTCTCCCTCTCTCTTTTCTTTTTAAATCTCTGTAAGCAGCCGTATAGCTTTCAGCAACAAGGAGTCCTCAGCATGTTCTGTTGCTGGACGTATATCTTAAAACTGAGAACAGTCACTTACTTTGCTTGGTTTTATCTCCTGGGTACCTTTCTGAAGAATGCAATTTATGCTTTTTCACTTAAAAATAATAATTAAAAAAAAGAGGGGAAGCGGGGAGAAGCCAGTCTATTTCAGCAGAATTAGAAGAATGTTCTGATGCAACAAACTGGTGAAATCTTCCATTCCTTTAGGTATTTTGGAACTTTATGATTGAGCTCATCTGAGCATAAAACTTCACATTTGGGTATTTAGTTTGAAAGGCGTGCAGATCTTGTTTGGGGAGAGAAGAGGAGCGTGGCTGGTTGGGGTTTTTTTCAACAGTTTCAGTTACTTTTGGAGTGAAGACATAGCTACATCAACTATTTTCAACATAAACAAGAGCTTATGGTTAAATGATGGGCACCTTTCGAACTCAACATTGAGAACGCTGCTATACAGTGATCAATTTTAAGAGACAAGGCTGTTACATAGTTCCTGTTGAGATGTTAGTTGTCTACATGTTATGGTTTACCTGTTTATAAACATCAGTAGGGTATTCTGTGTTGGTGGCTGTAATAAATGCATTTAATCTGAAATTTTCAAAAACCTTATAGCCATTTTTGCTCTTAACGCTTTAATTGAATTCAAGGTCTCAACAGTGAAAGTAATCAAACACTGATTTCTCTGATAATGTTTCTGTGCAATGCATGTGAAGGTACTGTATTGAAACATATATTAGGTTCGTTTTCCTATCCTGAATAGTTTTGAACTTTTCCAAAATAAGTACACAGCATAGTAAAATCCACATTAAAATGAGCTGTCACTCTAATTTGAAGAGCCAGACTTCTTACAATTCACTTCCATTGGCCTCTACCGTTAAATTATAATTTAACTTAGTTAAATATTGATCATATTGCAGATGTTGGGAGGGGGAATCACAAGCCCCGGGCTGCCAGCTGTCTGCACTGCCTGAGCAGTTTACCAGGTAACAAGGGATAGAGTAAGGTTTTGGGCTTTTTTTAATCTGGTGGTAGTTCCTGTCTTCTCCAAATGCAGTGAGCCTCCTTTCTTGATCTGTATATACTGAAAAAGTAACATGGGTCTACAACAGGCTCGGCTTCTTGACTCAGCCTGGCTTCCATCCAGCCAAATTTCAGAGAAATTTGTGGACATTGGGAATCTCTGATACAGTGGACATGGGCACTCAAGTGAACTGTTGCCATTGCAAGCAACCGTTAGCAAGTCATTCCCACACCGAGCAGTATTTTTATATATATATATATATATTAAAAAAATACATATTTTTATATATTCATGTATATTTTTAATATATATTTATATATATGTGTATGTATATTTGCCACCGTATTTCATAGTGTACATGTGTTTGCATAAATCATGCATTTAGGCTGGACAGATGTTTATGTTTGGTCCCTGTGGCAGTCACGTAGTCGCTCACGATGCTGTGCCTCTCCCTGGCACTCGCTATACTTCCTTGTAAGATCTACAGTTAACGAGAGCTGTCTTGCTCTGAGCATCTGTAGCTGATGATACACGTTTCCCACTGTTGGGATTTTCGTTATGTCTTCTGGAGCCCCGAAGAACCGCACAAGGTTTTTATATCTTTTTAAACCCCTCCCTATTCCTGCGTTTCCACATTGTTCGTAATGTTCTTTAGACAAAAAGGGACAGACTGTGACCTTGGCTAATGAATAAATCAGCTCCGTCTGTCCACCCAGAGATAGCCTTGTAGCACACTAAGGCTTAAGGGCATATTTGTACCGCACGGCGTGGTTAAAAATACCTCCGCTGATTCCAAGTAATCTGGTGTGTTCACACAATGCAGTGCAGTATTACTGCCTGGTGCTGGGCCAGGACGTAGGTAATGGTGACTCTAAGCAGGTCTGGTTTGCTCTGAGGGGGCATCGGTGGTGGTGTAGCTACAAGTTCTCGCTACTCGAGGTAGGTTGTACGTCCCTGCGTGATGCTGCATCGCTCAGTATGCTCTGTCTGCCTATGCATTAAGTGGACACAAATCTGAGTACTGAGTACTCAAGACACACTGTCCTACCCAAGATCGTACTAAATGGATGCTTCTACGACATGTGGTCTTTTTTTGGAAGGGTTAAGGGATGCAGGCAAGAGCATAATCTTCCAGAATGTTGCAACAGCTCTGAAACTGCGTCTCTGTAACCTCTGACAAATTTCTTTGCCCTCACTCAGATGACAGGAGAGTTAGGCTACCTGGCTAGGTTTCCTTAAAGTGTTTTGAAGAGAGGGGATGTGCCATCCGAGTTCCCGGTGAAGCCTTTAAGTTTGTATCGTCTGGTGGTTTGTTTGTGTCAGAAGAACTTTGGTTGATGTCCTCGTAGCTGAGCCCTGATTCTCAGCGAAAGCAAACATTTCAGATCTGATAGTTTGCTGCCACTAAAAGGGAGCCATCTCACCCATCGTCACCCTTGCATCACTCGGCTTGTGCTAGAAGCAGTACTTGTTGGACTCCTGATACCACCGCTTAATCCAACAGAAAAATATCTGTGCAAGAAACCCATGCAGCCCGACCCCCCCGCAACCCTTCCATTCCGCGCCTGGGTATTTTCTTGCTATTAGTCATTTGAACTGTCTCACAGAAGCTTTTCAGCATCACAGATGTTTCAAAGAAGGGTGCAGGACTGCACAGCGAGAAGGAGAGAAAGAAAGAAGTGGATAAAGGCAGATGGAAGGGCTTGAGACCTCCCTCTTCCAGGAGCAGTGAGTCTCGAGCCTGAAGAACACTGAGATGCTTTGTTTCCATATAATATTTTTAGTATCATTTACTCCTGTCCCTGGATTTTTTTTTTCCCTATTTTTAGTCTTTGTTCTCATGGCATCTCTTTGCTGCAGCGTTTGTAATCTCCCCTTGTCTTTTAAGTCACTTGGTATTTATACCAGCGGTCCTTTACTCACGCTTTACTATCCTTGATGCAGTGTTTACATCACAGGATGCGAATGCAAAACACCTTAGTTTTCCTCTTGCTCCCGTGGTTTGTGTTATGGTGAAATAATTCACAGAGATGCCCTGTAAGTGGGGAAGTGGATCGGGGAGGTATTTGCTATGGAATTGACTTTGCGTTTCCGGAGAGGCTTTTGGCAGACATGCTCCGTCACATTGGCTCTTTCCGTTCATTCCCCGCATCATCTTTTGACAGATCATTTACTATTGCTTTTACCCAAAACATGCAAAACTTCAATTATTACTTGTTTCAATTTGCTGGAGTTTGGTTTTAGTTTGAGCGCATGCAAGTCCTGGCACAATGATCTACTCCCGTAATTTTTCTTGCAAATCATTTTGCTTGAGCTGCGTACGTGATGAGGGCAGAAAACCCCCACCCCAGCTTTACTGTGTCCCCCCAGTAAGGAGCTTTGTCAATGACTTCAGTGGGAGAAAAAGCAGGCGGTGCAAGTCAGCGACACATGGATTTTAAGAATGCGCTTCTCTCTGTCAGTGAGCGAGGGTGCTTAGAGTAGTGCATGTAGTTGGCTGCTGCTTGCATACTGCTTGTACAGAAGTCATCAGTATATGGCAAGGCAAATTCCCAAAGGTTTTACAGTTTTTTCTGTTGAACTGTGAGATAAATAACTTGCGCCCCAAATATGTATGTGTGTATATATATAATTTTGTTTTATATGAATGAGGTTGTGGCCTTTTTTGCATTGATCCTGGACTATTTTCCATTTATTGTTCACAGACACACATACATGTTTGTGATTTATCTACAACCGACGGATGAGGATTGCCATACGTATTACTAAAATCACGTGTGATTTCTTATTAGAGAAATTCTTTAAAATGACAAAAATATGGATGCAGCATCAGGCTCACATTGACTATGTGTACAATCTATGGAAAAATATTTGTTTTAAGAACGCGTGCAACAGATTTATTTCCTCCTTAGTTTGTCATGGCGCAGCTGCGGTGGTGAGATTTTCTTTTAAATGCTTTACAAAGATTCAGAATTGGCCTTTTGCTTACTATTTGCTCTGAGATTAAACAGTGAACAGATGCTTTATTCCTATACAAATTGAATCATTGGGCTTCAACGTCCTCCTTTAAATTAGAATTTTTAAGAGAGTTTGTTGGAGATTTCTTCTGGGGACTCGATCATGCTGTAATTACTACTTTGAAATTTAAAATTTTCTATAGCATTCTGCTTCTATTTGACGTAAGAGATTGCTGGCTGTACGATTCTGCTATGAAACGGATACATCTGAGCCAATCTTTATAGCACCACCCATCTTCCGACCTGCGCACAGCGAGAAATACAAGTTTGTGTGTTTCAAATGCTGCAGGAGCCAAATTCAATGTGCGGGAGCTCATTCCAGCTGTTGAACATAGAACACGTACTTTTGAAAGCCATGAACGGTATGCGTGTTTTTCAAGTTAGAACACGGCTTATAAACATTAATTGGGGCAGTGATTCCAGTGATGAAGTTGCAGATGCACGTTAAGGAAGTTTTTCAATGGTTTAATCCTTTTTATAATTATCTGCTATTACAAAAGTTATTTCAGTTAAAAGAGAACTGGAAGTTAGGTTTAGGGCTTTGTAACAGTTTAGAAGTTTTCGGTTCGTGATTTATGCAGGTGAAATATTCGCAAATGTGCAAAAAATGTTACTGCCCAATTTTGTTGCAAAGCACGATAGGGAATTGGTCCACTTGAAAGCATTTTTTGAAAAGAAATGCCTCTCAGTTTTATTTGTTTTTGTCTCCAGAGGGATATAAGGGGAGGAGCAGAGCATTTTGCTCTTTCTCCACATTTCAAACCATGAAAAAAAAAAAAAATCTGTCTGTAATCACTTCTGTTACTAATGCTGCTGTCTTTCAGAGGCACCAGAGCTGTTTATGAGCACTGTTAAAACCTCTGGAAACCCCCGGTGCCTGTCAAGGCATGAACTTCACAGACATTTGTTCTGTTCAGTTCAGTTCAGTTCCTTGAAGGATGCAGTTAAAGCACTGATTTGGCCGAACGCCGGCCCCGAGGCTCTGCTGCTCACAGCCCTTGCCTGTTCGCAGCTTGCTCGGATGCGTGCGTAGGAGCCAGCTGCCGGAAGCAGAGGCGCTCGGTGGAGCCAGCCTCTTGGCCCCACAGCTGGTTGTGGGCACAGCCGTGGTGTCCGAGATGACCGCAGGTATTCCAAGCACAGTTCTGCTCTCGCTTCTAGCTCAAAGCAGGACTCAGAGTCACACCATTAACGTTACGAATGTGCTAAGTAAGGTGCACTACTTTATTATTCAGCTTTATGATTCTCAACACTGGCTTACAAGTTTCATCTGACCCAAAAACCGTAACTAGCTCAGTGTAAGCTATAAGCATTCTTCAGATCCCGTGAGGCCGTGAAGTTGCAAAATGAGAAATACACCACGCTTAACGATTTTTGTGTTCCCCAAGTAGTATACGAATTGTGTTTTTTCGCCCAGAAGAGTAGTTGCATACAGTAAGGCCTATTTCAATTTTACACGTTTTTACCAAAACTGTTTCTGTCTTTTCCACTCCTGGCATTTCCAACAAAAGTAAACAGAAGGGAGAAATAACTTAGCATGGCATCTGAATACTTTCTTTGTCTTACTTTAAAAAATTTTATGGTATTCAGAGCAACTGTGGTTGGGGTTTAGTGTATTGAGCTGGAAGGGACAGGCTTACAGCAGGAACTCGAGAGGGAAAAGCGAGCCGCAGATGTCTCAGAGCTTGAGACTTACACTTCACGGATTGTTTTTTCAGAGTACATCATTCTTACGCTGAATGAACCAGACAGCACAACGTAGATTACTGCTTTTGGGCTGTGAGGAGGAGGAGTTTAGTTCATCACTGCTGGACATAATTATTCTTATTTTCCCAAATTAATTTATTTGGGGATGAATGGTAAGAGGTGTTTAGAATCAGACGGTTAACAATGATTCCAGGGTGCTCTGCTAGGCTACAGATCTCCTGGAGACCAGGTACACTGTACCCATCATGACCTAGCGTAAGCCGAGAAGACAAGAGATTGAACTTACGTTTGACAGTACTGCGCGACTCCTGGAACCCCGCCGACTCTGAACCCCAGCCCAGGGCTTCGCACTCGCGCTCCTCCCCTTGCCCGTGCCTGGCACTGGTGCTTGCGCCTCCTCTGCTCTTTTCTGCCAGCCAGCACATCTTCCAGAGCCCCACGCTGCGCTTACGCCCATCCTCCAGGGTCTGGTACACCCAGTTGGGAGTAAAGGCAGCTGCGTTGTTAAGAATAAGTGAGACCAGGGCTACCAACACAGCTGTGGCTACCAGTTTCTGGACAGTCATATCTGACTGTCAGCTTGCCTCCAGTCTCTATTTGCAGAAGACACAAGGTCTCAATCAGCTGCAGCACATTGAACTTGGACTTGAAACAGAGGCAGCTTCGCTAGGGTGTTACGAAGGGCTAGAGGACATCACCGTTCATTCTCAAAGTCAACTCCAGAGGTGTTTCTGATCAAGGAAATGAGACTTTTGCGAGGTAGGTAGGAGAATTCCATAAAATAAGAACACAAAGAAGCTTTTTTAGGTCCTTCCCAGCTTTGGCTTATCCACCTTCTTGCACTTTGATAAGTAATGCCAGTCCTGTGATGAACTGAGTGATAGGGAGGTCCATTCCTTGTGAGACGAGGCGAATCCAGGAAGAATCCAGGCTCGAGGCAGGAGAGCCGGAGCTGCTGCTGGGGCAGAGGCGGGGATGATCGCCAGCAGCGTGCCAAGCGCACTGGGTCCTCCGAGTCAACCAGCGCCTCTCCAAGAGCCTTTTTTTTTTTCCGAGTGCAAACTTCAGAATATCCCGCAAGCCGTGACAAATGTCATTCTCTCAAAGCCAAGCCAAACTGGAGGTGAATGCTGTCATCCCAAAGGAGCTCTGCAAGTCTGAAGTGTCTCGAGGAGTTTGCTGTGCGGTGTTCCTCCCTGAAGATCCGAGCCGCGAGTGCAGGGACCGGGGAACAGCCACTGCTGCGAGGAAAAGGCCCCCCCACCTCTCCACGAAGAGGAAATGGCTGTTTTTGTGGCTGTTTTTGGTGAGCCTCAGGGCGTAGTCGACCGCAACAAACAGAGCCACTGCCACAGCAGTCAAACATTAACAGGATGTGTTTCCTGAAAGGAAAAGACTATGGAGACTTCTAAAGTTGTACCTCCTCCCCTCGGAGAGCCCCCCTCGCCGTCTCACTCCTCCTACCCTCCCAGCAGCACAAAGTGGGGCTGCGCATCGCAGGGGAGCCCAGGGAGCAAATCGGAGGTCCTCTTTAAAGGGAAAAAAAGAAATCCCCAGCCTCAGCCCTCGGAGCACGAGGTCTGCAGAAATGGATTGAGGAGAGGGGGGTTGAAATGCTTTTTTACTGAAAGCCAAACAATATTGGAGTTAGCTGTTGAGCAGCATGGCGAAAGCCGAGGCGGGGGGAGGCGGGTCCGCTGATGTCCCCCGTCCTCGCTGCAATCCTGCAAGGGAGCATCGCAGATAAATAGAAGATAGAAAATCTTGAGATTCACAGCCTGATAAGCGAACAAAACTGAGGGTGTCTGAAAAGGCAGTTGTAAGCGTTACGATGTGGATGAAGTTGGAAATCGCTGCATTGCGACGGTGCCGTGTTCGCACAGCCCTGAGCCCCTCGTCCCAGTTTGCTGTGAGCCTCTGCAGTGCCTCTGAGAAGGTTGGCCACCTCCCTTCTGTGCCCAGAGGATGGAAAAGCTGCTGCAAGTTGCATATTATAACGCCCCTGTTCACAGTCCAGTACAGAATCCGACTGCCATACAGCACCACGGCACTGGTGCTGCAAAAGCTGCGAGGAAAGCAGCTCTAATAAACGGATTACAAAAAGAGTTGTTCGGGACACACAAACTGTCCTTGAACATGGATGTTTCCAGAGGGGTCTTGCAGAGCCCGGCTCTCCGAATGGCTGTTCGCTGTTTGATGTTTCCATCAGTCCTGCCGCAGGGCTGGGGACGAGGGCGACGATCCCCGGCGGGGACTGCCCGGCTGCGGCTGCCGGCTTCTCCAGCCCCCGTGGGCATTGCTGCCTGTGGTTATGGCCTTCCTTGATCTGAGCCTGTCAAATTCTTTAGGCTGAAAAAGTACTGTACCAGGTGTAGTATTAAAGAGTGTATTGAAGGTGTGACGTTCTTGTCAACAGCCCGGAGAGGGAGTAGTGAGAAGTCGTGGCAGTTACCTGCACCACCAGGCGCAGCTGCTCCGCACCGACCACACCTGAGATGCTGGCACAAGAATTCACATCAGTGTAATTAATAAAATTAGATTCAAAACGGATTTTATTTTATAGCAGTTCTGTCTTACTAGCTAAGTTACTTTGCCCTTAGTCAACAAATCCGTACTGATCCAGTACATGTAGACGAACTGGTTGGAAATTTTTTGAAATTCAACATTTTAGTTTCTAAGACTTGTTGCTGAGAGGAGTGGAAAATATTTCAGTGGAGTTCATGCGCCCTTATAATTAGTTTTCAGCTATTGGAATTGAATGTACAAATCTGGCTATGAATTCACCCCTGCTCTGTGTGCCTGGTTCATTTTTAATCCTTAAATGGATTAAGCTTTACGGACTTCGGGCATCTGACAGCAGTGCTCTGACAGCAGTACAGCATCTTGGCTTCTTTTTTTCCGGAGACTGCTCATGTTTCTATACATCTCCAGTTGTAGAAGTTTCAGTATAACTAACACACTGGTGCCTGCCATTCTTCAAAGACATTTCCTAAGAACAATGACTATATTTTCATATTTTGTAACCAACCCATGGATTATTTGTTATTATTTTAAGCCTGTGATTCAGCAGCAAGGCCAATGATGTTCATACACAGGTAATGCCAGGAGATATTTGCCTTTAGGGAAAAATCTCTTATACCCAGTTGCACACCTGCTTCTGCCCCCTCCCATCTTTGATTTTTGTGATTTGTTGAAGTCTGAGCATGTATTTTCGGAAGGACACAAACTTTCTTTACGTGTTACGTGTAAAAAAAATACAGCAATTGTATTTTACAAAGGCTGAACAAATCAGTCTAATAATTTAAAACTTAGTCACATCTCTTCCTGTTTCCACACCAATTATTTGGTGTGAGATTGTTCAGCTCTTTTTTGAATTCCGTCGGCATTAAAAATAGATCATACTTTTCCTAAGTCGTACTTGTCTTTGCACGTCAAAGGGACCAGGTGATCGCGGCATTAGTTTGTGGTTTGAGATATATGATACTTGAGAAATTCTTCACGTCACGTGCAAATCCGTGCAAGTCAATGAGTTTGCATTTAAGGCAGCTTTCCCAGAGGAAAAGAATAAATCTCGCTCTCCCAGGTTGCCTCTTGCTGTGGCTGCAGACGGGTGGGTGGCTGTGTACTGAGTTGCAGCTGGGAACGGATGCGGATGAGTCAAGTGGATCATTCACTGCCGCGGAAAGCAGAGGAGGTGGCCCCGGGACTGGTGGCAAAGTTGGCCTTAGATCAGGTGCTTCATCCCTCTAACCATGGTGAGGCGGTCATCTCCGAAAAGGCTGCGTGATTTTCAATCCATATTGTCTCTCTGCTGTTGGGGATGCCACATCTCAAGGGATTTGGGACTTTTAGTTTTTGTGATGATGGAAATTTTTCTGGGAACCCCGATCATCGCTTACAGAGCAGAAAGGACAGCAGCGCTGCAGCCTTTAGCCCGCCCGGGTAATACACCCGCTAACACAACGAGGAGTATCGGAGGAGCAACGCAAGGCCATAGTCATTGCCGTTGGCTGCAGTAATTCAGCAAGCATGCAATGACTTTTTTTCCCGTGGTAAAATTCCT
Organism: Steatornis caripensis; assembly: GCA_013398225.1. NCBI lineage: Eukaryota > Metazoa > Chordata > Aves > Caprimulgiformes > Steatornithidae > Steatornis > Steatornis caripensis. The sequence goes on from VZSC01011169.1 coordinate 75,768, forward strand.
GGTGGATGTTCCTGTGTGGAAGTAGCTGCATGATAATTGTTCCGTGCTAGAGTGGTTCTGCTCAGTAGCAGGTTAAATTACTCCATGCGATTTGCATAGCAGCTTAGGAAGCATTGTGAGTCTTTCTGGGTGAGAAATCACTTATGTAAATGTTATTTTACTTACAGAATCTCAATAATTTAGATTATATCAGATAACTAGTTGCTTCCATACTGAATTTGTCCATTTACGACCTAATAAATTATGTTTGCAGTTGTTTATGCAAGGCATAATCTTTTTTCTATTCTTTTTAAGAAGCAAATGGCTTTTTATCATTCCATTCAACTAGTAACAATATCTAAAGATGTAAAATTGGGAAATCCCCCAAATGAGTAGATCACACCAAATCAAAATTGAAAGAGTTTTGCAAAGATCTGGTAAATTTTCCTAGCCTGCTCGTACCAAAATGGCTCAGTTATTCATTTTTGTTACGGTTTTAATCAGACGGTTCTTGTTGGCACGTTCGCAGCCAGTGACATTCTCTGCCTTCACTCAGAGATCTTGGGCTTCCAGTACAAAACAGTCCAGGAATCCTTCTGATCCCTCAATTAAAAAAAAAAAAAGATCTCCTTAACGAACGCTGCTGCGCTGATGAATGTGCAGCAGTATGTTCAGTTGCAGGGCTTACTGCGTTCCTTAGGGCACAGGAGTTTTGTTTGACACCGTTCGCACTCAACAATAACTCGGAGTTGACTTTATCTGGGTAAGTTTGGAATAGACAGAGCTATGCATTTAATATGGTATTATAGACGCTATTCTGTAAAGCTTTTGTTGCTTTATCAAATATGCTGTTTCTGCCAGGGAAGAGTTTTTAGGAATAATCTAGACAGCTTTCAATTATAATATATAATTTAAAATTATACATGAAAAATACCTGACACAGTTCTCAGAGAAGCGCTCATTTAATATGATTAATGCTCTCAGGAATCTCATTGGATCGTTGCAGCTTTTCATATATAATTCAGTTCCTTTTTATCTTTTAGTCCCACTGAACAGGCATAACCAGAATCTGATAAATGCATTTTAAAAGCACCTAACATAATTTAGCTACATCAAATAAAACTTCATTTTTCCAGGCCCGAGTTTTTTCCGGGTTACAAGAAAACAGTCAATTTTGACATTTTAACTCTCCATTTATTTTGCAGTGGTTTCAGTCGTTTGAAGATAAGATTGGTGTCCATTTTCGTAGATGTGTCTGCAATTTTACATCGTACGTCTAAACGATCAGCTTTTCACCCCTGCTAACCTTAGTTTCTCTTGTTTGACCATGTCCAAGCCCTCCATAGCTGTTAAGGCCCACAGCGTGGTGAGTTTATCCTGTGGCCGGTCTGTCAGATCACGTGTGTGTGACGCTGATCATAAATGACTTACCTGGTCAGAGTCACCCACTGTTGTACATTTAAGCCAGATGACATCGTTCTGACACATTTTTTCAGGGGTTGGAAGGTGCATCTCTACGTTGCTGAAATCCAGGCAAGGCAATAACATTTGAAAAATAGTAAGAGATGTTGTTAATTTTCCTTAGGAAGCAGCACCTGCTTTGTCCCATCCTTTTCCTTTGCATAGAAAACACCCCCGAGCAGCACGTAGGCAGCNTTCATTTTTGTTACGGTTTTAATCAGACGGTTCTTGTTGGCACGTTCGCAGCCAGTGACATTCTCTGCCTTCACTCAGAGATCTTGGGCTTCCAGTACAAAACAGTCCAGGAATCCTTCTGATCCCTCAATTAAAAAAAAAAAAAAGATCTCCTTAACGAACGCTGCTGCGCTGATGAATGTGCAGCAGTATGTTCAGTTGCAGGGCTTACTGCGTTCCTTAGGGCACAGGAGTTTTGTTTGACACCGTTCGCACTCAACAATAGCTCGGAGTTGACTTTATCTGGGTAAGTTTGGAATAGACAGAGCTATGCATTTAATATGGTATTATAGACGCTATTCTGTAAAGCTTTTGTTGCTTTATCAAATATGCTGTTTCTGCCAGGGAAGAGTTTTTAGGAATAATCTAGACAGCTTTCAATTATAATATATAATTTAAAATTATACATGAAAAATACCTGACACAGTTCTCAGAGAAGCGCTCATTTAATATGATTAATGCTCTCAGGAATCTCATTGGATCGTTGCAGCTTTTCATATATAATTCAGTTCCTTTTTATCTTTTAGTCCCACTGAACAGGCATAACCAGAATCTGATAAATGCATTTTAAAAGCACCTAACATAATTTAGCTACATCAAATAAAACTTCATTTTTCCAGGCCCGAGTTTTTTCCGGGTTACAAGAAAACAGTCAATTTTGACATTTTAACTCTCCATTTATTTTGCAGTGGTTTCAGTCGTTTGAAGATAAGATTGGTGTCCATTTTCGTAGATGTGTCTGCAATTTTACATCGTACGTCTAAACGATCAGCTTTTCACCCCTGCTAACCTTAGTTTCTCTCGTTTGACCATGTCCAAGCCCTCCATTGCTGTTAAGGCCCACAGCGTGGTGAGTTTATCCTGTGGCCGGTCTGTCAGATCACGTGTGTGTGACGCTGATCATAAATTACTTACCTGGTCAGAGTCACCCACTGTTGTACATTTAAGCCAGATGACATCGTTCTGACACATTTTTTCAGGGGTTGGAAGGTGCATCTCTACGTTGCTGAAATCCAGGCAAGGCAATAACATTTGAAAAATAGTAAGAGATGTTGTTAATTTTCCTTAGGAAGCAGCACCTGCTTTGTCCCATCCTTTTCCTTTGCATAGAAAACACCCCCGAGCAGCACGTAGGCAGCGGGTGGAGGCTGGGGAAGGGTGGTGCCCAGTGCCCAGCAGCATTTGTCCCGGCCAGCCCCGACACCGTTTACGGTAGGGTAAGTCTCGTAGCAAACGCTTTGCACCAGAACGGCACATCCATTCACTGCGCTCCCGGTTGGCTGAGCTGCTGAGAATCTCCTTTGAATTTCTTCTACAGTTTATTTTGTGGTAGGGAAGTGAAGCTTCCTTGTCCCCACCGTTGGGTCAGCAAAAAGTCTCCCACGTGCTGGATTTATTTCCGTTTTTGACAGCCCAGGCTGTGCGTGGGACACAAGGGGACACCCACCCACTCCAGGTGGATGCATGCGTTAGGGACGTAGTAATATATTACGATATATTATATATAGTACATTGTTGTGGGGGCGCAGTGATATATTATTATATAATGTTATACATATTATACCTGATATTAGTATTACAGATATTCTAGCTTATATTAGTATTTCCCTTTGCATTATACGGTAGTCTTTCAAAGCAGAATGCTTAGGGTGCTGTTCAACAAAGCGGGGCCCAAATTGGAGAGAGACTCTTTTATTTCTCCTGATCAAGGCATTTAGAGGCAAGAGACGGAACATACGTTCATTTTCCAAATATATCCCATTAAGTAGAGGGAGAGAGATTTTGTCGTGAGATGCTTCAGGCGTATAAATCTCCAGAACTTCTAAATAATACTCCGTTTACTGGATTTTTTTACTTTAAACTTCCATGCAAAATGGGCAATGAAAAATCTATAGGAACAGAAGGGTTTGTAAAATCAGACTGTTAGATGCTGTAAACGTAGTTTCGTAGAAGAACAGACTCAAAAGGTCAGGCATAGAGGAAGAAAAACTTTTTCATCAAATACGTGGTAAAACGTGCGGACTCGCGTCCAGTCTAAGAGGCGTCGAAGTTTGCTTTCCAAATCCATAGTGCTGCAGGTGTGGCCGGGCGCCTGGGGCTTTGGGGTGCAGCAGCAGATTCCTGTGCTTCGTGGGGAGACGTCGCTCCCCCGCTCGCGGAGCGCGTTCTCATGGCTCTGCTCGCGCTGTCGCTGCGTCTGGTCTTCATTAAGTTTCCAGCCTCGGCTGATGAAGTGCAGATGCGAGCGGCTTTCCAGCGGGGAGAAAAGGAGGAGGAGGAGGGGAAGAACAGGAAATTCCCAGAGCATGAGCTGGGGGCAGGGTAAATCATTGCTTGGCATTTTATGTGCAACCGCGGGGCCAGGCCTGGAGAGAAGAGTTGCTGCCTTTTAGGGATGCAAGGGCAGATTCGTCTTTCTTGCTGCGTTAACAACTGTTGAGAGAGAAACCATGGGATTGAAGTGAGCCTGTTCTGCGCCTCCTGTTTCTCGTTCCTTAACCAGCTCTGCGTTAACGGAGGCCGGGCCATCCCAAGGCCGGGGCTGGTCTTCTTGAGACACCGAGAAACATGGAAGTGTGTTCCGGCGTCGTTCTCTTCCCTAAACCTGTCCCTTGGCTGCAGGCCTGCCCGCTTCTCTCAGCAAGCCTGCCGGGTGCCTGAAGAGTTGGCAAGGGAAATCTTTAAAAAAGAATTTGGTTCTATAAAAAGTGTCCGCGCTCTCTGATCAGCCATGGTGCGGAGAGGCTCGCGGTGTCTTCAGGGTGAAGGTAAAACTGAGGTTCTAGCTAAAGGTGCCCTGGTCTTTCTGCAGGAGCTGTGGGTCGGTCAGTCCCGGTGTCCCAGCCCTGGCCCAGGTTTGGGAGCGTGGATCTGCTGCGTTTTCCCCCATGGTTTTGGTGGGACACGGTCCGTGCCATTGCCCAGCTGAGGCTTGGTCATGGTGCCGTGTGGTGGTCAACGGCTCTGCGGTTTGCGCCTCGGTGGGGCAGTGAGACCTTCTGTGTGTTGTGCAGTCGTTTATTTTGGTAAAGTGCGTTGGATCCTTTGCGTTTCACAGAGTGGTGTTACCCTGGTGCCTTTCTGGTTTTTAAGTAAGATATAATAAATAGTATATTCAAATAATAGATACAAAAATGAATATATTAATAAGTATATCATATATGCAGACGAGGATGGTCTTTGCAAGCAGATAGTATGTTGCTGTGTCAGAAATACTTGCGTGCCTTTGCAGCGGTATGTGGAGTCTGGCGCTAAAATGAATGGTCTCAAAGCAGGATCACTTTTCTAATATTTTGCTGCAGGAAGAAATTGGAAATAATACGTGTGTGTACCTTAGCAGAGCAGTGTCCCTCTTGTGAGGGACGTGTCTAGCGGGAAGAACCAGCCTGTGCTGCAGCTCCGCATGGGCCAGGGGAGAAGGTTTGAGTGTGGGTTCTCCCCCGTGCAGCTGCTAACAAAGCCATCCTTAGCTCCCGTGGGAGGATGGGAACTCCTCCGTGCAGAGCTGGGCCACGTTCATAAGGCGAAGCATTCCTTCAAGTGCTTCTGGAGGGCAGGGGCAGGAGAAGGGGTGGTCAGAGGGAGGCAATGTTACCACGTTTCATAGGTACTTGTGCTGGTGAGCTGCTCTTAGTCTGTCTCTTGCTTTGGTCTCCGCGCTGGATGAGTCTGTGCAAGCACTGCTTTACCGTGAACGCTTCCAAATCCAACGTCTTTGCTCCGGTTTGACCACAGCGCTGAATTCTGATGTGCGCTCACCATCTGCCCAGCTGGGACTGTCAGGAAGGCAGTGCTTGCCAAAATAAAACCAAATGCAGAGCACGTCAGCTGGAGATGTTTCTTCCTTGGTATTTGTTGCACCCGAGTGCTACCCCGCTGCCGGAGCCTCTCAGGTTAGTTTTGCAAATGGTTTGGAGTGGAGGAGGAAGAGGTGGGATGGCAAAGCTCCAGCTCCTCAGGGTGGAGGTACACTGGGTGCTGCACGACGTACAGCCGGTACGGGTGCCGAGGTGGCCCACGGGCAGGCTGTGCGTGGGGCAAGAGCTCCCAAAGAGGAACCCCTGGGGCAGCAGCTCCCACCGCGTTTTGAAGTTGGCCGGAGCCATTGCCATTCAGGAAAGCATAACGCAGCCGATCGATAGATGATGAGTAGCATCTTTGAAGTCCTGCTGTGTCTCTCTGCACACCGTTCATCGAATCATAGAATGGTAGGGGTTGGAAGGGACCTCTAGAGATCATTTATCTTTTAGAGATCTAGATTATCTTTTTAAAATACACTGCGTGCTCTTATTTCCTTTCAAAAGCTTCCGCTCCCTGAATCTAAATAAGATTTCTCGTCCTCCTGTCTGTTCAAGCCCATGAACTCTCATCTTCTTGCATTGAGGGAATTGCGAGCTGTCAAAGCTCTGAAAAATAAAGATTTCCATTTCCTTTCAGAAACTTGTTGTTGGTCAGTTTGACAAAGCACAGCACAGGCGTGCGTTCCTTCACCCAGAGTGAAATGGCTAGTGGCAGCTTCTGCTGGCACGCTACAGATTTTGGAAAATAGGTTTCTTTTCCTTGTGTGTTGTGAAGCGCAGCCATGCCCGCACGCACAGCATTTGACATCGTTCGCTCATGACAGAACTCGCTGTCCTTGTTTGATCAGCGACCTAAATGTTTTTTAAAGGTGTTTTTCCTGCTTTTTCCAGTTCCAGATACAGGCAGTGACTGGAATAAAAGAGAAACCAATTCCAGCTTTTCAAAAATTAGGAAGCCCGCCTCTTCTGCTGATGTAAGTCAGCATTTCTGTATTGAGTGGCGATGCGTAGACTTAACACTCAGAAGGATCTAGCGCTGAAGTTTCTGTAAGGCCTTTCCAGTTCCGAAATTCCTGCGCTGTGTTTCAGCGGGCCTTTTGGCTCCCCAGCCTGGGGGACTGGGACGTGTCGGAGCAGAGCACGAGAGCCGGCTGCGTTTGAACCACAGTCACCGTGGACGTGCAGATGTAAGAAATTCAGTAAACTATTCAGAGATGCATTTTTGCTTTCCTAAACAGAACTTGGGAACCAGCTGAAATTTGCCCCTGATGCATCACTTCTGATCCTATTTTATTTTCTCTGCGCTGTTTGGCCTTAACGAAGTCTATGTCACGTATTTACGTCGGTGACTACCTGAAAACTTTGTACCAGTTGTAGTTGCAAAGAAAAGTTGCTCTCATTGTAAAGCAAATAAGGAAAAGCGTTTTTTTTTCTGCCTTTCTTTCTTGTATGTGTTTGACAGCACGTCGCGTCTCATCTGCTTCGCTGCTTCCCGGTTAGTCACTTTCCCCTGTTTGTCAGGGCTTTCCCACAGCTACTGGGGAGAGAAAAACATTTTAATCATAGGAAAACTGGAAGGGAATTGCTTGCAGATGCAGGACCTGAATTGTCATTCCAGTCTTTTTCTTTCCTCTTTTTTTTCTTGTTTTTATCATTTAGATGCTTACTTTGTGCTGCGGTGGTGTCCGAGAACTGTCTGGACCATGCCTCTGCTGATGTTCACACACTGAAAAAACCCCATATTTTGAACGCTTATGGTTTCTATTCATCAAGCCTATTGTGTTTCATTCTGAGGAGCCTCAAATGTAACCAGAATCTACAAAAATCTTTGCTTGCCACCCCATTTAATGGTCAGCTGTGTCGCGGTCCTTCCGCTGAGCAATGCTGCCTGCCGAGCCCTGACGTTCCTGCACGGGAGCGCGGCGCTCAGCCCCTCCTGCCTCTGTCTTGGCAGAGGACTTTGCAATGTTCAGTGTAAGCTCTTAGCCCTGAGGAGTGCTCGTTCTGAGCATCGCAACGCTTTTCTCTGTGCCATTTTTTAGGCACGTTTTAAATTAGAACGTGATAGTTTGGTCAGTTGTTTCCTACACATCGTTCCCTGTTATTGAGTGCAACTGCTGGGCTCCTAATAGCTGTTCCATGCTTGAGCTATGCAGGACAGGAGCGGGACGGTTCCAGTGTAAGGTTTATTTATATAAAACTTTGCTCATAGTTTTTCTTTTGAATTCTGAACATCAGCGTGGGGGTGTTGTGAATGGCTGTACGTTGCAGCTACAGCAAGAACCACAGTGACGAGCGCGTGATACATGTTAGTATATGTGCAAACATGACTGCTTTTCTTCAGACGTTGGTGTAAAACAAAACCCGCAGTGTTTCCTTAAGGCTGTGGGCATTCCGCTCCAGAACTCACCTTTTACATCTGAGACCTGTTGCTGTTCCTCTTCAACCTTCGCACGGCAACCGGAGTCTCTTTGTTACATCCAGCAAGTGTCCAATGTGCTAATGGTTTTCCCTTTCACACTCTCCTCTTCCCTTGCATCTTACCTGCTTAGTACCCAAGCCTTAAAGGTGACACCATAACAGCTCTCCGTTTCTTTCCCATTTCTCACAGCGAGGCTGTCTGGGAGAACATGGCTCGCATGTGTGTGAAGACTCAGAGGCTCGACGTTGCCAAAATTTGCCTCGGAAACATGGGTCACGCGAGAGGAGCCAAGGCGCTGAGGGAGGCCGAACAAGAACCAGAGCAGGAGGCCAGAGTGGCTGTGCTGGCCGTGCAGCTGGGCATGCTGGTAAACCCCGCCGACCGTACGCATCCGGGAATATCCACCCCACTTCACTAGGGGCAAAAATGAGAAACTGATCTCTTTTTTTAAATTCTGAGATGCAAAAACCTTGGGAGGGAGTAAAACCTATTGTCAGGTTTCCAGGGAGTGAGGAAGAATAGTTCTGGCAATTATTTTCCTGAAGTTGAGGTTTTTTCCTAGGGAAACAGGCGTCTCCTTCGGCATTGCACAGCCCCGCGCTGCACCATTCCTGCAGGACACTGATCAGGGGCTTGCCCTGAGCAACAGAGGCTCACCAGTCCCCGGAGCCCTGTCCGTGTTGCTCAAAGAGTAGATGAGAAAGCGCGTGGCAGAACCTGATGCCTGGCAATAAAAGTACCCGGAGCCACAGCCACGTAACGGCACAGCAAATTAATTTGTCTGTTTTCTTAACTGCTGTACAGAATTTATGTGGGAGTTTTACTCTCCCGTATGAAAAATTGCTGAATGAAGGAAACGTCTTTTAAGGGTGGTTTATGTGCGAAACGTTAAACAGAAAAACTGTTTCCTTTGGGCATAATTCTTCCAAGCTTAATCATTCTAGGTTTGACTGGATTAAAAAAAGGGTGTACTTTAAAGTATTCTAGCTAGACTCTTTCAACAAACAGATTTTAAGGTCCGGTATGGGAAAGGCAAGTTCCATTTTGACATGTTTGTTTGTAGAGTGAAAGGCTAAAGCTGTGTTCTGCCAGAGAGCGAGGGCTGCCTTAAGGCATGTAAGCAATGTGGGCAAAATCGATGTTTCCTGCTGCGTTGGAGAGCTCTGGCGAGTCACATTTGCTGCTTGTGCTGTCCCAGGGATGCCTGCTCTGCTACAGTCGCCCAGATTTCCACGCTGGCTTCTCCCGTCGTGGGAGCAGTGGCTTGCCTGGACCCAGCAGAGCCAGAGGACGCAGTCAGGCTGTTCTCCCCGTACTCTGGTGCACGGGGCAGCTGTCCCTTCAGCTGGCGTCTGGAGTGCGACCTGGCAGCTAATACATGCCAAAATGGACCTTGTCTTTCCCATGTGTCTTTATCGTAGTCTAGAACCCACTCCCCTTGATTACCAGCGGAACTGGGATCTAAAATGGGTTTGAGACCAGCATTATCATGTGGATTGAAAACTGACTGGAGTGCTGTTGAGTCAGATGAATGATAAGAGCAAGTATTCCACTCGGTTTGCCTTTATTTAGTGTCTTCCTCAATGATCTGTAAGAAAAGCAGAGATTTTTAGTTTGGGATCTAAAAGATCCAGGCGTATGATCTGTAAGAGGGAAGAATGGGGAAAGGAGAATTGCTTAAACACCACACAGTTAATAGGAAATTACAAATTAGATAAAAAATGGCAAGGTGCTGTGACTGCAAAAATGTGTTTGGGGCTGCGTTTGAGGGGACACCGCATCCTGGGGCTTTGATTTGATAACTTCTGTCTGTGTATTTGTTGCAGCTAAAGCTGGAACATTGACTTCCACCCTTAAGCGTCTCATTTCCAGAGAAAAGCGTTAATGAACTGGAAGGAGTCCAGAGAAAATCAGTGCAAATTGTTAAGCTCTTGGAAAGGTCTCGCAGACACGGAAATCTGAATAATTAGAATTTGGCTTAAAAAGGTGTTTAGCAATCTACAACTATTTTAAGAGTACAAATGCTGGAGAGATAGAGTAACTATTCTGAGTTAAAGTGAAGAAGGAAAGGAGAATTCAAACTAAGTGTTTGGAAAAGCTTTCTGACAGAGAAAACTATGAGGCTGAAAGGTGTCAGTACTCCTCCTCTTGGATATTTAGATCTATTTGGAGAGGTGGAAGGGAACTGTAGCAAAATGAATGCGCTTCTGTTGCTTTTTTCCATCTCATACAGAATTATAGCGCAGGGATCTTCCATCTCTACTTTCTATGCTTTTTTGAAACAATAAGAGAGAGAAACTATTTTTCTGTCTTGGACAGATAATCTCGATTTACTAAATATAGCGTTCAGCTGGACAGCAGTTGGGTGGAGCAGGAAAATGCTCCTTCCACAGGAGTACATCTCAAAGCGTAAAAATAATCGTTCCAAATTTGCTCGCCCTTGCGTCAGCACCCGCAAAATCCTCCTGTTCTAATTCTGTGTTAAATTAATAGCATTTGTGCCCAGGAATGGATCTCCCGTTATCCGTGAACAGCGTTGCTACCTCTGAACCCTGCTCGGAGGTCGCAGGGGGTCCCCTGGCACGTAACGCCCTCTCGCCAGAACCCCTCGTGCCTGGGACCTTCTCCTGGACCTCACCTCTGGGTGGGCAGCGTGGCCGATAACTATAGCCCCACGTGAGCATATCTCCCCTTTCTGAAGTGGTTTGCACCCGTGATGACAGCGTTTAATTGTTCATGGCTTGCTTGTGTCACCCCCCAGTTGATACTGTACAGTAAATGCCAGGATCTGAGTGCTTCCCTTATTTTCACATAAACATCCTGTTTCCCAGTAATGTGCTATTCCAGGCTACGTATATTTAGTTGGTTAAGCCCCCTGCCTGAATTATTGTTACTTTAGTTGCATTACAATGACCTGCACTAATAAACTACTCAGACGTGCAGTGCCTGTTGTGAAGGACACCTATGAAACGCCGGTCGGAGCTAACGAGGTGTGCGCGTGCTCTCCCTCCAGGAGGATGCAGAGCGACTGTACAAGGCTTGCAAACGCTACGACCTCCTGAACAAGTTCTATCAGGCCTCCAACCAGTGGCAGAAAGCCATCGAAACAGCAGAAGCTCATGATCGGGTTCACCTACGCACCACATACTACAACTACGCTAAGCACCTGGAGGCGACCGGAGAGCAGAGTCTTGCGCTCACCCAGTAAGCACCAGCCTGCGGCACCCAGGGGATTTGGAGCCTTGTTCTCCTGTGAAGACTGGAGGCAGGCTAAGGAGGATGTCTGGTGGTGACTACTAATAATTAATTAAAGTCTTTTGCTGTTTCTGGTGCTTTCTATCTCATGGGGTGAAAGCATTGTTACGATAAACTTCCCAGCACCCTCCCAGGCTAATAAAGCTTAGCGTCAGAAAGGTTAAGTGTCTTGTTGGGGCCAACAGTTGAACCCCACTAATACCCAGTCCTGTACTCATCTCTGGAAGACCACTGCCCTCTTTTCCTTCCTTTTCCATGACAAACCCACTTGTTTACTTCTCCTGAGAGTCCCAGACACAACTGCTGTGGCAAGATTTAGTCTGACTTGGGTGCTTCTGGCGCCTGGTCCTCTCCTGTAGCTGACGAGTCCCTAGAGAAGTTAGGGGAGGTGATTTTTAATGTCTTACACTTGTTGTTTGAAATCTTGTTTTTGTATGAGTTTCACCATTTGAAACCTCCCAATAATACAATAAGGTCACCTCTGTTCAGAGTCAAAGTAGAGCTCTGATGCGATCACAGGCCCATTAGATGATCGGGGTGGGCAGGGAGGAGAGGAGAGGCTCCTGCGGCGGATGGTGGCCTAAGGGCAGTGATCTCCCGGTAGTGGAAAAGAGTCTGAGGTTGCAGTGGACAGCTGAAGGACTGGGCAAGATGAGGAGCCCAGGACTCTTGCGACCTTTTCAGCCAGTTGCACAGGGATGTGCTTGATGTTTAGGGAGCTTTCTGGGGTATTTCCTTGGCGCTTTTAAAGTATTTACTGTCCTGTGATCGCATTGCTTCCCCGATTCCAGGTGCATTGCAGGACCATTGAACGTCTTTATTCTTGATGGTGCTGGCAGCCTGCAACTGGTCTTACAGTGAACATGATAATACAAAAGAAGCAGTGTTGCCAGTGTTGTCACTCTATAGCTGTCAAACAACATTAAGTGGATTTTTTGCACAGGAATCGAGCTAATAAGAAGGTGGTCGTTTCACATCTAATGTCTTCTTCTCTACAGCTATGAGAAGTCAGACACGCATAGGTTCGAGGTGCCCCGAATGCTCTCCGAAGATTTACAAGCCCTGGAGAACTACGTCAACAAGATGAAAGACAAGTCAGTGCTATGCTTGTTCCTTCTCTCAAACGGGACTTTCAGGCCTGAAATACAACTTGTGAAGAGAGCAGGGAAGGAGGAGTATGAATCCTCTCAGCCGCAAGTTCAACCCCTGCCTTATGATACTGCTGCAGCTTTTCGGGATTATGCTACATCTCGCTCGGGAACTGCCACATTAGATGATAACTAGGCTCAGCTCCCTTATAGTGCAGACCTTTGGGCGTCACCCTTGAGCTGCGGGTAAACCCTTGGCTACATCCTAAAAAAAGTACCTAGTCTTGAGTTCAAGATCTCCAGGAGTGAAAAACGCAGTCCCTGGTAATTCTTGTTACTGCAATGAATATTGTTGCTTTTCTAGGAGCCTGTGGAAATGGTGGGCGCAGTATCTGGAGAGCCAGTCAGATATGGAATCCGCACTAAAATACTATGCACTGGCTAAGGATTATTTTTCCCTAGTCCGTGTCCACTGCTTTCAGCGCAACATTCAGAAGGTAAGGCAGCCTGCCCCCATCTGCTTCCAGAGAATTCTCATTCCTGGGATGGGTGTGGGCCCAAAGTGAAGCTATATGATTTCCTTTTCAGGCTGCTGAAATAGCAAATGAAACGGGGAATTGGGCGGCATCATATCACTTGGCCCGCCAGTATGAGAGTCAGAATGAAATCAAGCAGGCTGTACATTTCTACACCAGGGCCCAGGCATTTAACAACGCCATCCGCTTGTGTAAGGTATGTGAAGAGGTCCTTTTATGTCCAAAAGCAAAGTAGGATTCTGTCCGTAGGCAGCATACAGAATGAAAGCGGTACAAGTTGTTTGTGCCCGTTCTCTCTTGTGAGACGCTGCTTGCTTATGTGCTGCAAGCTATGAAGATGCTCCTGGCTTCTGCCCGCACCTCCTACAAAAGATGCATCAATAAAGCCTCGGTTGCATAGACATTACTTTCCTGTATAACCCAACAGAAAACTCAAAGCTACCTGGGTTGGTATGGGTTTTACACAGAAGGGGGTCGATGGGCTGCTATGTGACAGCAGAAAGCTGTAGGTTTGCCAGAAAACAGAATTATGAAATCTGTTTGCCGCATACCCACAGCCAGATCTTTGCTTTTGAATAGGAGAACAATTTAGATGATCAGCTGATGAACGTGGCTCTTCTGAGCTCTCCGGAAGACATGATAGAGGCAGCCTGCTATTATGAGGAAAAGGGGGAGCAAATGGACAGAGCTGTCATGTTATACCACAAGGTAAGTGTCTTTTTAGTAAAAAATACCAAACTTCAAACTGAAGCGGTTCCTACAGCAGAGGAACATTAAATAAACTGTCGTTTTTACTGTATGTACTGTTTATTAGTCATTTCTTCATGGTGGGTAATGCTTTCTTAATCCACTCTAGGCTATCCTGTAAACTGATTCTGCAGTGCTTATTCTAGCGTTTAAAGACTCATTCTTAATTCTGCAGGCAGGGCATTTCTCCAAAGCACTGGAGCTAGCCTTTGCCACGGAGCAGTTTGGGGCCCTACAGCTGATTGCTGAAGACCTGGATGAGAAATCAGACCCAGCTCTGCTAGCCCGCTGTTCGGATTTCTTTATGGAACACGCTCAGTATGAGAAGGCAGTGGAGTTACTGCTGACAGCCAAAAAGGTAAGCTCGAGCTTCTCTGCTGCCTCCGTGCCCAGGTAAAGAGGAGCACCACAGGTGTGTACGTGCGTGCACATACACTGATCTTTCTTGGTAAACAGCTACGCAGAGACATTTGTAAGGTTTAAACTTTCCTCTCTTGGCAGTGACTCACGGGGTGGCAGCCCACTGGCTCAACTCTGAAAATGGATTCCTGACGTTTTTGTCTTATTTCTGGCTTAAAATCTGCAGGTTTTGCACTCTCGGGAAAAGAAAAACTCCCGCTCTCTAAACCGACGTATTTGGAGACAGGGAAATTACAACATCATCAATCGAAAAACCCAGTGCTGGCCCTCCTGTCCTACCACCAGTGTAGTTAAGGCGCTTCATTTCGCACCTGAACTTTTACGCATTGCTGCCTTGCCCTCATTATTGCGCTGGTAACTCAGCCTTGCCGGAACGCCGGGTGCCAAAGCAGTCCTAGACCCACTCCTCTTTAATGAGCTCCTATGTCTTACTTTCTTCTATGTTTTGCAAGTGTACAGTAGCCCTTAACTTAAAGCTGTTGTATATTCTACTCATAACTTGTTCCTGTGAGGGAAGTAGCAAAATATTTAACAAAATCTTTCAAATGCCCATATTTATTTTATTTGTATTCGCTGAAAACCTTCATATAATCAGCCATGCGTAATAAATCTGACTTGTACGTCTCTGAGACTGTCACGTTCAAAGAGACGAAATGGATGAATCGTTAGTGCCACACTGGTGTCGCCTGGGAAAACAGGTGAGAGGCAATGGTCTCCATGGATGAACAAATGCGTTCTTAGTGAACAAAATGAGACACCGTGTACTTGAACAGGAGCTGATGTTGGGATGCTTAACTACCCAAAAACGTTCTAGAGCATCTGCAGCTGCTAGCATTTGTGCCTTCATATAGCTGATTTGTGTAGGTTACACCACAAGCAATGTGAAGTATCGCTGTAGGGTTTGCAACATCTCATTGCTTTCTCACTTCCATTAGTACCATGAAGCTCTGCAACTTTGCCTGAAGCAGAACCTGACGATCACAGAGGAGATGGCTGAGAAGATGACGGTCTCTAAGGACTCCACGGACCTCTCTGAGGAGTCCCGGAGAGAGCTGTTGGAGCAAATTGCCGATTGCTGCATGAGACAAGGCAATTACCACCTGGCGACCAAGAAATACACGCAAGCAGGAAACAAGTTAAAGGTCAGCCCGGTTAGGTAGAAAAAAAAGTTGGAGGCTGAGCCTATTGCCTTTCTAAGATTTCTCAAGCCAACAAGGCTGTTTTGAGAAGTAAATCTTGTAACAGTCTTCATACAGCAGACTATCCAGATGGGGCTTTCTAGCCGTCTTAGCATAGCTTGTATTTTTGCATTCACAGTATTTGTCCCCCTCTTCCCCCTTGCCCCCTTTCCCATTGCTAGGGTATGAAGGCACTGCTGAAATCTGGAGATACCGAGAAAATTGTCTTCTTTGCCGGAGTTTCCAGACAGAGAGAGATTTATATCATGGCAGCCAACTATCTACAATCACTGGATTGGTGTAAGGACCCCGAGATTATGAAGAACATCATCAGCTTCTATACTAAAGGAAGGGCCCTTGACCTGTTGGCAGGTTTCTATGATGCGTGCGCTGAGGTACGTCCCCCTTCTGTAACTGCCACAGGTGTTTGGTTCGTTCGCTCTGGAGCAGGACTTTCATCTCTTTTCTCCTCTTGCAGGTAGAAATTGATGAGTATCACAACTATGAGAAAGCACAAGGAGCACTGACAGAAGCATATAAGTGCCTTTCAAAAGCAAAGACTAGAAGCCCTCTGGAACACGAAAGCAAGCTAGCACATCTGCAAAGCAAGCTGACCCTGATTAAGCGATTCATCCACGCCCGGAGGTGAGCTGCAGTGTTCAGATCACATACACTAATGACAGAAAAATCATACAAGAAGAAAAGTTTTACGAGTACCTATATTCAATGTATAAGTTAGAGACTCACTTCTAAAAGCTGCTGTTCCAATTTTCTGGCAAGAAAACCATTATGTGATTTTTTTAAAAGTGCTGTTGACATTGAAGACCAAAAGGTAACCTGAAATAAAAGCAAGTGTATCGACGGAGAAAAGCGTAGCTCCATCAGAAAGGCGATCATGGAACATAACACAGTAGAAAAACCTTCCCTGTGCTTTATGTGACAAGCGGAATGCTCTCCCCCCAGATCGTTAACAGTTTCCTATTGCTCTTTTACTAGAGTTTACCCTGAAGATCCCAAAGAAGCAGTCAGACAGTGTGAACTTCTCCTAGCTGAACAAGATTTTGACAACGCCATCCGTCACGGCGATGTCTTGGGACTTCTGGTTGAACATTATGTACAAGTGGAGGAATTCCATATAGTAAGTTAATTCTTAATTCTTCCGCTCTTCAGACCTGTGTTTTATATAGTAAAAAGTGTTATAGTAAAGTGTTTTACATAGCAAGCAGTGCAGCTTGCTGTAGCGTGGTTCTCTCATACAGGAAGACATTTCATAGTTGGGGCTCCTTTACAGGAGCTGAGCTGCTCGGCAGGGTGTGGCAGACCTCAGGAACTATATCCAAAACAATATATTTTTCATTTCATGGGACTGACGAGAAAAAGAAAGCTCACAGGACATAGAGCATAAATAGTGGCAGCTTCTTCAACATTCCCAGTTACTAGACAAGAACAGAAGGGTCTGTCTGGGTGGATGTCTCAGCAATTACACTGCCCTTCATTCGCCACCCGGCCAAAGAAGAAAAGAAAGTTGTAAAGTTGCGGTCATTTGGGGAAATGGTGAATCACTTCTTCAGGGCAGAAGTGAAGTGAAGTGCCACGCACCCCAGCATTTGGAGTAAACTGTAACCTGCTGCTGTTGTGAAACATAAGGCTGCCGAGTGCCAGCTTCTTAATTAACCTTATTTTTAACGTGGTGCTTTAACAGTGCTTCAGCTATCGGGAGGATGTAAAACCAGCCTTTGAGACCTCTTCTTTTTTAAACTGAAAAAGACAGAGTTGACACAAGTCACTATGAGGTCATCAAGGCTGAAGTACTTAATGCCGCCTTTGTCTGTCTTTAGTGGTAAGTCCAGTTGTTCTGCGGGTACCCAGCCCCCTGAGCTGTAAGGTGGGGACAGGGAGCAGAATGAAGCCCCATAATCCACAGGGAAATGATTAGCGACCTGCTACACCACTTAGACACACACAAGTCTGGGGCCAGGCGGGTTCACCCAAGGGCACTGAGGGAGCTGGTGGAAGCGCTCACCAAGCCACTTCCATCATCTGTCAGCAGCCCTGGCTCACCAGGGAGGGTTGCAGGTGAATGGAGGTTAGCAAATGTGATGCCCATCCACAAGAAGGGCCCGAAGGAGGATCCAGGGAACTACAGGCCTGTCAGTCAGACCTCGGTGCCGGGGAAGGTTATGGAGCAGAGCTCCTTGAGTGCCATCACACGACACATGCAGTTCAACCAGGCGATCAGGCCCGGTCAGCAGGGGTTTATGAAAGGCAGGTCCTGCTTGACTGACCTCATCTCCTTCTAGGTGACCCGCGCAGTGGATGAGGGAAAGGCTGTTCATGTTGTTTACCTGGGCTGTAGGAAAGCCTTTGACACCATTTCCCACAGCATTGTGCCGGAGAAACCGGCTGCTCGTGGCTTGGGTGGGTGTACTCTTGGCTGCAGGGCCAGGCCCGAAGAGTGGTTGGTGGCCAGGCACCAGGGCTTGGTATTGGGGCCTGTTCTCTTTAATGTCTTTGTCAATGATCTGGACATCTGGGGATCAAGCGCACCCTCAGTGGGTTTGCAGATGACACTAAGTTGGGTGGGAAGGCTCTGCAGAGGAATCTGGTTGGGCCAAGGCCGATGGCATGAGGTTCAACATGGCTGAGTTGCCAGGTCCTGCCCTTGGGTCACAGCAACCCCATGCAACGCTACAGGCCTGGGGAAGAGCGGCTGGAAAGCTGCCTNCAGGTGAATGGAGGTTAGCAAATGTGATGCCCATCCACAAGAAGGGCCCGAAGGAGGATCCAGGGAACTACAGGCCTGTCAGTCAGACCTCGGTGCCGGGGAAGGTTATGGAGCAGAGCTCCTTGAGTGCCATCACACGACACATGCAGTTCAACCAGGCGATCAGGCCCGGTCAGCAGGGGTTTATGAAAGGCAGGTCCTGCTTGACTGACCTCATCTCCTTCTAGGTGACCCGCGCAGTGGATGAGGGAAAGGCTGTTCATGTTGTTTACCTGGGCTGTAGGAAAGCCTTTGACACCATTTCCCACAGCATTGTGCCGGAGAAACCGGCTGCTCGTGGCTTGGGTGGGTGTACTCTTGGCTGCAGGGCCAGGCCCGAAGAGTGGTTGGTGGCCAGGCACCAGGGCTTGGTATTGGGGCCTGTTCTCTTTAATGTCTTTGTCAATGATCTGGACATCTGGGGATCAAGCGCACCCTCAGTGGGTTTGCAGATGACACTAAGTTGGGTGGGAAGGCTCTGCAGAGGAATCTGGTTGGGCCAAGGCCGATGGCATGAGGTTCAACATGGCTGAGTTGCCAGGTCCTGCCCTTGGGTCACAGCAACCCCATGCAACGCTACAGGCCTGGGGAAGAGCGGCTGGAAAGCTGCCTGGTGGAAAAGGACCTGGGGCTGTTGGTTGACAGCCAGGTGAATATGCGCCGGCGGTGTGCTCAGGTGGCCAAGACTGCCAACAGTATCCTAGCTTGTATCAGAAATAGTGTGGTCAGCAGGAGCAAGGCAGGGATCATCCCCCATACTCAGCACCGGTAAGGCCGCCCCCTCATGACAAGAAAGACATTGAGGTGCTAGAGCGTGTCNGACCTCATCTCCTTCTAGGTGACCCGCGCAGTGGATGAGGGAAAGGCTGTTCATGTTGTTTACCTGGGCTGTAGGAAAGCCTTTGACACCATTTCCCACAGCATTGTGCCGGAGAAACCGGCTGCTCGTGGCTTGGGTGGGTGTACTCTTGGCTGCAGGGCCAGGCCCGAAGAGTGGTTGGTGGCCAGGCACCAGGGCTTGGTATTGGGGCCTGTTCTCTTTAATGTCTTTGTCAATGATCTGGACATCTGGGGATCAAGCGCACCCTCAGTGGGTTTGCAGATGACACTAAGTTGGGTGGGAAGGCTCTGCAGAGGAATCTGGTTGGGCCAAGGCCGATGGCATGAGGTTCAACATGGCTGAGTTGCCAGGTCCTGCCCTTGGGTCACAGCAACCCCATGCAACGCTACAGGCCTGGGGAAGAGCGGCTGGAAAGCTGCCTGGTGGAAAAGGACCTGGGGCTGTTGGTTGACAGCCAGGTGAATATGCGCCGGCGGTGTGCTCAGGTGGCCAAGACTGCCAACAGTATCCTAGCTTGTATCAGAAATAGTGTGGTCAGCAGGAGCAAGGCAGGGATCATCCCCCATACTCAGCACCGGTAAGGCCGCCCCCTCATGACAAGAAAGACATTGAGGTGCTAGAGCGTGTCCAGAGAAGGGCAACGACGCTGGGGAAGGGTGCGAGGAGCAGCAGAGGGAGCTGGGGGTGTTCAGCCTGGGGAAAAGGGGGCCGAGGGGAGACCTCATCGCTCTCTGCCTGACAGGAGGCTGTGATGAGGT